>JARQOD010000001.1:693353380-693408470 GCA_033576555.1 Oophaga sylvatica | reverse complement strand
ATAGGAGGAGGAATCAATGTGTACAGACTTGATTCCTGCAATCCTTGGAGTTGGCAGAACACGTACAGCGCCACTCGCAAGATCAGTACCCGGCTGCACAACATTGACCCAATGGGCAGTGAGGGAAAGGTATTGTCCCTGGCCATGGGTGTTAGAACCCTCTTGTTAGGTTTTGTTTCAGTTTGCTGGTCACATGACCTTTTTTCCCTATTTAGTCTGGCTCCGCCCTTCTGGCTTTGCTTGACTTCATTGTATTATCTACTGTTAAGCTAGCCGGGTGCTTAGGTGTCAGTTTTGCTTGATGTTAGGATCACAAAGTATTTATTTTTCTGTTTAATTATCCATGCTACAATTTATGTTAGGAGGTGTCCACCTTTTCTCACAGTCCCTAGATCTTGTAGGGATTACTCCCTCGCAACTATAGGTCTTCGTTCACACTAGATGAGGACTTTAGCGGGTCTGGTCGCAGGATCAGGTTCCCCGTTACATCGTAGGGATTCAGCTTAGTTGTATTGTAGGGACAGAATTCCCTTCTTTCCTTACTGGTTGTAGCAGATCATAACAATGGGTACTGGTCCACGCATCGGTGGTCAGGTGGACCTTGCTACTGAGGGCTTTTAGTAGCGCATGTTTAATTTTTCCCTCAACATGCTTTTGCAGACCAGGGACGGCTTGCCTGCTGAAATGAAATCGGCTTGGCACATTGTATTGTGGGATTGACAATGATATTCAGTTACGGAAACTGTCTGTCTCCACCAGCCTGAATCACAGCATTTCAAGGGACAGGAGTTTTGCAATGCCAGCATTCAGAGCCTGTGCTCGTGCATGGTTTGCGGAGTATGGCCGTCTTTTATCCCATGCCTGTGCTACCGATGGCTGTTTTGTGGCCTGGGAGTGTGAGGATGACAGGGAACTTGCTGCTGTGTGTGGAATAACAGTTTGTCTCTGGACAACAGTGGCCGAGGTTCTTCCATGGCGATCCTGTGAGGAAGCATAACCAGCTGTGTGTGAGCTCGATGAAGAGGCTTCAACACAACCTGAAGATGTAGGTGCTGCTGTAGGTTGGCCTACATCTCAGTGTGTCTTTGTAACTCAACTACGTGCTTTGTCCGCACATGTTTCCACATATTTGTGGTATTGAGGTGACTGACACTTTTAGCTATTTTTAATTTTTGATTACACAGCTTGCATTTCACATAGCAAATATCATGTGCAAGTGTGTGAAAAAAGGACCACGCAGTGCAAGTCCTGGGAGCGCACGTTTTGACTTTTGGAAGACAACTGCTCCGAACAGGTGCCAAACTGGAGGCTACAGGCAACCGAGTCTGCAGCCTAACTCTCCCTCCTGTTTGTACCGTTGGGGCAATGTCTTCCTCTATCTTCCTTCTATCACTAACCATTTCTCTAGGCCTCTCCCAGCTTTCAACCAAAGTACTGGTTCTCACCCACAAAGCTCTCCACAGTGCAGCACCCCTCCTACATCTCCTCCCTCATTTCTATCTATCGGCCTAACCGACTGCTGCGCTCTGCAAACGACTTTCGACTAACCTCTGCACTAATACGTACCTCCCACTCCCGACTCCAAGACTTCTCCTGCTCTACGCCAATCCTCTGGAATGCTGTACCCCAAGAAATTAGGACTATCCACAATTTGCATGGTTTCAGGCGCTCCCTCAAAACACATTTGTTCAGAGCGGCCTATCACATTCACTAATCAAAGTCATTCTATGTATTCTGTGTAAGTGTGTGTGTGTCTCTAGCCCATTCACTATCTCCATCCCTCAGTCCCTTAAGATGGCTGGAACATCATTGTAAATGCACCATTGTATATAAACACCTATACTTTGTATCTCCCCCATCTCATTGTACATTGTAAGCTGTCACGAGCAGGGGCGACTTATTTAGCTTAAATTATTGTATTGTTAACGTTGTTACTTATGACTTGTGTTCTGAAACTGCTAAACTGTAAAGCGCTGCGGAATATGATGGCGCTATATAAATAAATATTATTATTATTCCTCTGAGCTGCTCCCACCACCTTCCTGTTCCTCATGCCATGTTGGGTCTTGGACCTCATCATCTCCACTACCCTCTTCCAACACCTGCTGTTGGTGGTCTGGCCAGCACCATGCTCAACAGAAACTGGCACCTGGGTCTCATCATCATCAGATGCGTTCTGCGGTGTGCTGACCATCGGCACTGTCTCACCCGCCTCTTCAGATTCAGAGAGACACAGCTGTTGCGCATCACTGCATACTCCCTCTTCACATTACAGAATGCTGCTTGGCTGGGCCCCTGTTTGCAAGCCAATAGATTCTGAGAACAGAAGCAGACACTCAGCTGGCTCCTGTACAGAACTCTCTGACTGCCTGGGCAATTTGCCAGGCGGTGAAGAGACAGATGGTTGCCCAACAGTGCTGTGGTCCTGAGAGGAGGTGGAAGCAATTGAAGTCGATGCATTGGCTGACATCCAAACAACAACGGCTTCAATTTGTTCTTCCCGCAGCAGGGGGGTACTCCGAGCTCCTACAAAAGTGCGCATAAAGGAACGCTCACGGGGAAAACTGGTGGATGCTGTGTCACTGGGGGCCGCAGCAGCCACAGAATCCCCACGTCCTCTCCCTGAAGAAACTCCACGACCACGTGCCTTACTCCCTGCCTTCTTCATCTTGGTAGATTGATAAAGAAACTCTGAAAAGTTATAAGGTCTAAGTGTGGTTATTCCGCAGAGACTGCAGTGAACACTGCACACAACTGTTCACTACCCAATGCGTCTCAGCAGGAAGGCAGTCTGTGCGTCAAAACAAAGGCACAAGCATACATCCATGTACCCTGTTTATAAAGCTATATAAAAAAAATTATGTAGTAGTGACGCACACTTTATTGAGGTACAGTATTACATCGCCATTCACCATCTGTGGCTATGCAGTCTCATCTATATATACCTTATCTATCTGTTGTCATGCTTCCAGTCGACAGTCACAGTCAGCCATAAATAGCAATTTTTCACTATGCACTTTTGAAAGGTTATGTTTGTTAATAAAAATGATTATTGCCACATATTATGAGTATTACATGATGGAAATTGTATAATTTTTGTATAAAATATTTAGTGACATTATTCAGCAAATGGAACATTTTAGTAATATCACAGATAACTTGTAATGCTGATGATGTTTTGAAGTCAGACATTCATTGTCTATACAATAAAAATGGTGTACATACTGTTACTTATCCATCATTAATGGATTCAGATATGTACTTGTATGCTTTTATGTACAACCGTATAGCAGATTCCTTAACTAATTTATTTTGTGGTTTGCATTGCTGTTCAACATGTTAATGTATTGTTTATGTTTGTCAATTCTTTATTTATCTAGATATTAGTTTAAATGAAATCATCATCTTATGGTAGTAAAGGTTATCTTTCTCTTGTTTGAAGTATAGACATTTAAAATTGACAGGTAACAAGGAAATTACTTGATCTAGTATTTAAACATCCTCCTTGACCCTGGGCTCCAACACCGCCAGTTGTTGCTCGGAAGTGCTGTTAGCACAGTCAACACTTGCTCCTGTGTTACTGGGGTTCAGTAACGTCAGCTGGTCCTCGGTTGTGCCATTGGCTCTTTTCCTTCTGCTGCCCCTCCGGGTTCCAGCACAGTCAGCTGGTCCTCGTTACTTGCATTGGCTCTTGTACCTTCTGCTACCCGTCCGGGTTCCAGTACCGTCAACTGGTTCTCCGCAGTGCCTTTGGCCTAGGTGCCTCCATCTCGGTATCCGAGTTCCAGCAACGTCTGCTGGTCCTTGGTAGTGCTTTGGAGCACAGGTACCTCCTGCTTAGTAACCGTGTCCCAGTAACGTCAGCTGGTCCTCGTTGTGCCATTGGCTCTTTCCTTCTGCTGCCCCTCCGGGTTCCAGTACCGTCAACTGGTTCTCCGCAGTGCCTTTGGCCTAGGTGCCTCCATCTCGGTATCCGAGTTCCAGCAACGTCTGCTGGTCCTTGTAGTGCTTTGGAGCACAGGTACCTCCTGCTTAGTAACCGTGTCCCAGTAACATCAGCTGGTACAAGATTGTGCTACAAATACAAGATACGGAACAAGAGACACAAAAAACAATAAGCAGAAGATCTAAAAGCAGAAGAACATGAAGTATAAGACCAAAATGAAGAGCAAAATATATGCTCTAAATTCTAAGCAGAAGAGATAAGCAGTGTATGGGGGTGAGTCCGTTCCTCCTCGTGGTCCCCCTGGAAAATGCCTGCTGCTGCAGGCTAAACTGAACACGGACAAATACTGTTGTAATTTAAATCTTTTGTGACAGCAAGAACGGAAGGATGAAAAATTCATACTTTGACAGATTACAAGTACAGGATTCTCTGTCACAAATAAGAATATGATGAAGAAGATGAAGCAGAATATGAATAAGAATAATAGTTTAATAAGAAGAATATGAGTAATGTTAACAAAGATGAATAGCAAGAAGTTTAAGAAGAAGATAAAGAAGGTGAAGATGAAGAATAATTTGATGAAAAAGGTGATGCTGCAGAAGATTATGAAGGAGAAAGTGTGTGAAAAGTTAAAAGGTGAAGATGAAGAGCATGGAAGTTGTGTAATATACATATTTGCCAAAATATAAAAAACGTTAACATTGTCAATTTCTTCGTCAATCCGAACATCTTTAAAAAAAAAAATATTTATGCTATTCCATTTGATTGGGTTAAACATCTATGCCTTTAATGTCTCCCTCAACCTTCCCCAATACATTCTACATTACTCTTTCTTTTTTTCCTTCATGTACAATTAACCAACAAGGCAAGAATGGGTTTTTTTTAATTCGATATTTTGTTCCCATAGACTTACATGGGACTTCCGGTATCGGTATCGGGTATCGCCGATATTTTAGTGAGATCGGCGATACCATTCCGATTCCGATACTTTAGGATATCGGAAAGTATCGCTCAACTCTAGTCATCACATTGATGAGTCCATGCTGGACATATCATACATGGTGTACAAAGTAACTATTTTATTAACTTAAATAATTGAAATGTCTGTGACTGTCACATCTAAATTGCAATGATGATGATGATAAGTGACTATTACAAAATCCATTGTCTTCACTATGTTATGGTTTAACATAGCGTTCCTTAAGCATTATTCATAAATACAAAAATGGACTTTTATTGTTAAATTTACAACACTATATTTTGTAACCAATTTTTTGGGTGGTGTGTTGTTCCATTTCTTGTTGGCATGTGCATATATGCGTTTATATTTGCAGTGTCTTTATTTTTATTCTTGAAGTTAGGAAACATGTGTATCTTTGTACCGTGTTAGCCAGTAGATAGATAAATATTTAGACTTGAGAGTCCGCAGTGGTTGATACCTTTGAATGGATAACTGAAAAGATGGTAACAAATTGCAAGCTTTCGAGGCTACTCACGTCTCTTCATCAGGCAAAGACTAAACCAAAAAATGAAGCATCACATATTTCTATACACAACAGGACACAGGAATAGTGCAATAGGTAAGACAAGTAAGTGACGTGTAGCAGAACTGTCATTTTTCACAGAGGGATGAACATAAATATTGGAACAGTTCCTAGATAACGATAGAAAGTTTTATTGCCCTCTGATTGGGTCTGGTTTTGTGTTTTCATGCCCCCGGAAGGGCAGAGACGCAGATTCCTTAATTGATATAGAATCACATAAATCTGTGTGATCTATTCATTCCATCACTAACAGTGTCAAAGGTCATGATGAGCTTATATTCTGAAACCTTTGTATCTTTGTCATATTTGAAGTTATATTTTAATACCAGTAATTCCATATCCCTCATGCTATGACCGGGCATACAAAAGTGTTTTGCCACAGGTAAATCCATTATTTTTTGTCTTATCGTGTGGCGCTGATAATTCATCCTTGTTCTCATTTTTTGGCCGGTCTCCCCTCACTTGTCCCTCCCTCACTTGTCTTACCTATTCCTGTGTCCTGTTGTGTGTAGAAATATGTGATTCTTCCTTTTTTTTTTAGTCTTAGCCTGATGAAGAGACCTGAGTAGTCTCGAAAGCTTTGAATTTGTTACCATATTTTCAGTTAGCCATTAAACGGTATCAACCACAGAGGACTCTCAAGTATAAATATTTTTCTATTCTTGGAATTGAAATTCATCATTTTATTGTCCTAGTAAAACTTCATTTATTCTTGTTTGAAGTACATACATTTGCAATGGCCACGTAACAAAGCAATAACTCAATATTTTGTGCCTACACCCTCCTTGACCCTGGGCTTCAACAGCGCCAGTTGCTGCTCAGAAGTGTTAGATGCACAGATGAAAACAATCGCTGATGTGTTTGTGGGGTTCAGTAAAGCCTGCTGTTCCCCTGCTGTGTGTCTGGCAAAAATTACTGCTGCTAACTACAACTTCAACTTCAAACGTCTCATACTAGGCCTCTGTCTACACCCTCCTTGACCCTGGGCTTCAACAGCGCCAGTTGCTGCTCAGAAGTGTTAGATGCACAGATGAAAACAATCGCTGATGTGTTTGTGGGGTTCAGTAACGCCTGCTGTTCCCCTGCTGTGTGTCTGGCAAAAAATTACTGCTGCTAACTACAACTTCAACTTCAAACATCTCATACTAGGCCTCTGCCTACACCCTCCTTGACCCTGGGCTTCAACAGCGCCAGTAGCTGCTCAGAAGTGTTAGATGCACAGATGAAAACAATCGCTGATGTGTTTGTGGGGTTCAGTAACGCCTGCGTTCCCCTGCTGTGTGTCTGGCAAAAATTACTGCTGCTAACTACAACTTCAACTTCAAACGTCTCATACTAGGCCTCTGCCTACACCCTCCTTGACCCTGGGCTTCAACAGCGCCAGTTGCTGCTCAGAAGTGTTAGATGCACAGATGAAAACAATCGCTGATGTGTTTGTGGGGTTCAGTAACGCCTGCTGTTCCCCTGCTGTGTGTCTGGCAAAAATTACTGCTGCTAACTACAACTTCAACTTCAAACGTCTCATACTAGGCCTCTGCCTACACCCTCCTTGACCCTGGGCTTCAACAGCGCCAGTTGCTGCTCAGAAGTGTTAGATGCACAGATGAAAACAATCGCTGATGTGTTTGTGGGGTTCAGTAACGCCTGCTGTTCCCCTGCTGTGTGTCCGGCAAAAATTACTGCTAGCTACCTAATCATGGTGAAAAAAACATGACATCTCAAAGTGTCTAGTGCTACACATAGATATGAGGCTACACCATGATTTCTAAGCTGTAAACATTTGAAACGTCAACTTTCAAACCATAAAATGATTTGTCTTTGTCACAAATCTGTAAACAAAATAATTGTGACATATTATTACAGATGTGCACATGTCGAAAACAAATGCAAACACAAAAGCCTACTTATGCTATAGGATACTGATGGTCAACCTTGTCACTCCATAGCTTAGACAAATCCAACTCACATCATGATGACTCAAATACTGCAATGTTGGAAGTGCATAATGTGGGTTGAACTTTGACAACTGCTGCAGTGCGAAGGTTATACTTCAGTGTTCTTGCCTTTGAAATAAAAGCATACAAGTAATATAATAATCCAATGTTGATTAAGGGACGTGATGTACACGTGTAATATTGTGCAAACAATGCATGTAGGAATAGTCCTCTTCAACATTACTTATATTTGTGTCATTTTAAAAAATAACATATTTGATTAGAAAGTTAACAGCCCATATCATAAAGGTCCTTCATGTAAACATGATAATCGCTAACAAAAATCATGCATTACCTTGGTAAAGTCAATAGTGCATAGTCACAATAGCAAAATATATACCTGTAAGTGGTGCTGAAAGAACGACAACTGATAGAATACGTGAATGATATATATTTATCAGACTGAATAGCGACATCTGTACAATGTCGATATAATACTGTACCTTAACAAAACAGCTGTGTCACACCTCACACTCGTTTTTTCTTGTAGCTTGTTATGTAATAGGGCACATGCGTGTATGTTTCATCATAGGTGCATGTTTACTGAGTAAAGCAGTCATGACAACGCCTTTGTGTTGTCGGTACGCTTGCGATGATGAACGATGCGCACCGTGAATGTTAGTCTGCGTCATAAGACGTACAGACGCTCCAATACCCAACGCGTCACAGCAGGAAGCCAGTCTGTGCGTCCAAACAAAGGTGCAACCATACATGCACGTAACCTTTTATAAAGCTAGATAAAAAAAAGGATGTAGTAGTAACGCACACTTTATTGAGGTACAGTATTACATCGCCATTCACCATCTGTGGCTATGCAGTCTCATCTATATATACCTTATCTATCCGTTGTCATGCTTGCAAGTCCACAGTCAGGCATAAATATCTGTTTTCACTCTGCACTATGCACTTTTTAAATTTTTGTTTTGTTAATAAAAATGATTGGCACATATTATCAGTATTACATGATGGAAAATTTTAGATATTTTTTTAAAAATTTTAGTGATATTATTCACCAAATGTAAAGTTTTATGAATGTCAAAGAAAACTTGTAATGCTGATTATGTTTTTAAGTCAGCCATTCATTGTCTACACATATAAAAATGGTGTACATACTGTTACTTACCCATCATTAATGGATTCTGATGTGTACTTGTATGCTTTTATTTTAAACCGTATAGCAGATTATTTAACCTATTTTAATTGTGGTTTGCATTGCTTTTCAACATGTTAATGTATGCGTTTATGTTTGTAAATTATTAATTTACATATATTTTTTTAAGTTAAATCATCATCTTATGGTACTAAAGTTTATATTTCTCTTGTTTGGAGTATAGACATTTTTAATTGACACGTAACAAGGAAAATACTTGATATAGTATTTAAACATCCTCCTTGACCCTGGGCTACAACACCGCCAGTTGTAGCTCAGAAGTGCTGTTAGCACAGTCTACACTTGCTCCTGTGTTACTGGGGTTCAGTAATGTCAGCTGTTCCCCTGCTGTGATAACGGCAAAAAGTCCTGCTGCCTCCACCCTGTTCTCTTCTCATCCCTGGGCTACAACACCGCCAGTTGTAGCTCGGAAGTGCTGTTAGCACAGTACTACACTTGCTCCTGTGTTACTGGGGTTCAGTAATGTCAGCTGTTCCCCTGCTGTGTGAACGGCAAAAAGTCCTGCTGCCTCCACCCTGTTCTCTTCTCATCCCTGGGCTACAACACTGCCAGTTGTTGCTCGGAAGTGCTGTTAGCACAGTCTACACTTGCTCCTGTGTTACTGGGGTTCAGTAATGTCAGCTGTTCCCCTGCTGTGATAACGGCAAAAAGTCCTGCTGCCTCCACCCTGTTCTCTTCTCATCCCTGGGCTACAACACCGCCAGTTGTAGCTCGGAAGTGCTGTTAGCACAGTCTACACTTGCTCCTGTGTTACTGGGGTTCAGTAATGTCAGCTGTTCCCCTGCTGTGATAACGGCAAAAAGTCCTGCTGCCTCCACCATGTTCTCTTCTCATCCCTGGGCTACAACACCGCCAGTTGTAGCTCGGAAGTGCTGTTAGCCCAGTCTACACTTGCTCCTGTGTTACTGGGGTTCAGTAATGTCAGCTGTTCCCCTGCTGTGATAACGGCAAAAAGTCCTGCTGCCTCCACCCTGTTCTCTTCTCATCCCTGGGCTACAACACTGCCAGTTGTTGCTCGGAAGTGCTGTTAGCACAGTCAACACTTGCTCCTGTGTTTACTGGGGTTCAGTAATGTCAGCTGTTCCCCTGCTGTGATAACGGCAAAAAAGTCCTGCTGCCTCCACCCTGTTCTCTTCTCATCCCTGGGCTACAACACCGCCAGTTGTAGCTCGGAAGTGCTGTTAGCACAGTCTACACTTGCTCCTGTGTTACTGGGGTTCAGTAATGTCAGCTGTTCCCCTGCTGTGATAACGGCAAAAAGTCCTGCTGCCTCCACCATGTTCTCTTCTCATCCCTGGGCTACAACACCGCCAGTTGTAGCTCGGAAGTGCTGTTAGCACAGTCTACACTTGCTCCTGTGTTACTGGGGTTCAGTAATGTCAGCTGTTCCCCTGCTGTGATAACGGCAAAAAGTCCTGCTGCCTCCACCATGTTCTCTTCTCATTCCTGGGCTACAACACTGCCAGTTGTTGCTCGGAAGTGCTGTTAGCACAGTCAACACTTGCTCCTGTGTTACTGGGGTTCAGTAATGTCAGCTGTTCCCCTGCTGTGATAACGGCAAAAAGTCCTGCTGCCTCCACCCTGTTCTCTTCTCATCCCTGGACTACAACACCGCCAGTTGTAGCTCGGAAGTGCTGTTAGCACAGTCTACACTTGCTCCTGTGTTACTGGGGTTCAGTAAATGTCAGCTGTTCCCCTGCTGTGATAACGGCAAAAAGTCCTGCTGCCTCCACCATGTTCTCTTCTCATCCCTGGGCTACAACACCGCCAGTTGTAGCTCGGAAGTTGCTTGTTAGCACAGTCTACACTTGCTCCTGTGTTACTGGGGTTCAGTAATGTCAGCTGATCCCCTGCTGTGATAACGGCAAAAGTCCTGCTGCCTCCACCATGTTCTCTTCTCTTCCCTGGGCTACAACACTGCCAGTTGTTGCTCGGAAGTGCTGTTAGCACAGTCTTCTACACTTGCTCTCTGTGTTACTGGGGTTCAGTAATGTCAGCTGTTCCCCTGCTGTGATAACGGCAAAAAGTCCTGCTGCCTCCACCCTGTTCTCTTCTCATCCCTGGGCTACAACACCGCCAGTTGTAGCTCGAAGTGCTGTTAGCACAGTCTACACTTGCTCCTGTGTTACTGGGGTTCAGTAATGTCAGCTGTTCCCCTGCTGTGATAACGGCAAAAAAGTCCTGCTGCCTCCACCATGTTCTCTTCTCATCCCTGGGCTACAACACCGCCAGTTGTAGCTCGGAAGTGCTGTTAGCACAGTCTACACTTGCTCCTGTGTTACTGGGGTTCAGTAATGTCAGCTGTTCCCCTGCTGTGATAACGGCAAAAAGTCCTGCTGCCTCCACCATGTTCTCTTCTCATCCCTGGGCTACAACACCGCCAGTTGTAGCTCGGAAGTGCTGTTAGCACAGTCTACACTTGCTCCTGTGTTACTGGGGTTCAGTAATGTCAGCTGTTCCCCTGCTGTGATAACGGCAAAAAGTCCTGCTGCCTCCACCCTGTTCTCTTCTCATCCCTGGGCTACAACACCGCCAGTTGTAGCTCGGAAGTGCTGTTAGCACAGTCTACATTTGCTCCTGTGTTACTGGGTTCAGTAATGTCAGCTGTTCCCCTGCTGTGATAACGGCAAAAAGTCCTGCTGCCTCCACCCTGTTCTCTTCTCATCCCTGGGCTACAACACCGCCAGTTGTAGCTCGGAAGTGCTGTTAGCACAGTCTACACTTGCTCCTGTGTTACTGGGGTTCAGTAATGTCAGCTGTTCCCCTGCTGTGTGAACGGCAAAAAGTCCTGCTGCCTCCACCATGTTCTCTTCTCATCCCTGGGCTACAACACCACCAGTTGTTGCTCGGAAGTGTCATTGGCACGGGTACTCACTCCTGCCCAGACTGGTTACAGCACGCCATCTGTTTCCTGTCAGTGTAAACGTCACTTAGCCTCCAAAATTTGTCCTGTCGTGTTGCGGTCGGGTTAGCCGACTCTATGGTGCTTGGAGTTTAGGTGCTTCCTATGTGTGCTGCGGGATATGCAAATAAAGGCTGTTTCCGTTGTGACAATAGGACAATCACCCACTGTAGTACTGTGGGATTCGGTAACTGCGGCCGGCTCGCGGCCTGTCATCTTAAAATTTTTCCATGGTACTTCTGCTACCCGTCCGGGTTCCAGTACCGTCAGCTGGTTCTCCGCAGTGCCTTTGGCCTAGGTGCCTCCATCTCGGTATCCGAGTTCCAGCAACGTCTGCTGGTCCTTGGTAGTGCTTTGGAGCACAGGTACCTCCTGCTTAGTAACCGTGTCCCAGTAACGTCAGCTGGTCCTCGGTTGTGCCATTGGCTCTTTTCCTTCTGCTGCCCCTCCGGGTTCCAGCACAGTCAGCTGGTCCTCGTTACTTGCATTGGCTCTTGTACCTTCTGCTACCCGTCCGGGTTCCAGTACCGTCAGCTGGTTCTCCGCAGTGCCTTTGGCCTAGGTGCCTCCATCTCGGTATCCGAGTTCCAGCAACGTCTGCTGGTCCTTGGTAGTGCTTTGGAGCACAGGTACCTCCTGCTTAGTAACCGTGTCCCAGTAACGTCAGCTGGTCCTCGGTTGTGCCATTGGCTCTTTTCCTTCTGCTGCCCCTCCGGGTTCCAGCACAGTCAGCTGGTCCTCGTTACTTGCATTGGCTCTTGTACCTTCTGCTACCCGTCCGGGTTCCAGTACCGTCAGCTGGTTCTCCGCAGTGCCTTTGGCCTAGGTGCCTCCATCTCGGTATCCGAGTTCCAGCAACGTCTGCTGGTCCTTGGTAGTGCTTTGGAGCACAGGTACCTCCTGCTTAGTAACCGTGTCCCAGTAACGTCAGCTGGTCCTTGGTTGTGCCATTGGCTCTTTTCCTTCTGCTGCCCCTCCGGGTTCCAGCACAGTCAGCTGGTCCTCGTTACTTGCATTGGCTCTTGTACCTTCTGCTACCCGTCCGGGTTCCAGTACCGTCAGCTGGTTCTCCGCAGTGCCTTTGGCCTAGGTGCCTCCATCTCGGTATCCGAGTTCCAGCAACGTCTGCTGGTCCTTGGTAGTGCTTTGGAGCACAGGTACCTCCTGCTTAGTAACCGTGTCCCAGTAACGTCAGCTGGTCCTCGGTTGTGTCCATTGGCTCTTTTCCTTCTGCTGCCCCTCCGGGTTCCAGCACAGTCAGCTGGTCCTCGTTACTTGCATTGGCTCTTGTACCTTCTGCTACATTTACAAATTGAAGATTTTTTCAATGCTTTTTTGGGTAATCACTCTGAATCTCCAACAATGAAGACGACGACCCTGATGACCACCCGAAGAAGATGACAACCACAAGGACGACGAGCATCAAGCCAACCAGCCTAAACACCATCACAAAGAAGAAATAAAAGATTACCAAACAGGACTAAGAAGGTTAAGACAAACTACAAGATACAGAACAAGAGACTTAAGAACAATAAGCAGAAGATCAAAAAGCAGAAGAACATGAAGTATAAGACCAAAATGAAGAGCAAAATATATGCTCTAAATTCTAAGCAGAAGAACTAAGCAGTGTATGGGGGTGAGTCCGTTCCTCCTCGTGGTGCCCCTGGAAAATGCCTGCTGATGCAGGCTAAACTGAACACGGACAAATACTGTTGTAATTTAAATCTTTTGTGACAGCAAGAACGGCAGGATGAAAAATTCATAGTTTGACAGATTACAAGTACAGGATTCTCTGTCACAAATAAGAATATGATGAAGAAGATGAAGTACAATATGAATAAGAATAATAGTTTAATAAGAAGAATACTGAGTAATGTTAACAAAAAGATGAATAGCAAGAAGTTTAAGAAGAAGATAAAGAAGGTGAAGATGAAGAATAATTTGATGAAAAAGATGATGCTGCTGAAGATTATGAAGGAGAAAGTGTGTGAAAAGTTAAAAAGGTGAAGAGCATGGAAGTTGTGAAATATACATATTTGCCAAAGTAGAAAAAAACGTTAACAACATTGTCAATTTCTTCGTCAATCCGAACATCTTTAAAAAAAAAATATTTATGCTATTTCCATTTGATTGGGTTAAACATCTATGCCTTTAATGTCTCCTCAACCTTCCACAATACAATTGTACATTACTCTTTTTGTTTTCCTTCAGTACAATTAACCAACAAGGCAAAGGGTTTTTTTTAATTCCGATATTTTGTCCCAAATTAATGGGACTTCCGGTATCGGTACGGGTATCCCAATATTTTCTGTTACGCGATACCTTCCCGATCCGAACTTTTGGAATCGGAAATACGCCAACCCTATAATGGGTATTCTTTCTTTTACTTTTATATCACACACACTGCCCAAAAAATTTTTTTTTCCCTTTTTTGATGGGATAAACAACAAATTTTTCCTAAACATTGATCCTTGTCATCCGTTGTTGCAAGGATGCGATTTTGTCGATCTGGGTACGTTTCACTCCGTTTGACATCCGTTGGCGAATTTTGTCGGTGGCTAGCAAAACCGCGTATAATGGATCCAAATGATAGTTTTAAATCAAAAAAAAAGAATAGATATCAGTACAGACCTAAGTTTGGAACACCTTCTCATACAAAGATTTTCTGTTTTTTCATCACTATGAAAAGTAGAATCACATGAAGGCATCAAAACTATGAATTAACACATTGGAATTTTTACATTAACTTTACAAAAAAGTGTGAAACAACTAAAATATTCTTATATTCAGGTTTCTTCAAAGAGCCACCTTTTGCTTTAATTACGCTTTGCACGCAGAAAAGGTGAACAAACTCTACATGCCTGGGTTCCCACCGGAAGCAGGAGAGGTGGTGTGATGTGTGAGGGTGCTTTGTGGTGCCTGTTGGGGATTTTTTCAAAATTGAAGCAACTGAAAACTGAAGCGCATGGCTACAACACATCTTGCCGCAGTATTCATTGGGTTTGCGTTTAGTGGACCATTTTATTTTTTCAACAGGAAATGCCCCCCCAAAAACACACCTCCAATTTAAGGGCTATTTGCAAGAGGGGAGGGGGTGGCTATGCCAGATGACCTGGCCCACGCCCAATGAACCCAATCGAATGGTTTGGGGTGACTGGACGCTCACCGCTTTAATTTTGTAAAAATCCCCAACTGTCACACAAAGCACCCAGAACCATCACACCCCTCCTCCATGCTTACGGGGGAAACCCCAGGCATGTTTTCCATCCGTTTACCTTTTCTGCTGAAACTAATCAAAGCAAAAGGTGGTACTTTGAAGAACCTAGAATATAAGAATATTTTCAGTTGTTTCACACTTTTTGTAAAGTGAATGTATAATTCCACTGTGTTAATTCTATTTTGAGCCTTCGGGGGATTCTACAATTTTATATCATGAAAATCAGAAAATCTTTGAATGGAAGGTGCTCCAAACTTTTTGTCTTACTGTGTATTTTTATATATATATTATGTCATTGGACATAATTATATATATATATTAAATTTAATTTATAGTTCAAATTTACATAGATAATGCCGCTAATTCAATGCCGGTTTCTGTAAATTAGTACAGAACCCGACATGAAATGACACATGGTTTACATACAGTTAACCATGTCATTTTGTAGTTTGATATTTGGTTTTCACTAACAATAATGATGTTGGCAAAATTTCATACATTTAGGGGTTAATTAAATGGGTAAATTTGTTGAAAAAAATGTTGGGCCCTGCGGTATTTTCCCACCAGACGGGAAAGCCGTGAGTGGGGGCAGTAATAATACCTAGGGGGGTGCTTTTTTTGTGCCCCCCCTGGCTACTAACACGCCCCCGCCACCCCAGAAAAGGCCCATCTAGATTAGATGTGCCTTTCTGGGTGGCTGGGGGCAGAGTTAGTAGCCGGGGAGCACAATAAAAGGTCCCTTCAGAGTACAATATCTGTTTCAGTCGCTGGCTTTCCCGTCTGGGTGGAGAAAAATACCGCGGGGAGCCCACGCAGTTTTTTTTCAATGAATTTACCATTTAATTAACCCCTCGGTGTATGAAATTTTTGCCCAACACCATGTAAATTTTATTGAAAACCAAAATCAAATACATGAAATACATGGTTAACTATATGTAAACCATGTGCATTTATGTCGGGGTTTTGTAATTTTGCAGCTATTAACTAGAGAATGTATGAACTAAAAATAAATATTTATATATATATAAATTATTCGTCCCATGCACTTAGCAGGGTGTGCGATGAGACAGTACAAACCCGTCTTTTTAAAAAAGAGGTGTAAAATTTAACCTTCTTTTATTGATTGCAGTGTGACAGGAAAGGGTAAAACTATAGAATCAATATAAGAGCTTTCAAATATTAATTCAAGCATAAAACAAATAGTTTACAATTACAAATACACAAACTGTTTTACCTACTTATCAACAAACGCCCTGATAAACACAGGATTAAAACACATAGATAGTGCTTACCACTATGCTTAGAGCAGGCTGTTTAAGAAACAGGAGAACACGATGATGTAGTTTCCTTAAGACACATGGAGGAATCAGTCTGCTGTCCCCTTCATGTGATAAACAAGACCATAATGCAACAGGAACAACCCACATGCCTTGGAATTTCCCCCAAACTACAAATTAAATAGAACTATGCATCAAACAGCCAAGGTGGCGCGCTACCTTAAACATAAAATTATGAAAGCCAATACATTCAAAATTTCAATGCTAAACAATGGAGAATAAAACGAGACTAATTTCTGACGATTTAGGCTGACAAACCTCCCCGTTGACGTCAGCCGCTCACTTTGTGTTTATGGGGCAGAACACGAACGGTTCCCCCTACTGGCCTGGAACAATTTGGTCTCGCTTTGTTTCCCTATTTTTATTCCACCTTACTACGATTCCTCCTTTCTTAGAATGTTGAGTAATGAACCTAATGGCCATTCATTTTCCGGACTGAAGCTTTCATTAGTGCTACGTGCCAGGCGGGGTTAGGCTTGTGGTTTGCCCTTTCTCCTTGCTGCAGGGTAGGCAGGTACTTTTTTTTTCCACTTGTCCCAAAAGGCATTGGGAGAACTCTGCACTTGTCCCTCGCTCCGTAACGGTCCTTGTAAGGCGACTATTGGTCGGCAGGCGATGGACGAACAAGTTTCCAATGAGACTACGAATCCTGAGATCCCAGGTGGGCTTCAAAGTTTCAGTATGAACGCAGACCTGAGGGCGAATTTTTAAGTCAGCATTGACTACATTCAAACAAGGCTTTTTGTCTGTTGGGCAATGACCTACACAAAAATCAGGGCCTGTAAACCAAATCGGTCTTTGAGGGATTGGCAGCAACAAATTGGTGCCGGTCCCAGGGTTGGATGTGTAGGCACATATTTCCATTGTTCAGGGGAGGTAACCTTTCAATTTGAGCCTCTGTTGCAACATAGACATAGAAGCGTCCACTTCGTTAGGTGTACCCAAGTACACCTGCTGTCATTGTAGAATCAAAGTCTTTAATTTCTAGTTCATTTCCATGCAATGAGTTCTGCCAACTCGCTGCTAACACGGTGGCACAAAGTTCCAGGCGTGGTACTGTGTTCACGGAGCGGTGTTTTTTGCTCTGTCTGAAAACCCACTGGCATTGTTGACTTGTGTTTATCATCCTCAAATAGGCAAACCGCGCAATCGCTTTGATTAAGCATCGGAGAACCACAAAGGGGTTTGTGTCTCTATCTTGGTAGGTACGACAAAAAAATTGTTAAGGAAGATTACAAGGCGTGGGGGATTTCTCCAGCTCTCCACTTGGTTTTCTCTTTTGTGGGAAGAGGATATCCCAATTCCACCCCGTGGTGAACTCTCTAACTAGCCTTGCCCTCGAGACTACAGGAGCTACAAACCCCAGTGGTCATAAAACGCTTATGTAACAGCTCCTCTGCGGAAAAGGGTTTATCTTCTTTGTTAACCTGGAAGTGAAGTAACCCCCTTTTTGTCCCATAGGGGCCCCAGGCCCCGCGCATGGTAGGGAGTCTATGCCTAATCTAAATTCTTCAAGTACTTGAATGACCCAGGAGGAAGGCTTTCCATCATTCCTTCTGTTAGAAGCGACTTTGCAAACCTGAGGTTAGATACAGCGAGCATGTCCTTGGGCTTTTTCAAAAGACAATCGCGGTCCTCGTTTGTTGGCATCGATTTCAAAAAAGTCCCACAAGAAATCTTTCTCTATAAAACATCTGGCATCCGTTCCGTATTGCTTCAACCTTTGGCCCGCTTCGCCCATAGTGGCTCGCAGGAGAAGGACTATTACCAAAATATGTACCTTCATACATCTCCGTTCTCTTTGGAAGGATCGTTATCCTTGAACCACAAGAATTCAAGAAATTTCTATTTCCTCTTTTAACAAAGAAGCAGGGAACATCTGTTGGTGTCTCTGTGAATGCAAGGAGTCTTACGTAAACGGAAACAATCCTAAAGTTTGTTGTTCAGATCCGGAACCTGATAACAAACCTTTCAAAAACACCTTTCATACTTAGCACTCGAATCAAATACACTCTGATTTGACCTGGTTTTTCGGTGTTCACTCCAAACGGGCAGGTACCAAGTTTCTTCAGGTCTTGAAGTGTAGGTGGGTAATCTATGACCGTTTTTAAATATTTTCTCCATGAACGTAAAGAAATGACCTTTCTTCTCTGGTTTATTAGGGAAGCTGTGCCTGAGGGAGAAAATCGTTGAAAATTGTTCTCTGTTGTTAGGCAAGCTTGTCCTTTACGGCTTGAAGGGTAGGGTGCAATCCGTTCTTCGTTTTGTCCGCACCATTTTCCCTTTCTCCATCATCCTTAGGAACGTTTATCTTCAAATGACATGCTATACGTTTTCTTCTTTGGTTTTGTGGAAGAGTACACCCAATTGATTTTGGTCCCCAATTCGAAAGAATCTCATTGGCACACTCCCTAAGATATTGGTGCTGAAGTACTGGTAGCGCTCCTTTAGAAGTATGATTTTCCATGGTGAAGGGAGATGGACGTCCATTCTGAGAGTCCTGGTAAACATGTTGTTAAACTACTGTCGGTTTGGTGTACCTCCTAAACAACCTCTCCTAAATGACCCACCCAAGGTCGAGCTTGACATATGGACTTGTAAGCCATTGATCTTTTCTAACCTTGTAACGTGAAAATCTCCCTAAGAGCAAGATTTTTTTTCCCTGGGTCAAGGTAGGAATCGGGTTCATATGCTTTTAGATGAGGATGGTCGTACCACTTCAGGCGTAGGTATCTCTACCTGTTGTGGAATAAGGTTTCATTCCAATATGGTTGGTAAGGGCAGAAATTTGGCCATCTAAAGGACTGACACGTATCCCTTTGCTCTCCTACCAGCTGTCTTATTTTTCCGGCACAGTTTTTAAAGATAAGGCCGGTCCTCTGACGTTAAAGCTAACAAAGAAGGCAATGGCTATGACATTACTCTGATCATCTAAAAACGCGTTACTTTGATGGCTTTGTCCTTTTCGTCTGCCGGGGGGAACTCCACTAGGGAAATTTTAGAGCAAGACTTGCCTCCCTGAATTTCCACAAATTTTGTACACTTAGAATAATGGTGGAGTGTCCGTATTTGAGTCATTCCTCCCCCTAGCTTTGGGGCAAAGTACTGATGGTGTCCAGGGGAAAACTGAGTTATGTCGTGCGCACATTCGGTACACCTTGCACAACCTCACGCCCTGGCGAAGTGGGATGTTGAAGAGCACTTTGTGGGAATGCGTTCCCTTAAGGAAGGCCTTCCTTTCCCCCAAACTTTTCTCTGAAACTCTGCACTTATGTAAGGAATTTTGGCTTCTTGTGTAAGGGACACTGCCTGCTTGGATCCTTGGTTTGTCTTCCCTTGACCGGAGTGAACTCTTTGTGAACTGGACCTGTGGGAGAAATTTATTTTTGGGTGGCCTTACAGTTGTTCTACGGGGGTTTTGCTAACAGAGTTTATTGCACATGACGACAGAAATCAAAGCTAGGGTCATTTCTAATTTTTGCTTGTTTTTGAGACAAAATCTACAAACACATCGAATGGAGGAAACGGTACTTGTAATCTGTTTAACCTAGATCCTATGTAACCCATTTGTCTTGCAGGTTATATGGGAGTTTCTGAACTATGGGGGTTCAAACCTTAGCAGTGTCGATATGTCAACCCCACAAGATCTCCTTCTGCTTTTCCCAAAAACACAACCCTTTAAAGTCAGTTATTCTCTGACTTGAATAATCCTTGTTTGCTATTCTAGGAAATCTCTATTCTTTAAACAAAGGCATTTTCATAAACCTCTAGACCATACATTCAAAGTCTATTCCAAATTCTTTTGAGGGCCGATATCGATAATTTATATTTTGTCTCTGATTCCTTTGCGTGTTCGGCGGACTCCTTCCAGCCATTTTACCAAGAGATCCCTTCTCACACTATAGACATGTCCTTATGGTATTTTGAAGGAGGTCGCCAAGCCCTTGTTTTTCCGCGCGATCGTGAACTTTACAATTTAGACCCAATCAGGTCGAGCAAGGAATTGGGCAAAGTCCATTGTGGCTTGATTGGCACTGTGCCAGTGAGGGGTTTGCAGGTCATGTGTGCTGTGCGTCATACCCTGTTAGGTGTCTCTGGTTTGCCAATGTGTAGTACTTTCTGAAGCGAAGGGATTCCCTTTTTTAAACCGGGACAGATTTCGGACCTCTGCTCGGGAGAAAGATTATGTAGTCAGTATCATCCCATGTTATCTCTTTGCTTTTGGTGGGACACTGATAGTTGGCTTTCTGGGGTTCCGAATTATCTGGTTGGCTGGCTTGTTTGACAAAATGCTCTGTCATCGC
This sequence comes from Oophaga sylvatica, assembly GCA_033576555.1. Taxonomy (NCBI): domain Eukaryota; kingdom Metazoa; phylum Chordata; class Amphibia; order Anura; family Dendrobatidae; genus Oophaga; species Oophaga sylvatica. The sequence goes on along the minus strand of JARQOD010000001.1, from coordinate 693,388,055 downwards.
CTGTGGGTCTGGACGTCATTTGGTTTGGAATGTCGATGGACGTACTCTGCAGTACGCTGCAATGGATCGTGGAGAAACTCGTTGTAACCTAGCACACTGCTGTGTCTGCTGTGTTCACCGTTGGAATATACGGCAGTTTCTAGGGCTTCTGCTTCTGCTATGGCAGCTGCTGTTTCTTTTCAATAGCAATTTCTGTAATGTTGCAGAATTGTAGAATCACACTGAAGGCATCAAAACTATGAATTAACACATGTGGAATTATACATTACACTTTAACAAAAAAGTGTGAAACAACTGAAAATAGTCTTTATTCTAGGTTCTTCAAAGTAGCCACCTTTTGCTTTGATTCTGCTTTGCACGCAGAAAAAGGTGAACAGATGGACTCTACATGCCTGGTTCCCACCGTGAAGCATGGAGCAGGTGGTGTGATGTTGAGGGTGCTTTGCTGTGACACTGTTGGGGATTTATTCAAAATTGAAGGCATACTGAACCGTATGGCCACCACAGCATCTTGCAAGCGGCATGCTATTCCATTGGGTTTGCGTTTAGTTGGACCATCATTTATTTTTCAACAGGACAATGACCCCAAACACACCTCCAGACTGTGTAAGGCTATTTGACCAAGAGGAGAGTGATAGGGTGCTTACGCAGATGACCTGGCCCTCCACAGTCACCAGACCTGAACCCAATCGAGATGGTTTGGGGTGAGCTGGACTGCTCACCGCTTTAATTTTGTAAATAAAATCCCCAACAGTGTTCACCAGCCAAAGCACCCCAGACACCACACACCACCTCCTCCATGCTCACGGTGGGAACCAGGCATGTAGAGTCCATCCGTTCACCTTTTCTGCGTGCAAAGCAGTAATCAAAGCAAAAGGTGGCTACTTTGAAGAACCTAGATATAAGACATATTTTCATGTTGTTTCACACTTTTTGTAAAGTGTAATGTATAATTCCACATGTTTAATTCATAGTTTTGATGCCTTCAGTGTGATTCTACAATTTTTCATAGTCATGAAAATACAGAAAAATCTTTGAATGAGAAGGTGTGTCCAAATTTTTTGTCTGTACTGTGTATATATATATAATATTATAAATATATATATATAAATAATATATGTCATTGAGACATTATATAATATATACATATATTTATAGTTCATACACTCTACATAGTATAATAGCCGCTAATTCAATTGCCGGTTTCTGTAAATTATCACAGAACCCACATGAAATGACACATGGTTACATACAGTTAACCATGTCATTTCATGTAGTTTTGATATATGGTTTTCACATAACAATGACATGAGTGTATGTGTGCAAAATTTCATACATGTAGGGTTAATTAAATGTGTAAATTTGTTGAAAAAAATGCTTGGCCCTGCGGTATTTTCTCCACCAGACAGGAAAGCCAGTGAGTTGGGGGCAGATAATATAGCCTAGGGAGGGTGCATTTTTTTTGTGCCCCCCCTGGCTACTAACATCTGCCCCCGCCACCCAGAAAAGGCACTCTATGATTAGTAGCTCTGAGAGGGATGATTAACTCTGAGAGGGACCTTTTATAGTAGCTTGAGAGGATGATTAGTAGCTCTGAAGGGACCTTTTATTGTGCTCCCCCTGGCTACTAACATCTGCCCCAGCCACCCCAGAAAAGGCACATCTATGATTAGATGTGCCTATTCTGGGGTGGCTGGGGCAGATGTTAGTAGCCAGGGGGAGCACAATTAAAGGTCCCTCTCAGAGCTACTAATATCTGTCTCTCGCTGGCTTTCCCTGTCTGGTGGAGAAAAATACCGCGGGAGCCCCGCATTTTTTTTCAATGAATTTACACATTTAATTAACCCCTACGTGTATGAAATTTTGCACACATACACTCATTGTAATTGTTATTGAAAACCATATATCAAACTACATGAAATGACATGGTTAACTATATGTAAACCATGTGTCATTTTCATGTCTGGTTCTGTAATTTTAGCAGCATTATAACTATGTAGAAGTGTATGAACTAAAATAAATATATATATATATATATATATATATGTATTCTGTCCTATGCACGTTAGCAGGGTGTGCGATGAGACATGTAGCTAAACCCCCTGTCTTCTTTAAGAAAAAGAGGCTGTAAAATTGTAACCTTCTTTTATTGATTGCAGATGTGACAGGAAAGGGTAAAACTATAGAATGCAATAATAAGAGCATTTCAGAATATATAACTGTACAGAGCAGGAAACACAAATAGTTTACAATATACAGAATACACAAACTGATTATTACCTACTTAGTACAACAAACGTACTGATAAACACAGGATTATAAACACATAGATAGTGCTTACCGACTATGCTTAGAGCAGGCTGTTTAAGAATTTAAGAAACATGGAGAACACGAGTGATGTAGTTTCTCTTAAGACACATGGAGGAATAATGGCTGCTGTCCTCCTTCAGTGTGATAAACAAGACCATAATGCAACAGGAACAATCCCACAATGCTCTTGGAATTTCCCACAAGACATCAAAGTTGAGAGTCCTCAGTGGTTGATACCTTTTAATGGCTAACTGAAAAGATGGTAACAAATTGCAAGCTTTCGAGACTACTCAGGTCTCTTCATCAGGCTGAACTAATACAAAATCTGAAGAATCACATATTTATACACAAAAACAACAGAAAAAATGCAATAGGTAAGACAAGTGACGTGAAGCAGAATAGTCATTATGGCAGAGGGATGAGCATCCCTCTGCCAAAATGACTATTCTGCTTCACGTCACTTGTCTTACCTATTGCATTTTTTCTGTGTTTTTGTGTATAAATATGTGATTCTTCAGATTTTGTATTAGTTCAGCCTGATGAAGAGACCTGAGTAGTCTCGAAAGCTTGCAATTTGTTACCATCTTTTCAGTTAGCCATTAAAAAGGTATCAACCACTGAGGACTCTCAACTCTAAATATTTTCTATCTACTGGCTAACACGGTACGAAGATATACATCTTTACTGCCACAAGACATCACAAATTAAACTAGAATCTATGCATCAAACAGCCAGCAGTGGCGCTGCTACCTTACAACATAAAATGTATGAAAGACCAATAGATTCAAAGATTGCAATGTCTATAACAATTGGAGACATAAAAACGATGACTATACTTTCTAGACAGCAATTATATGGCTGGACAGAACAATATGTGTCACAATGACATGTGTTATATATATATATAATATATATATATATATATATATGTAATTCTATGTGTGTATATGTATTCTTTCTATTCTTTATTAAACCTGTCAGTGTGATTTTACAGTATAGCCGGGGATGAATTGCCGGCTTTTCTAAAGGACACCGGTGCGATTTTCTCGCAGTCACACTGTGATCCTTTGTAATCCGATTTTTCATTGCACCCATAACTTGCATTGGCGATTCTCGCTCGATAATCGGTGACAATCGCAGCATGCTGCGATTGTCTCGGTCCGAGGAAAACGGCCGAGAAAAAATCGGATGCTGGGAGCCGCTCCATAGATTAACATTGGTCCGAGTGCAATGCGGTATTTCATTGCATTGCACTTGTCCGTTTTTGTCGCCAGTGTGACCCCGGCCTTCGGAGGTTTTAGAGATGATGTGGTCAAGTAGCCATGTCAGCAGCCTCTGATCTGAATTTTAGTTGATGGCTTCACCAAAATGTCAGTATGATGGTGTGATGCACATCTAATGTTGCACCAGGCTTGCTAATCAAAAGAAGAGCCCCACAGTGGCTAGCAGGATGAAGGTAGTTTGCAGGGCTCCTGTCTAAAGGCCATAAAGTGCTGATGTGGCGCTAGACTTGGCCCTGCGACACATCTCTAGGTGGTGTTGTAAGGGGTGTACCTAATGTTATGCTGCCATGTATATATTCTGACTGGCGGCGGACACCGCGTCTGCAGGCACGATTGCCCCACCTGGCAGTACTACCAAGCTTCTTTGCTTTACATTTGTGGAGTAACGCTTCTCCAATACATAGCTGAATTATCCTGATGGCTATTCTTAGCATTCATTGCACTGTAGGAAATACACGTAACTGATGAAGGTCATATCGACCGAAATGTTTTGGATGTACTACAATAAATTTTTCACTTAAGTTGAGTGATTAGTTTTATCTATCAGCTATTTGGTTTGGGAACCTGAACTTTAAGCACCACCCTAAACAGTTGTGCTCACGGTGTCTCTCTCATATGTATATATTCTATTGATAACGTATGTTACTGTAAATGTGCTGTACCTGTGATCTTAATAGTGGACTCTTCTGTGGAGCAAATGCGCATTCCCTGATGACGACGAGTGGCGTCCGGTGTTTCTCACTGAGCCAAAGGAAAAAAGTGACTTTTTTTAAAGCGTTTTATCTCCTGTGTGTAGTATTCTTATGTAAATATTAAAGTTTTACTTATGGCATGGTTGGGAAAACCATCCTTAAAGGAAGGGGAATGTAAGGGGTGTACTTAATGTTATGCTGCCATGTATATATTCTGTTGATAACGGTGTGTTACTGTAAATGTGCTTTTATACTGTATTGCTGTAGATCTATATTATACTGTCAGTTAGGAAAGTGTAGTACCCCGAATCGGACACTAGATGGGGCACAATAGTGTATATAGTTATTTAGGATAAGCCAGCCATGGATAAGATAGAGGAATTTCCTGAGAGAGCCATAGAGCCATAGAGCCTGTAAAGGGCGGACAGCTCTGTAATGTTAGAAGCAGGAACCCAGCTGTCTGGGGCCCAGTGGGCCAGAAGTGCAGCCGAGGCAGCAGTGTTGACAACAATGGTGGAACAGAATCTACAGCAGAGGTCACAACAGTACAAGGATGCTCTAAAATGTGCAGCTTACTGCATGGCAGATGTCCTCATGTCTGGGGCAAACAGACAAGGGAACTCCTAAGTGTAGTGAGTCTAAACAGGGAGGATGCTGCGGTACCATATGAGACGGTATGATCCGGTATGATTCGGGGACGTACTGGAGGACCTAGGAAAGAGTGAAGGGAAAGTGAAGAATGTGAACTGTATGAAACCACATGCTGATGTTCTATCTGGAAAGGATGTGCTGCGAAAAGAAAGAAATAAAGTTCTATGTTTTCAGTTGCAACTGGACTGTGTCTCTGTGTGCAAACGACCGGAGGGGGCTTAAGCAACATGGAGAAGACCCTGAAGGTGCGGAGAGCAGGAGGCAAGAACACTGACAATGGGACATTCTTTGCATGTGAGGGGAGACCAGGGCATGCAAGAGCAGATATTATCAGCCACGACTATGGCCCTGGCCCTCCCCCACAGTGTCTTAGGTAGATATGCCTACAACCCACTAGGATTCTGTTTCCCAATGTACAACAGAGTGCAAATGAAAGCAGATACACATTGCTATGTAACTTGTAATGTAATGTAATGCAGTTGCATGAGAATTTTCAAAATTTAAGGCAGGAGCTGAAATGGTATAAAATAATAATGAAACATTACTCGCCCATCAGTGGCTTCTCTTGTCAAGTGGCAGTGGTCATGGGGCTTGTGAAGCATGTTTTAGGTATGTGATTGGTGTGTGGAGAAAATGTATTTGTGGTGCATGTGTCCTGTGCAGTATGTGTCTATTGTGTTAGCAAAAGGTTCATCATGTATATTCATGTGTGAAAGGTTTGTATGACATGTTTCCAATGCACTTGTGAGCAAAATTTATTTTGGCATATATACCAAGAAATCTGTTCTGGCTAGTTGACCTTTTAAATGAGCCTTGCAACATGACTTAAGATAAGAAGTCAAACCAGAAACTCTACTTGCAGACGTGTTTCGGGGTGATTGCCCCTCCTCAGTGCAAAGTAAGAGACCTGATTTGGCTAGGTGAGAGACCTCTGACTGTGGGTCTAAGGGTAATATCTCTCCTTGTTTAGAATTCCAAGCCTTATAGAGGAGAGAAGAGATATATCTAAACTTTTATTAGTCTTTAGGGCAACAGCCATTCTCAAATCAGCAGATCTTCTTAATTAGGCCGGCGTCACACTAGTGAGTTTGATGCGAGTTAGTCGCACGACTAACTCGCATCAACACCCGGCACGGCCGCCCGCTCTCGGACCAGAGTGCGCGGCTGCATGTATTTCTATGCAGCCGCACACTCGGGTCTGAGAGCGGGCGGCCGTGCCGGGTGTTGATGCGAGTTAGTCGTGCGACTAACTCGCATCAAACTCGCTAGTGTGACGCCGGCCTTATGGAGATTGTCTGAATTTTAATAAACCCCAGAAGTCCTCTTATGTAGCATCTGATACGACACCATCTATTAGCAAAGAACGTATATAATTAACTGAAATTACTATGCAGCATAAAAGAATTCGGATACCACATTAAATATATAACAATGAGATTATTAATTTTTATTTTGTTAATACATGTATAAAATCGGGCTCTGAGGGTAGATTTTTTATAAACAGCAGCACTCAGGTGGTGTCTGGTTTTGCAGCTCCAGTTCCTCCATGTTATTGGGACTGACCGTTAACGGTTTTGGAGTTGTTTTTGAAAAAAAAAATAAAAAGGCTGACCGTTTTTTTTTTCTTATTCCTGACACTCCCTTTAGTACTTTAAATAACTAGGCTGCCGTATACAAGCTTAGCTAAATATTAAAAAAGGCAGCATTATCTGCCTGTGAATAAGCTGTACTTAGCAGAGTTTTCCCTAAGGAATGAAAATACTCAATATTGTGCAAAATTTAGCATTTTTGTACAAAGAGAGCTCCGTATTTCAGTCACAAGTCAGAAATTCATGTTAAAAGGTAAAGTCTTGACTTGCATCTTATGTCTGTCACATTGCATTGAGGCACTTGGATCAGGCAGGAGAAGGAAGGGGGCTCTCTGACAGCCACACAATGTTATCTCACTTCATAAACACCCCCTCCTCTCCATGACTGTTCCCACTGGGACTCGTCTGGGAACATGGATATGATTTTTCATGTCAATGGGTTGGAACCAGACATGGCAGCAAGTATTGATTAACCCCTTCACAGCGTTGAGATTCCACTTAGTGCTGCTGAATGAGCATTACCCCGGTATCTTATTCTCATATGTTCTATTGCATTGCATATTAATATGAATAGTATTCTTAGGCTGGAGTCACACAAGCATATTAAAATCGGTCCAATTTTCAACCAGAAAAGTGAGGCGATATTTTTTTACTCATTTGTCAACTGTGTGCAATCCGTTTTTTTTTAATCAGCTGCTATTAAACATTTACAGGACCATTTACATTTTTCTAAACTACAGAATTGTAATGTATTTGTAAAAATTGAATGCTGTATTGTGGCTCTGAATGGCATCCGTTTTTTTTTTTTTGCTCCCATCCAAGTTCGGAGTGAAATTGGATTTTTTCCGCAGTTAGATTCTGGCAGTGAAAAAAAATCTATCATCAGCACTGCCCCAGTATTATTAATATTATTTATTATTATAACGTCACTTATTCCTGGCACTTTACATGTGAAAAGTGGTATACATGATAAAAAACAAGTACAATAATCCTGAACAAAAAGAGTCACCGACTAGTATAAGAGGAGAGAGGACCCTGCCCACATTAAAAAACATGGGTCTGAGTGCTTTCTTATAAAAAAAATTCACATAGCACTTGTTCGATTTATATTGTGGTGTGAACGAGCCCTTAGAAAGTGTCTGCCTTTGAAAAGGTATAGTATGAAAATTTGTATTTGTAAATAGCAAAATGCTAAAATTCTGATAAAAATCCTTAGGAGACAGAAGCAGGTTAGCCGGAGAAAATCAGGGACAATTATAGTATGATTTGCCATTGTGAGAATATTTGCATTGCATAATTTATGCTGCCCTTTAAAGCAAAGGGAAATAGTGAAATGTTTTATGCTACAATGCATGTCCCTAAAGAAACCCGTAGATAAAACATACATAATTAGAAATGTAAGGCACGAAGGATTTGACCATCTCGTCTAAGAGCGCCCGCGGAATGGCTTGTTCTGGAACTCCGTGACTGTTTTTCATCGGAAAACATGCAGTTTAACAGCAAAGTCTGAGCAGTGGAGAGATCAGGGAGAAGGAATGTGCGACAGAGCCAGCAAACAAGGGACAGAGCCAAGTGAAAGGGGTGGGGAGGCAGGGGGGGGGAAATAGTTTGTGAGAGAATATAAAAGTTTTCTATTAGGATGTTACATACTACATATTTCTTTTTTTTTCTTTCAAACATGTTTTTTTTTTGTGGAATGCAATGTGAGCCAAAGGCCATTCCAAAAGGTACAAGCTTGATGTTCTAATAGTATTTTGTCATCCTGTCGCCATGCATTGGGAAGGACTGCGTAGTTGGACTCCCACTTACAAAGGCACATGTCTGAAGGCACAGCGCTGAGACATGAATTACATTTCTTATTTTTGGTGAGCTGTGGATTATTTTTATTAAATTAGTCTTTCTTAGAAGTTGCAGAAAGCATCAGAGAGAATAGTAATTCAAGGTTCTTAACTTTAAGAAACTCTTCTCCAGCACTTGTTTTCAAAACTAAAGATTTCTCTCTAGCACTAGGTTAAAACTTTGGGCATTTGCTTTGTATTTTACTTTAATGTAAAATGTGAAATATTTTACAGTTGCAGGTAAGTTGATGAGTATAAAGAAAACCTGTCAAATCCAGAAGCGCTCCGATAAATGATTAATGTGTAAGTAATTAGCACTTAAATCCTATTAAGCCGGTTTTCAGGAGTAGCGGCTACAGAGAGAAAATAAAGCTATATTCTCCCAGTAGCCGCTCGCTTCCAATCACTGAGGAGGTACAGGGAGCAGTTACAGTCATTGCTCACTATTCTGGGTGAGCAGCTGTAATCACTCCCCAGAACTTTGATTGACATGGTGATCTGCATTCACATATGTTGCAGAGAAGGGTGTCAGAAAAGGTGCTGCGGAATGAATACATCATTTAAACTATATAGTGAGAAGTGACTGAAAGTCCCCAGTGACTGGAAGCATATGGTTGCAGGAAGAAAATCAGTTTATTTTCTTCTTGCAGCTGCTGTTCCAGTAGGAACGCTACAGAGCACTTAAAGTGGTACTGACAGCTGATACGCGCTGCTCGATATAACGGGTAGCATATACTAGGCACTGGCTGTTTGATGTTAGCAAGGTATGTTTAGTTCTGAAATGCTGCAGCATTTCCAAGACCACACTGTAGACCAGTTGGACAGGTGGGTCCATGGCAGCTTCTCTCTGCCCGCTGCCTTAGATTTACAGGTCTCTGCTTAAGTGGTGTGTGTAGGCAGAAACTTGTCACTCCAGGGCAGAGGCTGACCCTATATCTGCATGTAGAAAGTGTTCCTGGATTTAAAAGATTCCCAGTAACGTAATCTCATCCAGACGCTTCAATCTCTTTTTGATGTGGAGTCCAAATGGGAATTGGCTTCTTTTTGTCTTGTTTGTCCACTTCTTTTGCGGATAGTAGAAAAAAGAGATAGACATTTCAGAGTAGACCGTACTGTTGTAAAAAGGATGCAGTTCCACAAAGGAATAGTAATTTTGTAGTTTTTATTTTTACGCGTTTCGTACTCGCACAAAAAGCCCTTTTTCATTAACAAACTACGTAGCACAATCCATAATGGATTAGCTGCCTCTTCTAGTAGCATGGACTAGATTAACATAGCTTGGACTAGAAGAGCGACCGTGCCACTAGATCGAATTGTCAATCTTCAAACTGTCAATTTCTCCGGAAATTCGGTTCTATTCATTTGAATACGACTGTTTCAGATGAAATGGAAATTTTCAAACTTTCTAAAAAATAACCCACAGGAAATACTCAAAATCTGAATTTATCCTATTTGGGACGCATCATAATAATTTGCTGTAGATTTTTCACATCAAGCATTTTTGTTGCGGATTTGTTTGCAAGACATACTGTGGATTTGATGCAGATTTCTCCTTTGGATACATCCAGGGGAGTAACGATCTGTGACCGTGACCGCGCCCATGGATGAGGGGGGCCCCACCGGCGGCCAATCAGGGGCTGGCAGCTGACATCGGCTTGCCAGTGACGACCAGCTTATGTCAGTGACATCATGCGCTGCCCATGCCGGCAAGCCAAAGTCAGCTGCCGGCTCCAGCACAAACTACAGAAGTGGGTGTCACGCGGTGAGGGAGCAGAGGAAGGTGAGAATAATCATTTGTTTCTTTTTAAAATTTGCTGGAGAAAAACAGAAGGGGTTCAGGATTATACCTGAATGTTGACATTAATTCAAAATGCGGGCCTTATACCAGAATGGGGGACATTATACAGGATGGGCACATATAGATGAGGATACAGATAAAAAATTGTCTATTTTTTCTCAATGATAAATCTACTATTTTGTATATATTTGTGTGAATTTAGCCTGAAAAGGATAAGGGCTCATGCACATACCCATAACACCTCCAAGATTTACAAAGCTATAATACAGCTCCCATCCAAGTGTATGGGCCTTCATTATACCTGACACATATGGAAACTGTAACTAAAGAAGAGGAGAATGTTCAAAGAAAGCAAAGGAGTCTGTATGACAGCACTCAGATGAGGGACATTATACCAGGTAAGGAACATTATACCGGAATAGGGGACTTTATAACATGATTTGGGCATTTTACCAGAATGGGGATATTATACCAAAATATGGGACACTATACCATGATAGGGGCATAATACCAAGTTGAGGGCATTATACCAGGATGGGGGGACATTATACCATAAGGGTGACATTATAACCAGAATGGAGACATTATACCAAAATGGTAGACATTATAACAGGATGGGGGCATTATAAGAGAATGAGGGCAATTATACCAGAATGGGAGCTTTTAAACCACGATGTAAGTAGTATATCAGGATGGGAAACATTATACCAGGATGAAGGACATTATACCAGAATGGGAGCTTTATACCAGGATGGGAGCAGTATATCAGGATGGGACACATTATATCAGGATGAGTGCATTATACCAGGATGCAAGACATTATACCAGGATGGGAGACATAAGACCAGCTCAGGGACATTATACCAGTAAAGGGCACAGGATGGGGAAAATGTTATAGCATGGGGTCCCAGAATGGTGGGCATTATTATTGGAGTGGGGGCCTGGATAGGGGAGATTATTATAAGGAGCCAGGACAAGAGGACATTATTACATGGAGGCGAACACGTATGTCTTTATAGGATCTAGAATGCTACAAGGGCCCATATCTGGCCAATATGCAGGTGGGGGCCCAGGTCCAAATTTTGCACTGTTGCCCATTTGACTCTACAGTAGTTACACCACGGGGTACATCCACAAGTCCACAAGGGTGGATGGTCTGGCCTGAGGGAGAATGAGGCAGATTTCCCTGATAAGATATATTACAAAGTTGCTTATTTTCAAGTGTACTACTGATTTATGAAATAAAAATTAAATTTCAGTTACTTTTTAAAGAGGTTATTAATATTGATGTCCTATCCCTAGGAAAGGTAATCAGTAGTATAGAACTGTAGTATTCGTCAAACTCAAATCTGACAGGTCGACACGCCCCCTATCATTTTATCCGTCTCCCTGTCAGATTGATCCAGGTCGTCACGCCCTCTGGCTGAACTTTGCTCAGGCTGGGAAATCTGTGGCTGAACTTTGCTCAGGCTGTGAAATCTGGTCTGCTGGATTTTTATTCAGTGCCTTTGATTAGTCTGTGGAGTTTTTAGTTGTATTAAAGGGTAGTTTTAACTCCATCCGTAGATGTAAAGCTATTTTCTAGCAGAGAATGCCCTGACATGAACTGTAAAGGGTTTGTATTAGAAGCACCCAGTAAATGTCTGTATTAGAATCCATCAGTAAATGTAAAGCTATTTTTCTAGCAGAGGAGAGAAACTTTTAAGGACCCAGTAATTGTATAAGGAGTTCTAGTTAAATACAGACTTCTGTATATAACTAGTATATAAGGATTTTTAGTGAAATAAAGATGAATCTTGATTTTATACTGTTGTTAGAGTCTAAATATTTTTCTAATCTACTGGCTAACATGGTACAAAGATATACATCTTTACTGCACCATAGAGGAATTTATCTATGTGTGTGTTTTCACACAGGACAAGTTCTGTGATCCGTCTTTTGTGTGGGAAAAGTCAACAATTTTTATTAAGGTCTAAAATACATTATCATGGATAAAAATCCAAAAGAGTGGGATATACAGCATGCAAAAAATAGCCAAATGCAGACAGGTGTGAATTACATTCAAATCAATATATAATAGTGCACATCGACATATCTTATATGTTATAGCGATAATAGACTAATCCGGGGCTATACAATAATAAACTCCATATATTTGTCCGTATATATGCAATCTATGTAACTCACAATATCCCCCAATAGGCAGACATATATGCACTATATATAGGATTATAAGTATCTCAATGAATCAGGTATATCAATAAAGTAACTTCTTCCATCACAGTTGCTAATATAATGATGTTAGCATGCGAGTGCAGAGCTCACAATACATACTGTGCGTGCATATGAAGTCAATTAGCACATCCATATGAGGAGCTATATCAAAAAAGCAGCGCCATAGATGTGAGATCATACCTGAATGCTGCTTGGCACCCCTTGTGTATAGTCCTCATTTCTAACAGTGTTTTTCACAGATAGAATCACTTCAAGAAAACTGTCCCCGACAGTTCATCCCTATAGTGTAGTTTAATGTATCAAGGTGTTTTGTACAAGGTTTGTGTTGTGTTAGAAGTCTAAATATTTTTTATCTACTGTCAGTGTTGACATGAATTGTCAGAAATGAGTGAAGGTCGATGCTACGGTAATTCAGGCAAACAGTAAATAGTATTGCATTTGGTATAGTCATGGGATCTTTTAAAACAACACATTTATGTGGTTCTTCTTGAAGTTACAGCTCAAAGACATTTCAATCATTGACTTAATTGTGACATGCTAGACTGAAATTTGAAATAAAATTCAAAAAGGAACTTTTGCAGTATAAAATACAAAATTTTATTAAGGTCTAAAATACATTATCATGGATAAAAAATCCAAAAAGAGTAGGATATACAGCAAGCAGAAAAAATAACCAAAGTGTGACATGAAGTTACAGCTCAAAGACATATACATTATCATGAATAAAAATCCAATGGTTAGATGTATCAAGCTGCTAAAATGTGTTTTATTTTAGTATTATCCAAGATATAAGTTTTAAACTACAGCTGCAAAAGGCAGTTTAATTTGTAAGTATCACCTTATAACACATTTGGAATTATGACGCTCAACTTATAGTTTTATTCAGTATATATATTTTTAGCTTGGCAGTGTATCACACTTATCTCAGCAATTCAATGTATACTAAGAAGAATCTTGGCATGGTTTGTTACAGATCGGTAAGCTATTACTATGCTGTGTATCTAAGGCTTTGGGTTGTGTTAGAAGTCTAAATATTTTTCTATTTACTAGCTAACTGGTACATAGATATACATCTTTATTGGCACATAGAATTGTATTTAAAACAGTGTTGACCTGAATTGTCAGAATAAAGTGAAGGTCGATGCTACGGTAATTCAGGCAAACAGTAAATAGTATTGCATTGTGTATAGTCAGTGGGATCTTTTTAAACCAACACATTTATGTGTATTCTGATAGCAATGCCCATAGAATGAGTGGAGGTCGAATGACCTTAAGTACAATGAGAGAAGGTCGCATGCATTCAGAATTCATTTGTCTCTATTTACCTGTAAATGTGTTTTAAAGGGGAAGTCTGGCGAGATTGAAATAAATTGAAAAAGGACGCTTTTGCAGTATAAATACAAATTTTATTAAGGTCTAAAATAACATTATCATGGAAAAAAAATCCAAAAGTTAGGATATACAGCATGCAGAAAAAATAAACCAAAGTGTTGACATGAAGTTACAGCTCAAAGACATATACATTATCATGAATAAAAATCCAAAAGAGTGGGATATACAGCATGCAGAAAAATAGCCAAATGCAGACAGGTATGAACTACATTCAAATCAATATATAATAGTGCACATCTCCATAACTTATATGTTATAACGATAATAGCAGTCTATGTAACTCACAATATCCCCCAATAGGCGACAATATGCACTATTATAGGTTTTATAAGTATCTCAATGAAGCATGTATATCAATAAAGTAACTTCCCCATCAAGATGCTTATATAATAAATGTTAGCATGCAAGTGCAGGGCTCACAATACATACTGTGCGTGCATATGAAGTCAATTAGACATCCATATGAGGAGCTATATTAAAAAGCAGTTTTTTATAGTTGGCCAATCAAATATTAGTTTTGCGTTCACTACACTGTCAACCATAGCAGCTCTCATGATGCTAGCTATTCTGATCAGTTTTATCATATCAACCATGAAGCCTCTTTTTAACCCCTTCACAATAATGTACAGAGGGGTTTTTATGTTTTAATACTGATAGAATATTGTGAACGGACATATAGGGTCCATGTGAGATACCATATTTTCAAATATTAGTTAAGCGTTAATTTCAACATTTTGCTCCTTCACAGATTTATTTTTACATTATTTTTTTTTTATTTTGCTTAAGGATCGTGTTCAGAGGAGTTTTTTGTTTTAATACTGAAAAGACATATTGTGAACGGACATATTGGGTCCATGTGAGACATGTCTGGACAAGTCCGGGCATGTCTGGGCATGCCTGGACAAGTCCTGGTACGGGGACAGCCGTGGAAAAACAATACTGAAATTCAAAAACTATGTGCTGGCCGTTAACACGCGCACATCATCTAGAAAATATTGAGGGGAGTTGCTTCACAAACCCTCTCAAGGCATGTTGAATGTTTAACGTTCCCGCTATGACTACAAACATGACCAGCTTTTATAGCCTGGGATGCGTAGCGTTCTTGCAGCGCAAGCCTATTTTTAAAGACGCTATACCATCAGATATAAAAGACAGGCATGTTGAGACGTTTTCCCGGCCTATTTTGGTACATACACCCCTCCTATGCAGCGGGTACTGAGTAGCGTTCAACAAAAATCAGGTACAAACTTTTTAACATACCTTGTGTTTCGGACGCTCCCTGGGCATACCAGAAGCACTCTGTGCCATGTACCAATAGCCCATAATAATCGATCTTGATTTAGATTCAACAAAAAATTGGGTGCAAACTTTTTTTTAGCATAGCTGTGTTTCTGACTCCCATGTCCGTACCAGAAAGACCTATTTTGGCACAGGCCTACACCTATGCAGCGGTTTTGACCACTACTCAACAAAAAAAAGGCTACAAACTTTTTAACATATCTGTGTTTCGGACTATCATGTCATAGCAGAAGCACCCTATGCCATGTAACCTAGACCATAATATTCGTTTTTGATCACCATTCAACAAAAAATTGCGGCATGTTGAGACGTTGTCCCGGCCTATTTTGGCACATGACAAATGTTTCTGACTCTCAAAGTCATACCAAAAAGAACCCTGTGCCAAGTACTCTAGACCATAATATTCCCACATCGGTATGGAAACTACATAGCTTTGTTTTCTCAGGTATTTAAAAAAAGTGTGGAAAACTGAAAATCCCGGCGACCTGTGGTAATTTAGTGAGAACCATATAGACAAATCGGGTATCGTCACAACACGAGACCACGACCACCTCGGGCTATCAACACATTTACCATTAGTTTTCAAAAATCAGCTCCTTAACAATAAAGTAAGAATCGTAGTGTCCTGCATTGTGGTCTATAAATTATAGTTTGAAAATTTAACCGTTGCAAAGAACAGTAAAAAGGGCGTGCGTACAAAATATCAACCCCAAAACTCTCACCACTATCACAAAAAATCTATAAATGTATAGTTTTAAAATTTACAGTTGCTAAAGAACAGTTTAAAAAATCATGCGTGCAACTATCAATCCCAAAACTCTCACCACTATCACAAACACTATTGCCTAGATGCCCCCCCAGCGAGAATTTCCGTATGTGTGTATCAAGTGCTCCCTGCTATGACCGAATGTTTGCTCGTGGATGCTGGCTTTTCCAGTGACATCATAGTTGTGTAATGCGCAGGGGCACGTGTATCGATCCCCTAGGGTGTAATGCGTGATCATTTTAATTATTTTTCAATTCATAACCACACGTTCTCAGGCAGACAGGTTTATTTCACAGAAGTTGACTGTTACAGTTGCATAATCTTTGTTTAAAATCATACATTTGCATAATTTTGTTTAAAATCGCACAGCTCGCAATAATGTCGGGTGTTGGACATGCACTTATCAGTCTTTTCATACGTGTCGCAGAAAGATTTTAGTCTGTTTGCGAGAGTTTATTATGCACGTATGTGCAGACATGTCAAGAAACATTTTGGTGTGTTCACCAGTCCATACGGGTGTTGGTGTGTAAGGCGATCGACCATCATCCTTCTGCTTCTTTACTTACACGCCGGCGCGATACCGCGCGTTTCTTTGGTGCTAATGCATCGGCTGAATTGGCAGCTGCTGCTTCCGCGTTGCTATTTGCAGATTCTGTAGCTTGACACAGACGCATATTCTTAAGCCGACTACTCTCAGCATTCCCGGGGTGCTCGGTTGGCGCGTCGTTTTCTTCACGATCTGCGACACACCCGTGTGAAAGAGGCTCCGTTCTCACCTCCGTTCTGTTCTCAAATCCATAATTGCGCTGCTGCAAAACTCGCGAATGACGATCCTCCGTAACTAAAGAAAAGATACGTGGTGTAGTTAACCGCTAAGTGGGGGTGATATAGGAAGAGCTACATGAGCCACTTTACTCTGATTCAACGCGATATTTGTAAAGCTACTAGCAGCGATTATCTGTGAAACCGATGCATGATTGTTTGTTTATAAGTACACTATAGAGCGGCCTAGACATATATACTTACAAGTATGCCCGGGTGCTGATCTACAGAGAATGCTGAATTAACAGACATCTCGCTGCTGGGGCGCCGCCGTATGGGGCTGTTTTCTCCCTCAAAACTGCAACCTCACGGGCGATACTTTAGCAGCTGTAAAAAAATATAGCATACATGAATGCGCACAACACATTCACAAAGCTAAATTCGCAAAGCTATGTAACGCGCGTAAATAAAATATACCCACTAGTTATCGGTGGGGTCACAGGGTACAGAGGATACAAACACACATATCACCCGGGTTTCAAGGACCCGCTACCTTTCTATTCCAGAGCCGTGTGCTTAGCGAATCACCCCATCTTTTAGGAGCGTTGGGAGGATTATAGTCCAGTTCGACGAACTCGACATCTGAATCCTGGGGATCCTCCACGATCTCAACATCGGAATCGCGATGCTCGAGCGGCTCAGTCGCCACAGGGTTTCCAACCGCCCAGTCCGCTACAGCTGTATCTGTATGAGAAAATGTTTATATTATTAAAACATGTTCAGCTAACGACCCAGTCAGCTAAAATAAAATTAACTGTATGGATTTTAGCTGCAGTCTATATTAATTATTAATATTAATAGTTAGGCGTTATAAATTTACAGCTACCACGTTTACACGTCTAGATACATAGGTTTAAAACATATGATATAGCTATAGGTTTCTTGCCTGTGACAGACTGGTGAGAGCTTGAAGCTCGTCGCCCGCTAGCAGAGTTGCCTTCCTCTAACAGGTTCTGCGTAATGAACCGGTTCTCGTAGGAGTAGTCTGAATGGACTCCCTCTTCTTAAATAAGAATGAAATATATCGTTTATATATACAAAGCGCAGACTCAGACAGCCGACACAATACGACGTACACTATATACGGTGTAAAATTTACCCGATTGTTCTGGTGAAAGCAAAGCAGAATATTGAACGCGAGAATATCTGGACTCCATCTTGAATAAAAAGGGTCCTCTATTAAATTAAAGCAAATAAAGATCAAGTATGAAACACGACTAAGCTGTTCATGCAAATACTACACAAACTTAAATTAATTGAAACAAACGTGGATATTCACGAGACATAAAAATATGCACTTTAGCTCTAAAGATCAAGTATGAAAACACAACTAAGCTGTTCATGCAAATTACTACACAAACTTAAATATAATTGAAACAAACGTGGATATTCACGAGACATAAAAATACGCACTTTAGCTCTAAAGATCAACTATGAAAACACGCTTAACCTATTCATGCAAATACTACACAAACTAAATATAATTGAACAAAAGACATAAAAATACGCACTTTAGCTCTAAAGATCAACTATGAAAACACTGGTAACCTATTCATGCAAACACTACACAAACTTAAATATAGCTGAAACAAAAGACATAAAAATACGCACTTTAGCTCTAAAGACCAACTATGAAAACAAGGGTAACCTATTCATGCATATAAACACTTAAACTATACTACTTAATATAATTGAAACGAAATCCGTAAAAAATACTCACTAATAGTCCTGTTCAGATCGGAGTTGTGGTCTGTGAGTTGTGACAAGTGCGAACTGTATTGCTTGTGAGCTACCCGTATTTATTAGGGCTAGCAGAGAGAACACGCCCTCTGTCACTGCCCCCATGCTAAGGGCAGAAAAAACATCCCATTCATGTTTTACAGAGGGATCATGGCGGCTAACCCGTTGATGCAATATTGTAGAAGTAATATTTCACGACAGAACCCCCAAACATCATTACCCTGTATTAGCTTTGTGCGTGTGGCCCGCGTAGATATCATTTCTGTGGCGAGTAATAGTTATATTTTATTTACAGATGTTAAACTAACGAGCAGGAGGCTGCAGCTTGAAAAAGAAAACACACCCATACGA
Source organism: Oophaga sylvatica (assembly GCA_033576555.1). NCBI lineage: Eukaryota > Metazoa > Chordata > Amphibia > Anura > Dendrobatidae > Oophaga > Oophaga sylvatica. Next base: position 693,369,289 of record JARQOD010000001.1, on the reverse strand, counting down.
AAACGCCACGAGCACCTCCACACCGTTTAATTCACCAATCTCTGAACTACACTACACGTCTCATACTTGTAGCATATATGTCTACGCATCTCTATAGTGTACTTATACACGCAGATAAAAATTTCTGCGGTAACTAGTAGATATATATTTTATTTACGTGTGTCAAGTAGCTTTGTGAATGTGTTGTGCGCATTCATGTATGCTATATTTTATTTACAGCTGCTAAAGTATCGCCCGTGAGGTTGCAGTTTGAGGGAGAAGAAAACAGCCCCATACGGCGGCCCCAGCAGCGAGATGTCTGTTAATTTACAGCATTCTCTGTAGATCAGCACCCGGGGCATACTTGTAAGTATATATGTCTAGGCCGCTCTATAGTGTACTTATACAAACAATCATGCATCGGTTTCACAGATAATCGCTGCTAGTAGCTTTACAAAATATCGCGTTGAATCAGAGTAAAGTGGCTATGTAGCTCTTCCTATATCTCCCCACTTAGCGGTTAACACACCACGTATCTTTTCTTTAGTTTACGGAGGATCGTCATTCGCGAGTTTTGCAGCAGCGCAATTATGGATTTGAGAACAGAACGGAGGTGAGAAGAGCCTCTTTCACACGGGGTGTGTCGCAGATCGTGAAGAAAATGACGCGCCAACCGAGCACCCCGGGAATGCTGAGAGTAGTCGGCTTAAGAATATGCGTCTGTGTCAAGCTACAGAATCTGAATAGCAACGCGGAAGCAGCAGCTGCCAATTCAGCCGATGCATTAGCACCAAAGAAACGCGCGGTATCGCGCCGGCGTGTAAGTAGAGCAGAAGGATGATGGTCGATCGCCTTACACACCAACACCCGTATGGACTGGTGAACACACCAAAATGTTTCTTGACATGTCTGCACAGTACGTGCATAATAAACTCTCGCAGAACAGACTAAAATCTTTCTGCGACACGTATGAAAGACTGATAAGTGCATGTCAACACCCGACATTATTGCAGAGCTGTGCGATTTTAAACAAAATTATGCAAATGTATGATTTTAAAACAAAGATTATGCAACTGTACAGTCAACTTCTGTGAAATAAACCTGTCTGCCTGAGAACGTGTGGTTTTGAATTGAAAAATAATTAAAATGATCACGCATTACACCCTAGGGGATCGATACACGTGCCCCTGCGCATTTACACAACTATGATGTCACTGGAAATGCCAGCATCCACGAGCAACATTCGGTCATAGCAGGGAGCATCTTGATACACACATACGGAAATTTCGCTGGGCGCATCTAGGCAATAGTGTTTGTGATAGTGTGAGAGTTTTGGGATTGATAGTTGCACGCATGACTTTTTACTGTTCTTTAGCAACTGTAAAATTTTCAAACTATACATTTATAGATGTTTGTGATAGTGGTGAGAGTTTTGGGGTTGATAGTTGTACGCACGCCTTTTTACTGTTCTTTAGCAACGGTAATTTTTCAAACTATACATTTATAGACCACAATGCAGGACACTACGATTCTTACTTTATTGTTAAGGAGCTGATTTTTGAAAACTAATGGTAAATGTGTAGCCCGAGGTGTCGTGGTCTCGTGTGTGACGATACCCGATTTGTCTATATGGTTCTCACTAAATTACCACAGGTCGCGGGGGTTTTCAGTTTTCCACACTTTTTTAAATACCTGAGAAAAACAAAGCTATGTAGTTCCCAACCCGATGTGGAATATTATGGTTAGAGTACATGGCACAGGGTTTTCTGGTATGACATGAGAGTCAGAAAATTTTTCATGTGCCAAAATGGCCGGGGGCACGTTCAACATGCCGCAATTTTTTGTTGAATGGTGATCAAAACGAATATATGGTCTAGAGTACATGGCATAGGGTGCTTCTGCTATGACATGATAGTCCGAAACACAGATTGTTAAAAAGTTTGTAGCCATTTTTGTTGAGTAGTGGTCAAAACCGCTGCATAGGTGTAGGCCTGTGCCAAAATAGGTCTTTCTGGTACGACATGGGAGTCAGAAACAGCTATGCTAAAAAAAAGTTTGCACCCAATTTTTTGTTGAATACTGATCAAGATCGATTATTTTGGGCTAGGTACATGGACAAGAGTGCTTCTGGTATGGCATGAGCGTCGAAACCAAGGTATGTTAAAAAGTTTGTTACCTGATTTTTTTGAACGCTACTCAGTTATCGCTGATAGGAGTGGGTATGTACCAAAATAGGCGGGGCAACGTTCTAACATGCCTGTCTTTTTATTCTGATGGTCTTAGCGTCTTTAAAATAGGCTTGCGCTGCAGAAACGCTACGCATCCCAGGCTATACAGTGGTCATGTGTGTAGCTCATAGCGGGAACGTTAACATTCAACATGCCTTGAGAGGGTTTGTGAGCAACTCGCTCAATATTTTCTAGATGACTGTGCGCGTGTTAACGGCCAGCACATAGTTTTGATTTCAGTATTGTTTTTTCCACGGCGTCCCGTGACCAGGACTTGTCCAGGCATGCCCAGACATGCCCGGACTTGTCCAGACATGTTCACTGGACCCTAATGTCCGTTCAAATATGTCTTTCAGTATTAAAACATAAAAACTCTCTGTACACGATCTTAAGCAAAAAAATAAAAAAATAATGTAAAATAATCTGTGAAGGAGCAAAATGTTGAAATATACGCTAACTAATATTTGAAAAATATGGTATCTCACATGGACCTTATGTCCGTTCACAATTTGTCTTCAGTTATTAAAACATAAAAACCCCTCTGTACATTATTGTGAAGGGGTTTAAAGAGGCTTCATGGTTGATATGATTAGCTGATCAGATTGCTAGCATCATGAGAAGCTTGCTATGGTTGACAGTGGTAGTGAACGCATAACTAATATTGATTGGCCAACTATACAAACTGCTTTTTATTAGCTCCTCATATGTGTGCTAATTGAATTTAGCAGCAAATGTTTTGGGTGGCCCTGCACTTGCATGCTAACTTTTATTTAGCACTGTGATGGGGAAGTTACTTTATTGATTTAATGCTTCATTGAGTACTTATAACCTTTTATAGTGCATATTGTTGCTATTGGGGGTATTGTGATTACGATGCTATTTGTTTAACAAATAAGATATGGGATGTGCATTTTATATTGATTTGAATGTAGTTTTTCCTGTCTGCTTTGGCTATTTTTTGCATGCTGTATATCCCACCTTTTGGATTTTTTCTGTTATGTATTGTTTGAGCGTAACTTATTGTAACACTTTGGTTATTTTTTCGCTGCGTATATCCAACCTTTTGGATTTTTATCCATGATAATGTATTTTAGACCTTAATAAATTTGTATTTTATATGCAAAACGTCCTTTTCCTTTTATTTCAAATTGCCATGACTTTCCCTTTACACACATTTAAGGTAAATAGAGACAAATGAATTCTTGAATGCATGCGACCTTCTCTCTTGTATTAAAGGTCTTTCGACCTCCACTCATTTAGGGTTTGTATCAGTAAATTAAGGGGTGTTGGTTTTAAAAAGATCCATGCTATACAAATGCATTATTTTCTGTTTGCCTGAATTACCGTGATCGCCTTCACCATTTGACATTCGGTCAACACGTTGACTACATTTATGTGCCAATAAAAGTTACTATGTACCATGTTAGCTAGTAAATTGAAAAATATTTAGAATTCTAACCACCCAAAGCCTTGATAAAGATAGTATAGTTCCGATTGTAACAAACCATGCCAAGATTCTTCTTAGTATACATTGAATTGCTGGATAAGTGTTGTACAAGCCAGTAAAAATTTATTATGAAAAAATATTAAGTTGGCGTCATAATTCCAAATGTGTTTAAGGGTGATACTTCAAATTAACTCCTTTGCAGCTGTAGTTTTAAACTTATAATTGGGATAATATAAAAATAAAAACATTTTAGCAGTTTTATACATCTAACCATTGGATTTTTATTCATGATAATGTATAGTCTTTGAGCTGTAACTTATGTCAACACTTTGGTTATTTTTCTGCATGGTAATCCTACTCTTTTTGGATTTTTATCCATGTAATGTATTTTAGCCTTAATAAAATTTGTATTTTTACTGCAAAAGCTTCCTTTTTGAATTTTTTCATTTCAGTTAGTTCACATTAAGTCAATGATTGAAATGTTTTGAGGTAACTTCAAGAAGAAACACACATAAATGTGTTGGTTTTAAAAAGATCCCCTAAATTTCAAATGCAATACTATTTATGTTTCCCCTGAATTAACGTAGCATCGACCTTCATCTTTCTGAAAATTTGTCAACACTGACGTAGATAAAAAATATTTGACTTCTAAACAACAAAACTTGTACACCACCTGATACATTAAACTCCTATAGGGATGAAAAATGTCGGGCGTTTTCTTGAAGTGATCTATCTGTGAAAAACACTGTTAGAAATGGGCTATACACAAGGGGTGCCAAGCGCATTAGGTATGATCTCACATCTTTGGCTGTTTTTTGATTAGCTCCTATTGGATGTGTAATGCTTATTGCCGCAAAGTATTTGTGGTCTGCATCGCTGTACTCATTATATTAGCAACTGGATGGGGAAGTTACTTTATTGATTTTCCTGATTTATTGAGTATACTTATAATCCATTATAGTGCTATATGTCTGCCTTTGGGGGATATTGTGGTTTCATGATTGCATATATACGGACAAAAAATTGGAGTTTATTATTGATAGCCCGGTTTGTTATTACGCTATTAACATTAAGTATGTCGTGTGCATATTATATATTGATTTGAATGTAATTCCAACCTGTCTGATTTGGCTATTTTTCTGCATGGTATATCCCATTTTTGGTTTTTTCCATGTAATGTATTTTAGACCTTAAAAAAAATTGTTGATTTTCCCAAACAAAGACGGTAAGAATTGTCCTGTGTGAAAACACCATAGTAAATACCTCTATGGTGCAGTAAAGATGTATTCTTTGTTCCATGTTAGCCGTAGTAGAAAAATATTTGTTCTAACAACAGATAAATCAAGATTCATCTTTATTTCACTAAAAATCCTTTTTCTAGTTTATACAGAAGTTGTATTTAATAGAACTCCTTATACTTATGGGTCCTTAAAAGTTTCCTCCTCTGCTAGAAAAATTTGCTTTACTTTACGTGGATTTTAATAAGACATTTACTGGGTGCTTCTTTACAAACCTTTAAGTTCATGTCAGGGCTTTTTCTTTCTGAAATGCTTTAACATTAGGTGGAGTTTTTCCCTTTAATACACAAAAAACTCCACAGACTAATCAAAGGCATGAAAAAAAAATCCAGCAGACCGATTTCCAGCCCGAGCAAAGTTCGCCAAGATTTCCCAGCCTGAGCAAAAAGTTGCCGGGGCGTGACGACCTGGATCATTGAAAGGGAGGACGGATAAAATGATAGGGGGCTGTCGACCTGTCAGTTTGGTTTGCGAATTTAATTTTTATACTGAATCAATATCTAATTGGTGGGGTGTGGGGAAACCAAACCCCTAAAAAATCAGTGTTTAAATTGTCGGCGGCGGACGGAACAGCCCAGTTACGAGCTGCCGTGTTGGAATAATGCATATTGATTTGTATGTTTGCAAACTACTACGTACGTTTGATTGTTGTGCATATTTGGGTTGTTAACCAAAGTTCTGAAAAAAAAAAAACCCCTCACCACGAAGGATCCCTCCTCCTTTCTTCCTGTGTTGTTGTAATGTTTTTTATGCTGGCCATAGCAGATTCGGCTGTCACATTTTGCTGTTTGTAAGCTGTCTATACTGGATTGGAATAAATCACTTCTCTGTTGCTGCTCCGGATGTTCGCTGGTTAATCCGTTCTAACAGGTTTTGGGCCCAGAGTTCCCAGAGTGCCCAGAGTTTAGAGTCCAGGTCCCCGAAACACAGAGAAAAGAAAAGAAAGAAACAGCAAAGATGGCCACCAAGAAGCAGCAACTCCTGAAGTTTACAGTACCAAGTCTCATAACCAGAACTTCAATCCTGGAAATTCAAAGTGAAGATGTGCGATAAGGGAAGGAGTGGAAAACAAAGGAGCCTAAACCGCCCCCGTACCAAGGAGTGGTAGAGATGGTTCAGAAAGCAAGAGTACCATATCACCGATAGTGATGATCAGATTGTTCATGTGTGTAAGTATACTGCAGAGAAATGTGGGAGCAGTGCAAAAGGTAATGAGGGTTAATTTTGCAATAAACTGTATTTTGAGAAAACTGTACCAGTCTAGTCAGAAAGGTCAGGATATGCAGGGTATTAGGAGTATTTAGAGTTGTAGAACGCTTGGAGGCATTGGGGGAAGATTGAAAAGGATTTCAGTGCCGTTTTATGCTTGTGGTCTTCCAGGGTATGACACGTTGTGACCGCACTAGATGCGCGCCCAGATGTGAGCTTATTGGGTTGTAGGAGGGAAGCTTATAGATGAAATAAAGGAAGGAGAGTTAAGCACCAAAGTAAGAGTTGTTTAAAAACCCAAAGAGTCTTTGATAAACAGAAAGCCCAAAAAAGAAACACGTGAATGTTTTGTTTGCAAGAAATCAGGAATTTGAAAGCCGCTGCAAAGTTTGGAAAGCTAGAAGAACAGTGAAAAAGCAAAACAGTCAGCAAGGGTTAAGGTGCTTGTCTGGAGAAAATGTTCTGTGAATCTGAAATTGCTTTCTGTCAGTGAAAAATACTAAAAGCATGCATGGTTTGTATGACGGAGCACTGTCACATGATAATAACAGAGACTTCTTTTCTAAGCTTATTCAAAATAAGTCAGAGAAATGATTTGGTAATGGTCAGTCATGGTTCGAAGGCATAGGAGTGGTTTATTGATTGTCAAATCTCCCAAACAAAAGGGAAGATCCCAGTAAAGATGGCTCTATTTGTTGTCTTAAGAGTAATTTTTATCTGTGAAGAAAACTCACCAAAAAAAAGGAAATGAAGTTACATTTAAGAATGATAGCTGCTCATCTCAAAGAGGGTCCAACTGCAGGGGAAAATCCGATGAACTTTATCAGTGAAATGTAAAGAGTGTGTGGTTATGCTCAAAAAAGAGAGCAAATAATTATTCTTGGTGGCTAGGCGTTGGACACAGGACCCAGAAGAATAAGAAAGTTGTTCAGAAGCAATAGCTTATGATATCAAATTGATCTATGAACCCGACAATGAAGTGTTATAGCTGCATCAAAGGGAAAAAAAGTCTGAAAGTGTGTGGCCCAGCTGCGCTTGGTACCTTGTCTCCAGGGAAAGTGCACGATAAGGTAATTGTGAAGCTTGATATTCTTTTTCCCTCACAACTTCCAACACTGCACCAGGGGCAACTTAGATTTTATTTTGTGTGACGTAGCAGTTGAGGTGAGTTGAGATTAGGTTTCCTGTCTCGGACAGGCAGTTCGTTTGGAGGGAGAGGGGAAGACTGTTCCTGACGAGCTCAGGTAGTTCATTTTGTACTGAAGTGGAGGTGTACGGTGGGGGAAGGAATCATTGCCTAGTCAGGCTACATTGAATCTGAAGCTGTTTCTCAGAATAAGCTTCTTGTGTTCTTAGAACGAGGGAAGGATTCTCGAGCGAGATGAAATCAGTGCAGAGTTCCTGATAGCCACTTGGACGAGTCTTTGAGGAAAGAAAGGAAAGGGATTACAGCGCTATAACACCGGGCAACTGAGAACAGGTCGTGAGCTTGGAAGAAAACTGACAACTACACCTATGCTACCGTGCTTTGTTAAGGGCAAGGGCAGGGCGAAGGCGAGGGGAAAGAAGGACAAGTGACAAGGGCGATCCCTTCTTAATTAACCCCGGACAAGGGGTCGAAGAATTGCGTACTTCACGGCTAGTAATAAGAAACAAACCCGGGAAACCTTGCTGGACTTTGTCACAGGGTGCCCTAAGCGTTGATAGTAATGGGTCGGGAGAACAAGGATTTTAGCAAGCCAAGTTTAGAAGGACTTCGTTTTTGAACATTGAGCATCAGAGAAGAAAAGACTCTACCACAATGTCAGCCGGGCGTTTGCTGTAACAGTAGGAGTTAAATGACTTCAAGCAGGTTAGGATACATACATTAAGGAGAAAGGAAGGCCTTAAAAACCTGTCAGCAATCCCTGAATGTGCATTCTCCACCTGCCAGTTCCGGGCAAACTGCCAAAACATCAGTAAAGGTATGGAAGAGGACTGAATTGTGTGTGACTGCTTTTTATCTGCAACACCATTGATTCGGAGGGAACGTCCACCTGGGGGGTTTATCTCTGCTGCCTTAACATTCCCTCGGAGTTAACCCTGCAGCGCTGGTCTTATTGATCAGAAACCACAGGTGGCGTCACAAATAATCTTTATAATCCCCTGTAAATATCCCCATTGCATGCCGCCAGGGCCGGACAGCTCTGTGCCAGTTGACATCCCCATAGACTTCCATGGGCCGGGGGTGTCCATGCCCTGGTACCCACAGTAGTGTGCGTCATTATTTGGCTCCGAACGGATACGAAGCTTAGGATGGGTCCTGGTGCCTGTTGCTGTTTTGTGCAAAAAGACTGTTTGCATTTTTGTGATTTTTGGCGCCCATTTTTCGCCTTTTGCCCCAATTCGCGCCCTGAGGGGTGGTGAAGGAGGTGGGCGTGCATTCGGGGCGTGTACCCCTGTGGCGCGGAAAGTGTGGGGCCCTGTAAAATGTATATAATGTGAGAGCCTGCCCCTGCTAAGGAGATCCGCCTCCTCTTCATTTTCTATGCCAAAAAGAGGAAGCGCAAATCCCCCCCCCACGGGAAAGAACCGTTGTTCCAGATGGAAAGAACGTTGGCCGGGGAGGGATGGGGGGACAGGAGACGTTGTGGGGGCGGGGGCCGGCCCGTTCCCCGAAAAGCTACTGCCTGTGCCGGAGCCGTCCCAGTTCGGGACACTAAACCAAATCATGTGGAGTAGGGAGGTGAATGGGTGCTCAAGGAAATGTCCAGCGCCGTGAAGAAATGGACGAGACAGAGAGAAGGGGTGCCCGGAAACAGCGGCTGCTGTGGGCGCAATGCTTCTCCCGGAAGCTTCAGTACCTGTGTCCTGTGCCACCACCGTCAGCAGTGTGAGAAACCGGGGCCGGCCCCCGAAAAGAGCTGACCCGACTCCCGAGTCGGTCGGAGGGCGGAGGCTGGGGGCCGCCCAACCGGGTGCCAGCCAGGCCAGGAGGCCGAGCAGAATGCAGTCCCCCGGTAGGGACATGGAGGGAAGCAACCGTCCTAATGGAGGTGGGTGGGCGAAAAGGGGTTTTACCGGCGACAAGAATATGCCGCCGATGGAGAACGAGTGGCGACGCGGGAACAGAACAGCGGTTGGCAGAGGAGCAGAGGGGTTGCAGAGTTTCGCCAGGGTCCAGGAAGAGATTCTCGCTGAAAAGGAAACGCAGGAGGATAAAGGTTCGCCCGGGAAACCGCGGCGCCAGGGAGGTGTGTCCTTAAGGCCCGGGAGTTTGGGGTTCTATGGAGCCCGGGTTTCTCCAAGATCTTGTTCAATGCTGCGTGGGGGGGTTCCATCTGTTAAAGGGGTTTTGTACTTATACGGACACTGTAGTCGTAGGGGTGGTTTGCCTTGAATGTCTCCCGTTCTCAACATCCAAGCCAGCCCCCTCAGCCGGCGTGCACCAGCATGCAACCTGTCCTCTTTGCACCACGTCCTATCCAGCCTCTATCCTGCGACCCACCTGCATCGAAACCCCCACGGTCCTTTTGCACGCAATCTGTGTGTATTTGAGTCCGCTCCAAATCCAAAAGCCGTGCGACTTCCATGGAAGCCCAAGCAAGCTGCTTCTGTACAGATCTTAGTGCGAGCGACCCCTTGGAGCTGAATCTATATTCTAGGAGGCCCTGTTGGCCCTAGTGGGTTACTCAAGAATGTTGCTACGCAAACCTTGTTTTGCGGCAGATTGTTTGTTATGCGTTAAAAAGAGATGCGTGTTCCGCCACGGAGTGGAAGACGTCATTGAATTCTGCAAGAAGAATCAGTAGGACCCAGACAGGGTTTATGTACTTGTTTAAAGTTGAAAAAAGTTGAAGAAAAATTTGACTTTATTTAATTTTTGATAAATGTTTAATAATGTTATTTGCTATATGGTGATGTTTTCATAGTTGAATAGAATACCGTTGGGTAATGTGGAATAGTTAAAAGAAGTAATTAGAAAGTGATTTTCTAAACTTGAAAAAAGTTTTTTCAAAGGGACTGCTGGCTGTGGACTTGCCACCCAAAGCTTTAAATGTAAATAGTTTGCACTTCGGTGCCCCATCTTGGTTTTCCAAAAAGCATTACTACCTTGAAGAAAAACCCGTTGGGTTGCCTTGAGTGGGTCTGCAGCAGAAGTCCTGCAGCCCACCCGGCCCACGTGGGAGGTTTTTGGTGCGGGTCCTCCACAAGAATTTGTTTTTATATTTTATGTGAAAAGTTTTTGTTTTTTTTAAGCCATTGTATACATTGTAAGTTAAAGATTTAACTCCCGCAGGGTTGGTTATATGTTAAATGTTGAAGTTTATGCAAAAAAAAAAATATTTTCTTTTTTTTCAGCCCGGGAGGCGGTTTAACTAGGGGGGGGGTGGGCCCAGCGCGTTGGTACCATGTTCCGGAGAGTGCACGTAAGGTAATTGTGAAGCCTTATTCATTCACTCCCCTTCCAACACTGCCCAGAGGGCAACTTAGCTTTTAAGTTAGTGTGAGTAGCAGAGAGAGATGAGATGAGATTTGTTTTCCTTTCTCGGAAGGCGTTCGTTTGGAGGGGAGGAGGAAGACTGTTCCTGACAGGTCAGGTTTTCATTTTGTACTGAAGTAGGGTATACGGGGGGAAGGAATCATCTAGCTAGTCAGGTAATTTGAATTGAAGCTGTTACTCAGAATAAGCTGTTGTGTTCTCTAGAAGAGGGAAAGTGATTTCGAGCGAGATGAAATCATTGACAGAGTTCCTGATGCCACTTGGCAGAGTCTTTGAGGAAGAGGGAAAAAGGGGTTACGCAGCTTAACACCGAGGCAATGAGAACAGGTCAGGAGCTTTGGAAGAACAACTGACAACTACCCTATGTCCCGTGCTTATGTTAAGGGCAAGGGGGCGAAAGGCGGTGGAGAAAGAAGGCAAGGGACCGGTGACAGTCACCCTTCACTTAATAAAGGACACGGGGTCGAAGCATTGCTGTCTTCATGGTGTAAATAAGAAAACCGGAATCCTTGTGGCTTCAAGTAAAGAAGGTAGCCCTAAGCTTGTAGTAAATGGGAGTCAGGAGAAAAGGACTTTTAGCAAGGCCAAGCTTGAAGGATTGTTCTTGCCAAACATCTGAGTCAGAGACAGAAAAAACTCTACAAAAAATGTAGCGGGGTAGAGCCTACGTAGGAGTTAAAACCGACTTCCGCAGGTTAGGACCAATACAATTAAGGGAAAGGAGGCCTTAAACCTGTCGCAATCCCGAGTGCATTCTCCAACCTGACCGCTTCCGGGCATACCTGCCCAACAACATCAGTAAAGGTATGGAAAGGACTGAATGGTGTGTGAGATTTTTATCTGCAACACCATTATTCGGAGGGGAACAGTCCCACCTGTGGGGGGCTTTAATCTAGCTGCCCTAATAAATCCCCTCAGAAGTTAAAACCCTGCAGCGTGGTCTTATTGATCAGAAACCACGGTGGGTCACGAAACTAATCTTTATAATCCCTGTAATTTCCCCCATTGCATGACCGCCAGGGCCAGGGGGACCGGCTCTGTGCCGTGACACCCCAGACTTCCATGGGCTCGGGCGAGTGTCCCATAGCCTGGTACCCACATGTGGTGTGCGTCAAAAGCTTTTTAAGAGAATATACAAGAACAAAACAGCCACTAGATTTAATACCACAGATGTTGTGGTCCAATGGCACTCGATCCGGGAAGAAGGATATTTTTTCAATTTATTGATGTTTCCAGATTACAATTGCCATCTGCTTACAGCAAGATAAAAGTTCCAGAGAAACTTGAAATTTATCTAACTGAGGTATATAATAAATGGGCCCAAAATTTTAATAATGGAATGAAATATCAAGCCAATGAGACACGAGCTTCAAAGAAAAAGGGAATCCTATTTCAACCACTGTACCTAAACCCTGAGCAAAATGGTGTTGCGGAAGAAGGAACGAACACTCTGGAAAAGTGCAAGAAGTATGTTATTTGTGCAAATTGCTACACTATTGGGGTGAGGCAATCATGACAGTTGCTTCTTCGAACAGATACAGGTAAAGCTACGGGAAAAAACTCATTTGAGCAATGGAACAGCAGAAAGCCAAAAACGCACCACATAAGAATATTCGGAGAAAACATTTGTACTATTCCCAAAAAAAACAAACTAAGTGGGAATTCCGCTTAAAGAAGGTATCCTGGTAGGTACAGTGAAAACGCAGAAAAGGTTATAGGTTCTCACCCAGAAACAAAACAAGGTACAATAAGCGGGTAGTGATTGATGAGAAATTTGTATCACCCGTTTTGTGAATCACCCAGTAGTCCACGGAATCACAATTAAAGACAACAACAAGGGGAGTAGAAGTTGGCTGGATTCTTCACCATGAAGGAACAACAGAAAAATCAGAAGAATTGAATCAGAGATCGTCAAGATCAAACAAAGGTTACCAGCTAAACGTCTGTCCTAATTGTCAAGACACTACCGGTGAGCCCAGTCTGGGGAGAAATGCAAGACTCCTTTCCATGAAAAGACAAAGGGATTGATGCCGCTAAAAAGGGAAATCAAGTCGCTTCATCAACTCCCAAAATTGGAATCACCAAGTACCAAGGGCAAAAGGCAATCAAGTGCAAAATGGGTCTTTAAACCAAATTTGGACTCTGAAGGTAAAGCCACGATTTAAAGCAAGGTTGGTCGCAAAAGGTTTATTTTCAAAAGTATGGCGAAATTACGATGTCATTTGCTCCAGTCGCAAAAGATTCGTTCAGAGCTTTGGTTGTGAGCTGCTTAAAAGTGTATGTCAGAATTTGGATTAAAAATGTTTTTTTAAATGGTGAATTGAGGAGGCTTTAAGTTAATTGAAGGTTATGTAAAAAGACGTGAAGAGAATTTGTTTGCAACTCAAAATCCTCTATGGTCTTAAAAAATATTTAGCGTGAGAGTCCTCAGTGGTTGAACCTTTTATGGCTAATGAAAAGATGGTAACAAATTGCAAGCTTCGAGACTCTCAGGTCTTTTATAGGAAAACAATACAAAATTGAAGAATCACATATTTAACACCCACAGCACAGAAACAGCAATGGTAAGACAAGTGCGTAAAGCAGAATGTCATTTGGGAATAGAGATGAACATAAATATTGGAACAGTTCTTTTGGTTTAACAATCGCAAGAGCATGGAACACCAAGAGAATAAAGTCTTGTTGGGAGAAGGATTTAAAAGAGGTCAAGCGATCCTGTTATACACAAAATTTACAGATGGAAAGGGTGTATATTCTCTTAATATGGACGATGTGATTGTTTCATCAAGAAGACGCAGAAATTGGAAAAATGACTGAAATTTGAATAGCATTTTGAACAAAAGACCTGGAGTGGAATATTATCTGGGAATCCAAATCCAGAGAGAGGAAGATAGGGTTTTCTTCTAAACAAAGTGCAAAATTTTAATTCGTTCTGAATTTAATTTGGAATGTCAGAGGCCAAAGGTTTCAACCCATGGAACCATCCTACCTGAAGCTGGAAGAAAAGATGACCGTTGCCTAACAATGAGAAAATAGTTTGGCAGGGGGGCAATTTGTACATATCAACTTGACTGACCGGTTTACAAAACGTTGGAATCTTTGCAGTATGTGGAAAAAACCCCGCCAAAGAGATGGAAAAGCTGTTAAAAGACTTCTGCGTATTTGAAAGAAACGCAAGATGTAAATTTAAAAACTTCTGCAGGGGAGATTAGAACTTACCGGTTGTAAAGGGGGATTGGGCTGGGTTGCGTGATGTAAAATCCACAAGCGGTTTTGTTTAAAGTTGGAGAAAGTTCAATCTCCTGGTCTAGTAGGAAAAGTGTCTGTTGCCTTGTCTCCACAGAAGCGGAGTATGTGTCGCAGCCTATGCAAGCCAGGGGCGTTTGGCTAAAACTATTGTGGACGGTCTTGGCAAACCGAACTCAGCGACGGTGATTTAGAGGACAACAAGGTGCATTAAATTGATGCAGTGAAAAGATCAGGCTGAACGAGCACTTGACGTAGACACCATCATTACTGTTTGATGATGTGGGCTTAATTCAGTTTGTCTTTGTGAAGATAAGTGCTGCTGACTTTTGCAAAGCAATTCCAGAGCCGGTTCCAGAATTGAAAAACACATGGGAATAAGAGGATAAGAGTTGTTGGTGGGGGTGTTGGAATAATGCTATTGTTTTGTATGTTTGCACAATACTATGTTTGTGTGAATGGTTTGCATATGTGGGTTGTTAACAAAGTTTTGTAAAAAAAAAAAACCTCACTCACCGGATGCCTCTCCTTCTCTTCCTGTGTTGTTGAATGTTTTTTCATGCGCAGCATAGCGATTTTGGTGATCCTTTTCTGCTGTGTTGTAGTGTCTTTATGGATGTGAATATCTCTTCTCTGTTGCTGTCCGGTGTTACGCGGGGTTTTATTTGCTGCAACACGCACAAACTCTATTGCAGAATAGTTCCGCGGCCCGGGAAACCCACATGCCTTACTCTGATTTCGTCCTGTCGGCTAGTTGTCGCGCGTTACCTTGACATGTCCTTTGGTTTCTTCCCCCCCTTTTCCTTGCCCCCCTTTCTTTAAATCAAGTGGAATGTTCATCATTTTTGTAAATATTTAAAAAATCATGTTTTAATCTTACATAAAAGGCCAATGTTGGAACCCCCCCTTTTTTTTTATTTGCCCAGTGCGGGTGGAGTCTGTGCCCGCCATACCGTGATGGGGTTACATCAGCCACACTTGGTGGCTGAATTAACTTCACCCTTTTTCCTTGTTCTATGAAAGCACTCTTTTCGATTTGCAGGTGTCGGTGTGCGTACCTGGCTGTGGCCCTATAAGTCATGGCAGTTCCAGCGGGGATCTGGGGGGGCCGAGTGTACGTTCCCAGATCGACTTTTTGCTTTAAAAAAGGCCTCATTTGTTGGCCCAGACACCCCTGTGGTAATTGCCCTTTTAAAATGTTGCTCTTCTTGCTTTTCGCAGTGATCATAAACCACAGAAAAAGGGTTGAAACAGAGTAGTTTGATGGCCGAGTAGCCAGTACAGGTTCTGTGGAAAAAACTTTTTTTTATTTTTCGGTAATCCATGACCTTTGGGTTTTGTTTTGGAGTTAAGGTGGTGATGCTATCAATGATTGCAGGCACTTTGTTGCACCAAAATGTAATACCATAATCATTCACTCCCCTGCCCAAACCATAAATCTAAAGTATATAAATTTTAATGTTTTTGTTTTTTCCCAAAAAAAAGTAAACTAATTACTAAAACTTTATGCTGTATGGACATTGGACTGCAAAACATCAGAATCATTGTTACAAGTTCCTTCAAGGGGTGCTGATTCTTGGATAGTGAAAAACTTGGACACCGTAAAGCCCTTAATGGTTAGAAAGGTACCTAATGTATTTCGAAATTGATGTCTATTACATAATTACCGAGTGCTGGAACTATTTCTGACTCGGGGTATTTGTATGCCTGGCCAATTATTTAGACATAACTTACTGTTCAACTTCTCATGGAAGACATAGATTGAAAACGAAAAATGTTCTTCCTTGATCTCTCTTTGAATGTTGCCCCAAGAACAGTAGAAACTCCATTTTCTTAATTCAAGTTCCTGCGCTAAACAAGAGACAAAGAAGCCCTGGTCAACAAACCTCCTCCGTAAATTGTTTCTAGCTTAATTAAGCCCCCCCGAGATATAGCTATATTTGACCATTTATTATTTGCTTGCCTGTCTTGAAGCCAAGTTGTTTGTTTTTTGTACTTTTTTTTCTTGTTCATCCAAAA
>JARQOD010000001.1:693221844-693353280 GCA_033576555.1 Oophaga sylvatica | reverse complement strand
TAATTAAAAATGTATTAATCAGAACACATAATAATGCACTCTTCCATACCTGGGGTTGACTATAACTCCCACATTGCCATAGGATCTGCAGGACATGTTGGGACTTATAGTTCTCCCATGGGATCTTAAAGCAGCACTCCAGTGTTATTTTTCAGTACGGGAGGGGTGCTTTAAATATAAGCCCTGTGCCACCATTCTTATACTCACTCTCCAGGTCTTCATATAGTACTTTACAGACATCACACTGGTCCCGCTGCACCATCTTCTCCCCGTAGTTTCCCAAAACATAATAAAAACTATTATATATAATAACACTACATATAATAGTATGTTATTTATGTTATTAAATATTTTACCACAAATATTTTTTCCCTATTTTCCACTCTAAAACCTGGGTGCGTCTTATAGTCGGTGAGTCTTATAGTCTGAAAATACGGTTACTTCTTATGTTGTGATGAGGTTAATACTGTTCGTAACTGTTTGAACATCCACTATAAACTATTGTGCTTTCATGTTAATCGAGGACAATAACTCTTGCAAAGCTAAAAATACAAACTTGAATATGTTAATAGGGTTCTGAAAGCTGTCTGAAGAGTAATGCAACAAGGACTCAGTCAGGTAAGAGTGCTAGGATATGGTTCTCATTGAACGATTGAGGCTGTTAGTTGTTGGGTTGGGATTATTTTTTACTGCATTTGGACGGTTTAAGAGACTTTACTCACACTTGCGTTTTGACATTTCAGTATGGAACACAAAAATGGAATTAATGGAATTAATGTTAAAAACATAAAAAAGGGTAATGAAGACCAGCCTAAAGAAACACCCCCAGAGAACTCTGTGAGCACTGCCCTTAAGGAAAGAACATGAAAATATGCATGAAATAAAATGGTCCATATTTAATGAACTGTATGGCTGATCTAAGTAATTTAAAAAAAAAGTAAGCTTAAATATTTATATTTAGGTATGCACCTCCATTACAAAGAGTGTATTTTTTTAAATACAACATATAAAATCAACAGGCAAAGAACATAAACATCAGCATTTTTTTTTAAATTTAACCAAGGGCAGAATTTCAGTGCCTTGTACGATAAGGGCCCAATTGATTATTTCATTTGTGCCTGTTTTTTAACTAGTTTTCGTTAGTTTTTGGTGTTTTCCGCCTTATTTTTTGCTTGCACCACATACATTTTCTATTTGCTCTTTTTAAGTCTTTTTGAGCATTTTTCTGCATTTTGTGAGTTTTTGTTCTAAAAGTTGCAAAATTGATTAAAGACAGGAAATAAGACCATTTTGACTTTGCACAAAATTCATGTATTGTGTGCATCATTTTGATGAATTTGACTCTCTGTCCCTACGTCATGTTGTACTCATATTCCATAACAAAACCTTGGTGACAAATTCCCTTTAATGTGAGTGTTGGTATTTGGACTGGTGTTAGGTCTCTAAAGCTGGACTGCCACAATATTATCCCCATCATATTTGGTAAAATAAGCATAATGTGGCAATCCCTTTAACCTCTTCTGTGCATGGCCAATTTTCTTTTTAGTGCTTTTACTTTTCCTTCACTTTTTCAAGGGCTATAACCACATAATTGTACTGTTAAAACCGTTTAAAAACATTTGAAATGCAGTGAAATGGCAAAAAATAAACACAAAAAATGCCATTTATTTCGGTTCTGTTTTTTACGATGTTCAAAATGACCTGCAAACATGATTCTTCAGTCAATTACAATTATAGTGATATCAAACTTGCATGGTTTTTAATTATTTTAGTGATGAAAAAAATTCTGTTCACCCAGCTGTGTGAAGCTTGTTCTGTTTTTTTTTTTTTGACTTTTTTTTTGATATTTTATTGCTACCATTTTGAGTTACATATAATGTTTTGATCCCTTTTATTGCATTTTTTAATCTGTGGGTGCGGGGAGGGGTGCATCGATTGCAAGGAGTGGGCATGGGCATCTGGACCCTCCAGCTTTTTGAGAATTTTTAACAGCAGTGATCAGAGCCACTTCCACCCGGTATCTGCATGTATGGTGTGCATAGCATCTCAGCTACCCTTACCCCTCACAAATAGAGATAAAGGTGAATTTGTTGGATTTTCCCCCCGAGTGATTTTCCCATTTTTGAGCCATACTCGAACACTATTCGGGCCTAATATATGTCTATGATCGGTTGTGAACATATTCGGTAATTTAGCTTTCATTGGTTTTATAATGATGTTCGGCTGTGTTCGACAAATATTCAAAAACAATATTCGATTCTAATCTTTGGAACCGATTCTGAACAATTTCATCATCTTACTCAAACATCACAATAAATTTATATCAATTTTTTTTCAGTAAGGTTTTAAACTGTTTTTGTTATTGTGTTAGTGTAAAATTGTCATGATACCAATCAAATGCAAACTTGAACCCTGGATAGGGCCCGTCACACTGGGGGAACACCAGCGATTCCGAAAGCGATATTGCATTTGTCAGTCGCTGCTGGTCGCTACATGATCGCTGTGAGCTGCCAAAAGGCAGCTCGGGCAGCGTCAGGACAGCGCCACGCGGGTAACGTCGTTATTTTCCCAAACGTGAAAGTTGGATCCCAAGCCCGTGGTGCGGGAGCTGGTAACAAGGGTTTACACATGGGGGGGGGTTTCCAGCTGCCAGAAGAAAAAAAGCGGGAACAAAGTCAGGGAATGCAGGCTTTTGGACTAGATAGTTGTCGGATAAAAATTTTAGCGACAGCAGATAAGTGTTTGGGGCCCTAGAAAAAAATTTAAAGAGGCCATATCTGTATAATAATCCCTTTTTTAGTTACTGGAATTTGATGTCGTTTTGGTGTGGTTATTGCCGTTTTAAATATTAGTCCAGATTCCATTTTTTTAAATCAAAAATAACATTTTGTGGTTGCAGGTTTTCTTAAACAGGACCGCATTAGCCAAATCCTTCTAGAGAGACACAAATTTTTCCCCAAAGGGTCTGACCTCAAAGCAAAACTAGACAGGCCAAAGTTTGGGTCTTGCAATTTTTTTCCCAAGGTTTCCCGCCGTGTTTCATTTTACGGGTTAAATACACATTGAGAAAATCAAAAACCCGTTTATACTTTTATTCCACTGGCAGGAGCAAAAAAATTATAGCTATTTGAGGCCACCAAATAAATTCTGACACATTGGCATGTTGTCAACAAAAAAATAAATGCTCATACTCAAGTGGTTTGTGTTTATAAAGTTAATAATGGTCTCCTTGTCATTAAATAAAAATCTCAGCTTAAAGATTCCAAGTTTAAAAAGCTTACATTTTTTACTTTTTTTTGGGGACGTTATAAAAGATCTTCTTTACAAATTAAATGCAGACAATTTTTGAGGGCTGTACTAAAACACTGATTTTACTGTTTGTGTAATTGAGTAATTGTTATTTTCCCAATTTAATTTTGTCTTTTTTTTAAAGGGATTTATTTTTAATTGACATAAAAGTAATGTACTGAAAAAGAAAAAAGTTGGGTAAAAAGGGAAAACATTTTTTGCTATTGTTTTTTTGGGGGGTAATTTTTTTGACATTCATGTGCAAAAAAAAAGGATCTAAAAAAACGGGGTTTTTTGCAGGTCAAATGATTATGGAATTTAAAAAGTTATTATTTTTTATATTTATTTTTTTTTACTTTCAAAAATGCAGACATTTTTTTTTAAAGTTTCGTTTAAACCTTTTTTCCCAACCCATAATTTTTTTTTACCTATGGAGCTGTGTGAGACCTTTTTTTTTCCAAAGCAAGCTGTAAAAATTTTTTTAGTAAATTTTTGAGTATCTCAAAAATTTTTTATGGTTTTTTTTACCATTTGGGGGGAGTGGGTGAAAAAATAAAAATTTTGTCAATTTTTCGGGTTTACCGTGATGATTTTACAGATGTAGTGTTACCAAACATGCTTTTTAAAATTTTATATTTTTTAAATACCCTTTGTCCTCCGGGGTAATTGATCCTGTGATTGTTGATCACTTGTACAATTCACTGAAAAAACTGTAGTATGAGTCAAAAATTTTAAATGAATGTTTTCCCATGAAGCCCACAGGGACTTGTACACTTGTTCACTTTTCAAGGCATTCGAGGCTTTTCCAATACATTTGGTGATGGTCAAAAATGTAAAAATCAGTCAGGTGGCTAATCTTGAGTGTCCTCTGCCTTTTATCTGATGGATATTTCCTGAGGATCACTAATGAGTCTTCACATGTGTGGTTGTATGATATTATTTTAGCTTCTCTTTACCGTTTTCCCTTTTTCAGAGACAGAAATGTTTGTAGGGTTTTGTGGCAATATTTTCATGATATGTGAGGGAAAAGACCCCGGTGTCTATGGAGGGTTGCTATGTGTCCCCAGGTTTCGCTCAGAAATGTATTAGATCCGGGGGAGTGCTCGTGGGCACAGCAGGAGCCTAGAGGGCCAAGACAAATAAAAGTAAGCTGGAACTTGGTAAGTTATTTGATCAAGGAATTATCAAGGAAAAAAACCTGATTTGAGCTTTTTTTTTTTTTGAAAGGGCTGCAGGAAAGGGAGTGGGGCCAGTCCGTTTCCTCCAGCCCGATCTTACAAGTGGCCCATGGCCACAGAGTTGTGGAAGGAAAAAAAAACCGCATAGGGTTTGGGTTGTTTTCAGTTTTGGTTTTGGGCAAGAGGCCAAAGCGTGGGGAGGGCCCAGGGGCACTCCCTGTGTGAGGCACACAGGGCCAAGCGAGCCAAAGGTCTGGCCCCCTGCGAAACCCCGGGGTTTGGGGGCGCTCCCCGGGGAACAGTCCCGGGTGATCTTTGTTTCCCCCGCTGCGCCCGGGGAAATACAGCGTGCTGTGCACTGTGTGAGTTTTTTTGGGACTTTAAAACGTTTTGTTTTGAACTTGTTGGGTCACTCCTAATCATGCACAGCTTTGGACCCGCGGCATCAATTTGTTATGGTGGTTGCTAGACATCATTAAGAGGATTTGCAGTTGTTGATTTAAATTTCACTTTATGCGTTGCAAAGGTTGCTATGAAACGCTTCTTGCAGCACGCACACAAATTCCCGAGGTTTTTGCTAAAGCTTTGTAGAATCCCGTTTTTTTTTATGTTGTATGATGTCATCTCACTTTTATGCAGTTTATAGGGTGGGCTATGACAATTTTTTTTGCTTATTGCTAGAAAACACTTTGATTCATCACTTTTCATCATTGTCATTTCCCCACGGTAGCTTTGAAGTTGCTTTATTGTCAAAATTTAAAACCTCCTTCCATTCAATTAAATACGTATATAATTTGAAAATTTTTCTGATTTTCATATATATATATATATTTTATTTTATATATACATAATTGTCTGTGTCATTATATTATTATTTATTTTATATTTTATATGAGTTTAGCGTCTATTTTAAGGACATTCAAATTTTTTTAATGTTTTCTACACATATTCATTAGATTAAAGGGAGAGCTGTGGTTAAGTCTTAGCTCCTTTTTTTAAATTTTTTTTCGGGGAAATCCCTTGAATAAATTTTTTATTTTTTTTGGACATCCTAGTAGTTTTTTGGGTGGGATTGTGTTCCTCTTACACATTTATGTCTGCCCCATCTAGGCGATCCAATGCCTTTAAAAGGATTAATTCCCCAAGTAAAAATTCAAAAGGGCTCTTACCGGGAAATTTTGTTGGTGTTTTGGGACTATTTGAACCAATTTTAAACTATTTAAAAACTCAGTTTAAAAAAAATAGCAGTGTTAACCATTTATACCCAGACTAATGAAAATGTTTTGGAATTCTTTTAAAGGACCAATATATTTCCCCTGTCTGGAAAAAGGTGTAAATTTGTGTCCAGGGTTTAAAAGTGATTTTTTCATTTTTAATTCCCAAAAAAAAAAAATTTTAAATCATTTTTTCATCCATGTTGCTATTTTACATTATTATTTTGTTATGTTTCATGCAGATTATTTTGATATATCAGAGGAAGTTTGTTGTTGTCTAGTCACAAAAGATGGGGTTTTGCGAGCTTCAAATTTTGGGGCAAATGTGAAAAATTTTTTATGGGAAATTTAATTTGCATCAAAGTTATTAGAAGCAAATAGAATGTTCCTTGCTATGTCGGGGAATTCCAGCCCCCGTTTCCCCCGGGAGTATAAAACGTAAAATGTAAAAAACAAAAAAAATAAGTCCCACAGTGCTCACCTGAAACTGCAGCCTCACGCCCAATCCTCTGTTGCCTCTTTTTTCCCCTTTTCCTAAACTGCAGACAGCGTCGATCCCCCGTGCCTCTTTTTTTACCCCTTTCGGTTGTCATATTCTCTTCAGGATTTTCATCTAGGCCATGGCTTAAACCTGGGGTAGTCCTCGGACATCCTACAGCCTTGCCCCCCCTTTTAAGAAATCAAATTTAAATGTTGGATGGGCATGCCATGGGGCACGGCATGACAGCCAAGCTATGTCTGAGGCAAGTAAGGAGGAGATTCAAAAGACAATGAGTGATGCGAGAGGGGGTAAGAAAGCGTGCCGATAACGACAGTGCACTGCGGGGGCAGTGGGATAAATGGCAGTGAGATATTTATTATTTTTTTTAACCATTTGCCTTGAACTATGGTATGCCAAAATGGTGGGGTGCCGTTTGGTGAATTAGCTGGGGAAATTTTTAAAAAATCAGGGATTTTGGAGGATACAGATTTTTGTAAAATTTGAAAATAATTTAAATTCCACTACATTTTTTTCTTCGGAATTTATAACAATAAACTGTGTTTAAAGTGTTTGTTAATATACTAAAACTATGATGTCTTCTCCTTTTTTTAAACGGCATTCTGCCTCTTCTCAATGACAACATTGCTTTCAGAATTTCTGGATCACTTGTGTAAGTGGAATGTCTTTTTTACATATATAAGCTAATGAGTCTTTTCTGACACCCAAAGCAGGGGGTAGCCTCCTCAGTAAGCTTAAAGAAGACAACGTAAGAGGGGTTCTTCAGCTTTCCCTAAATGGACACAGTGACTTGATCACCAAAAAACCCGTTCTCGTAGTTTTTAAAAATCACTTTTGAGCCTGAAAAATGTTGTAAGAAAATCAGCATTCCCAAGTATGATTATGGCACAATAGGTATACCCATTTGGTTATCTTTCATAAGGAACTAAGGACCTAATATTGGGCTGTACCTAAAAGTATTGCAATGCTTATTCTTTATATTTAGTTTGAGCTATTCTGACTATAAACCCATTTACTTTTGTAAAGTTACAGATGTTTGGGTACGTGACTACTTGATGCTCAGGGAAATTTGGTGCACCACCACTTCCTGCAATGGGGTTTTATCCCAAATTTGGGTGAGCAAGACATTGAAATATTTTCTGAGTTTAAAAAACGATACAAGGTAAATTCTTTTTCGAGTGTTAAAAAAAGTCTTCCAAATAATTAAATTTTTTGCAGATTAATTATGCTGAAATCAAATTTTGTTTGCAGAATGTACCAAAGGCAGCCAAGAGATTGTGTAAGCCAAATAAGAGCTTTTGAAGTTGTGTCCCCAGGGACGCAATGGCGTGCCAGGGAAGCATAAACTTAATTTGAAAACTAAATTTTTTTAAAAGCAAAGTATAAATTTTTACTTTCTTCCAAGGTGGTGAGCTTTCAGAAGGCTTCACAAAATGGTAATTGTAGAAAGAGGTTGTGTTTTGAAAATTTCTAATGGTCATACAAATTAACATTACTTTTATTATAATTTATCAGGTAATTTTTTTATTTTTTTTATATTATTTTTTAAAATTTTTTATTATAATTGTAGCTTGCAATATGTTACTGTTAATCCATTCTGTCAGTGTGGTAATTGTTTTTTACTACACTTTTGGTTATCTTTTATTTAATAGGCAACGTCATTACTAAAGTGATGGCATCCTTAGGTAATTGGGCTTACGGGCATTATTTGTAATATCTTATCAGCAGGATGAATGGTGTAATTTATGTTTCATTTTTTTCACTTATATTTTAAAATTTTAAAAGGAAACTGGCCGGGGCACCATTACATATGTGGGTTTAAATGGCATATCTGTGCATAATAGGTGCATTCCCATCCCCCCCAAATTTTTTCCTTAAGGGAAAAATTAAAAGGGAATTTGACAGCAGGATCAACCCTCCTAACTGTCTGCATGTAAATGCTATGTCATAAAAATTGAGTAAAAAAAATACTTTGATATCTGAAATTTTGATGTCTTATTCCAAAAAAATGACATTGTTTTAATAGGTAAATGAGCTTTTAAAAATTATGGACGGAAAAAAGATCTCCCTGAGAATCTGTTTCAGTGCTCTTTTTAAATGAATAAGGCCGTTACCAGTGTGAGAATGCAAATTCAGGGAGCAGATATCAAGTCATTTGTTACATATGTGGTTGGGGAAACCCACTGTGCCACGGTCCAGGGAAACCCCTGGAGGGGTTTGTAAACTAAGTGAAACCACTAAATTCTTCGCTAGGCCTGATGGTGGGTTACAATTGGCTCAAAAAGGAAAGCCAGTGCTACCCCAGGATTGACCCAGGGAACCTGGCAGCTGACCCCAAGGGGCCAAGGAAGCAGGGACTGGCAGGGACAATTGCAAGTGCGGAATCAGGCACAAGCAGGATTGTACAGAAAAAACACAGGACGGCCACAGGTGGGGGATCACAGGTGCGGGTTACACAAGGTGCAGGATCAGGCAGTCAGTAGCCAGTAGGAAAAGCCCAGGATGGATACACGTTTGGGTTCGAAGGGCGGACTGGACAGGTGCCGACGGGGGGAAACAAGGACCAGGTAAGTAGAGTGGACAGGATCGAGGCATGAGTATGAGGCCCAAACAACCTAACTAGCATAATAAATACTGATTACTAAAGTTGAAAAGGGCATCTCCAATAAGGGAGGGTGTTATATAAAAAACACTTCCCAGCTTTTGGCTTGATGACATTTTTAGCAGCAGGTTTCTGGCCCTTTAGGGAGGAATGTGATTGCACCCAAAAACAAAACTTAAATTGAATCTGCTTTGCTGTGTGCAGCGGTTTGAGAGGAATCAGATGCTGGGGGAGCATGGATAGGTAAGTTCAGTCCGGCTTCTCTGCAGGGGGGGTGGAACGGGGACGCTTAACCATACATGTTTTTATACCGGTAGCATCTACTTTCATTTATATATAGCTGTTGAGGCAGATTCCCTTGGAGCTCTGTGCCCGGCCCCTTGGGCTCTTTTCGTTAATTTTCATATTAATAAAAATGTGCCTTCTATGACTTTAATGCCCATATTTGATGGCTTTGAAGGGTTGATCCTTCTGACATATTTCAAATTTTTTAGAGCGTCAGTAGTCTCATGTTGTTTAAATTGCTTTAGTTAGGGTTTGAAAAATCTATTTTTTTCTTTTTCCTGTTTTTTCACCGTAATGGAACTTTTTTTTACATAGTGTAAAGCTGGTTTCCATAAAGTTCAGCACCCACGTGCTGCCCAGTTCCTTTCCCAAATGTGCACAGTTTATTCTTTCGATAGAGGGGTGAAAACTATTTCATTCGTCACTTCTCTCCCACTTATTGTTTCTATACAGTTAGTTAGTGCTTCCTTCCCACTGTCCTCTCCCGCTCCTGACAAGGGTGTTATAAATCTTGCAAATCACAGCCCCAACTTTAGTGATTTCAAAGAGTCTTTCATAATTCCAGCTCAGTCCCGTGCGCTTGTTCAGATGCTCGGTTATCTCTATCTCTGTATGTTATTATACTGATAGCACTGCTGTCGGAGAAAACTTGAGAAAAATTTTTAAATTATATTAAGTCTGTTATTAATGTTTTATTAAAATGTTTCTTTCTGTAGGTCCCATTACGTGATGCTACCTTTTTGAAGTTCTCAAAAGAAACAGTAAACAACTTGGGTGACCTCAAAACTGCTGTCAGCTGTAGGGCAGTTGACGGTTTGTTTAGAATAGAGCTTTTCTTATGTTAAAACTATGAAATTACCATTTGTGTTGCCATTTACTCTTGCTATGGTCATACTATTCACATTAGTTTTATCCCTATTATATTTAAGGAAGTAATCTTATTCATTTTTAAATTAAAGTTGTCAATTTTATCAAGTATAAAAGTTGACTTATAAAAAAGATTAAAAGGTCAAATTTTTAAAAGTAAAAAATATTTTTAAACATCATATTACTTTTTTTCCCACAGGCGAACAAAACTTTTCCAAGGGGTTTTAAGAGAATAAGCTACAATACTTTTTACCGATAGTAAAAGTAGGGGGGCAAAGAGGCACTGTTCCAAAAAGTGAGTTAAAAAGTGACATTTGTTTTTCAGGGAACTTTAAAAGGGATTTGACCAAGTTTTAAAGCTTTCACCAATTTAAGGAAATGTGAGAAGTGTGACCCAAGAGGGCCTGAGTGCTGGAAGTGGAACATCCTGAGGCATATGCACTGCGATTCCATTTTTTCTCTATTTGATAGTTGGAGATGTCCCACATGTGGTCAAAATTGTTGGTACCTCTTTTAAATTGACAGAAAAACCCACGTGGTCACAGAAATAACTTGAATCTGACAAAAGTAATAAAAAAATTTCAAAATATTTTATAAAAATGAAACAAATGAAATCAGAACATTGATTTCAACCATTCTTCCAAAAAAATTTTTTTAAAAATAAAACATAAATTTAGGCCTGGGCAGAAATGATTGTACCCTTAATTTAAATTTATTCAGACAGGGCTATGCAGAGCCCTGTTCTTGAGATCAAAATGGGATTCCAGTAATGGACGCAAGTATTTTGCTTTGTTGTTGAAAATTTGAAAAAGATTAACTTTAAAACTTTGTACAATACCTTTAAATAGTATTTCCATCTTACTAAGTGATGGAATGTGCCAGATTTGGGGGCATCTGCAATCTCTCCATTCGTAGGTGCTCTTCAATGGTGGCTGGGGGCACCATTGTTAAGGTTCGGAACGAGCATGGTGTACTTTTGGACTTTTCATTCTCGGGGACAGTGGGGGTGCGGCTATCTTTAGTGTTTCAAAAGTGATTGCATTACCTAGCAAATTGATAGGTTTTCTCAATATACATATTTAAAAAACTTTTTCTTAATCCATTTTTCTTTGAGTAAAAAATGGTTGAACAAAACTCGGACAACCCTTCACAGTTACTTTATTCCTCCATGTAAAAAAAAAAAAGCCAGTATCACCTCCGGTGTGTTGTCAATTTAAAAAAAAACAGGGTACATCCAAGTTTGTGGGTTTTTGACAATTTGTGGTATCTTAAGCAGTGACTTTGTTTTCCTTTTGAAGATTTTTTTTTTTAATTTTATATAAATTGTAGGTTATTTTTTGTTTACGCCCTTGGACAATTTCTATCAATAACTATATTCCATATGAAAAATAAAATAGCCTGTACTCTACTCCAGTGCCAGTGCCATTCCAGAGACGTCAGTTTTGGGTTTCCCAGGGCCCAATTGGGTGAATTATTATGTCATGTGAGTGCTGCAGCCAATCATGCACCCACTAATGGGCGCTTTGATTTTCCCTTTGGCCCGGAAGTGACATCTGGAGGAAGTCAGAGAGTGGCAGAAGCTCTGACTTCTTCTGGATATCAGTTTTTTCCCAAAGAAATGAGATTTTTTTTGCAGTATTATCGGCCGCTGAAGGGACTGCAGCACTCACGTGACTTTACAACGTAACGCAAGTGGGTTTGTGACATTACTGAAACCCCGCTGGCCCCGGAGGTGAGTATAGCTTTTTTTATTTTCGGGGTGGGAAATAAGTATTGAGAAGGGGGTTTTCTAGGTAGTGGACAACGTTTTAAAATAATTGTAAAATAAATAAAAGTAACAAATATAAACTTTACGATATTTTTAAAAGATCTATTTTTTCTTCAAACAAAGGGAAATTTAAAGTCATGCTAAGATAATACAAATGATCAGGAGTCCACAAACTTGGATGTTAAACTGTAAAAAACCTATATACTTAAGAAAAGGGGCTATTGGAAACATGTTTTAATGAAACAAGATTGCAAGCAGGGATTAGTGATTTGCCTCCTTTCTCCAGTTAGCCAAAATGTTGAGATTTATTCTGTGCATTTCCTTGTTTTATGCTGAGTGTTGTTTTGGGCTCTTCACAGCTCCTCCTTTTTTAATGTAAAGATTTAGCTTTACATTACAAAGTCAGTTATTTTTGTAGAACTTGGCATTTTGGATGGTTTCCATTTTTTATTTATAAACACGGAATCTTTTGCTGTTTTGCAAGGCATACCCTTGGGATGGGTTTAAAGAGACCAAACTTTATCAAGCATCTCATGTTTGGGAAAACTTTGTATCTCCCTGGTCTCTTTCTGTTCTCGTCTTGGAAGTTTTTGCACAGCTTAGAGTCCATTTCTCATCTAACAAATGTCATAGCCCCTTTTTTTTTTTTACAGCCATTTAAAGAAAAAATATTAAATGCCAATGGTCATGTGGCTGGGGTTGTCTCCTCAAAGTCATGAAAATTGCTCTTGTTGTTTTTTTAATTTGCTTTGGGGTTGTCGGGAATAATGGGGGGGATGCAAGATCCAGTTATAGATGACAAATCAAAGCCACAGAGGCTTTTGAAGCTGGTACCATGACAACAAACAATGTGAACAGACTGCTTTTGTAGTGATCAAAAATAAAAAATAAAAAAAGAGTGCTGGGAAATAGGTTTATCCTTTTTTACATGGTAATGTCACAGAGAAAGGAAAAAAAACTAATGTCATGGATGTAGTAGAATTTTAAATTTAAAAACATATTAGCTCATTTCACAGCATCCCAATCCTAAAGGCAATATAAAGGGGATTTAACCAATCATTTTTGACCTATGGAAATAAAAAAGATCAGGGTCATACACGGAATTTTAAAGTTTTGACGACTTTTTGGTTAAAAAAGTAAGAAAGGGGTTTAAAAGCTTCCAAGATTTCATGATTTGTTTTTAATGTGAAGTAAAATAAAAAAACTAAAGATAAAACACCAGAATTTTTTTCTTAAAAATATGTCTATCATAAAATCCTTGTTGAAACAATTGGTTAGGTTAACCTTTCAGTTATAGACCGAGTATTACTTAAAGGGATGTCTGTCATTCCAAAATTTTGTATTTAAAGGGAATCGGAGTAGGTTCAACCCTCCCAAGCTGTCTATATGGGAATGGGGGTCTTAAAATTTTGGATAATTTTACATCTTCATATCTGATGATCGGGTTGTCTTATTCCAGAGAAATGTACAATTTTTTTCTTAGTATTAATAACGATAATACACATATGAACCCATAAAATTATTATAAAAGTATAAAATTAAATAAACATATAAAAAAGCAAGGTTTACACAAAAGCACGAACAAATTTTAAAGTGGGAAACCCCAATGAGCCCCGCACCCACACAAATCTACAGAGGTTGAACAAAAATATTTAACCCCCAATGATTAATTCCTGTGTAGCTCAGTAGTGAACGGGAAAAAAACACTATGGTATATTCTATCCATCTGTTTATCCCCTAGATGATCATATATAATGATTAAGAGTTGCAGTAATTTTAGTTTACCCTACTGAGGGTGATGGTGCCAGCCCAAACGCACGTTTCAGCGTTCAGCTTCTTCCGGGGGTGTATCACACCGCAGTTGCATGCTTTATATTAGACCTATTTCCATAGGGAATCGAATTAGCAGACCACATTTTCAACGTTTTCCCAAATTTGGTCAATAGATACTCTTGTCTGGGACTAGATGTTATTCTCCCCCCAAACTTTTGTCGGACCAATGCTTTACTGGTGGGTGGTACTAAAATTATAATATTGGTGGTGCCATATATTAACCACCCCAATCCCATACTTTCAACCCAAAAAAACTCATGCCCTAATTGGTTACATAGCTTATTTATAGAAAAAAAAGCATTTGCTCTTTGAATAGAGCGGTCCTCGGCCCCGGGCACCGCATTGGGGCATTACGTGATGGGGAACAAAGCATCAGTCCTGGCCGCGAGTTCAAACCCACCCACGTATGCCCGGGGATTGTGACTAAATCACTGACGGGCTGTAAACAGATAGTCAGGGCCCCACGAGCCCCAAAAGGGGCACGGCAGACGTGTGCGCACAGGGAATCCAAAAAGAGCCAAATTGGTATACACTAAAAAATCAGCGGTCAGATTTAACATAGTTGATAAAAACGCTTAATAGATTGTACATAAAGGAAATTCATAATATCCCCATTCATCTACTACTTCTAAAAATTACCCAGAAAATTATTTCTTTACAAAGTATGGGAAATTTTAAAAATTTATTTGCATTTTGCAGTGAGAAATAAGTATTTGATTGGCAATAAAAGATTTAATACTTGGTGGCAAAACCTTTGTTGGCAAGCACAGCATTTCAGACATTTTTTGTAGTGATGGTGAGGTTTGCGCATTTTGCCCAGGAGGATTTTGGTCCACTCATCTTTTTTGAACATCTCAAAAAACATAAGATTTGAGGCTGTCGCTTGACAAATTGGAGGTTCAACTCCTCCATAAGTTTTCTATGGATTAAAGTCTGGAGACTGGCTAGGCCACTCCATTATCTTACTGTGGGTTTTTTTTTGAGCCATCTTTTGTTGCATTGGCTGTATGTTTTGCGTAATTGTCTTGCTGGAAGACCCCGCCATGATCCCTTTTAATGTCCGCAGAGGGAAGGAGGTTGTCACTCAGGATTTTTCGTTCGAGGTCCATCCTATTTTCCCATTGATGCGGTTTTAAGTAATCTATGCTTTAGCAGAGAAACATCCCCACCTCGATGCTTGACAGTGGGGAGGTGTTCTTTGGGTCCCTAGGAGCATTTCTCTTCCTTCAAACACGGGGGAGTTTAGTTAATGCCAAAGACTTCAATTTTTGTCTCATTGACCACTGCACCTTTCCCAAACACTCACATAATCATCCATGTGTTCATTGGCAAAATGTAGATGGGCCTGCACATGTACCTTCTTGGGCAGGGGGAAACCCTTGAGTGCACTGCGGATTTTTAACCTTTTCAGCTATAATGTGTTACCGTGGTTTCCTTGGTGACCTTGAGTTCAAATTTAAAATGTTCCCCTTTGTAGTTTTAGGCTGGGTCGCTCAACTTCCACATGATCAAGGATACCCCACGAGGTTTAGGGTTTTTTTTATGGTGCCCAGGGGGATGTCGATTGACAGTAATTTTGTATTTCTTCCATTTTCTTTACTTTTACACTAAAGTTGTCTTTTTTTTCTCACCCAGGGTCGTAAGTTTGGTTTGTAGCCATTCCGCTTTGTGCAGGTCTATGATCTTGTCCCTGACATCCTTATAAAATCTTTGGTTTGCCATGTTGTAGGGTTAGAGTCTGACTGATTTAAATTTAGTCTGTGGAAAGGAGTCCCTTTTTTAAAGGTTCATTGTAATACAGCCCGTATTTAATCGGGGTACAAAATGATTAGGAGCGACTACCTGGTTGTAGGGCCAGAACTTTAATGGTTGGTTGGGGTCAAATAATTATTTCTCAAATGCGGAGAATTAAATTTATATAATTCTCTATGTGATTTTATGGATTTAAATTTTTTTTATTCTTTCTCATGGTAAAATTACTACACCCTTAAAAATTCAGAAGGGTTTATGTCTTTGTCAGTGGGCAAACTTACAAAATCGAAGGGATCAATACGATTTTTCCCCCCTGTAATGTGTCCCGTGGGCTGGAAAAACTGGGAAAACATTCTTGGGCAACTAGGTCATAGAAAAAAATTTTTAGGGCCCAATTTTGAAAGGGAAAACGCTAGTAACATGGTATAAAATAAGGTTTTTCAGTCTTAAAGATATAGAAAGGGTTGTGAAGCCCCTTTCCCCATTGAATATAATGGGAACCCCCCTTTTAGAAATTAAAAGTAGCCCCCCAATTAGAATATAAACAACCCTTAGAATATAATTTTTGCCTACCTCTTTAAAAATTATGCGCCCCTTTATAGAATATGATTTTTGCCCCCCCCATAGGGTAGTGCAGCCCCTATGGGGTTTAAAATTTTGTCCCAAATAGTGTGTAATGTAGCCTCCATAGGTTTAAGGGAGCCCCACATAGGATAATGCCCCCCTCCGGAATATAAAAGTAGTCCCCCATGTATAATGAAACCCCATAGAATAAAATGCAATCCCCATATAAATAAAGAGCCTCCTCTTAGAAAAAATAATGCAAACCCCCTCATAGGGTATGATGCAGCCCCATAAAATAATGAACCCCCACATGGATATAATGCAGCACCCATAGGTATAATGCAGCCCTACTGGGGGATTTTTAAAGCAGCCCTCACATTGGGTTAATGCAGTCTCAAATAGGATATAATACAGCCCCCTCATAGGGGTATGCTGCCCCACATAAATATAGTAGCCTCATAGTATAATTTCATCCCATCAAGAATTATTACAGCCCCCTCATAGGGTTTTTTTGCAGGCCCCCCTAGGGTTATTTTAGGGCCCCTCATAGGGGACAAGCTCCCCCCCAATATAGAATAAAACGTCCCCAAGAATAAATGCAGCCCCCATAGAATATAAGGCCCATTTATATGGGATAAGGGGGACCACATAGAATATATTTTAGCCCCCTCGAGATAATGCAGCCCTCAAAAAAATTAATGCAGCCCAAAGGGTTTAAATTTAGCCCCCCATATGGTATATTTCGCTCCCCTAGATATAATGCGCCCTCTATGGATATAGTTTTAGCCATAGAATATAAAGGAAAACTCCTTTATTAGTATATACGCCCTCATATGGTACAATGCAGCCAATAATATAGTATAAGCAACGCCCATAGAATATAATGCAGTTTCCCCAAAAGAATATAATGCAGCCCCCTCATATGCAATTTGGGGAAACCAACATGATTATAGGGGATAGTAAAACCAAATGAATATAATGGGCCCCGGGGCCCCCCATAGAGTAAATGCAGCCCTCTCTAGGTAAAAAGCATCCCTAATTTTTATAAACCCGTACCCACAGAATATAATGCAGCCCCCTAGAGTATAATGCAGCCCTCATGGGTTAATGCGCCCTAGAATATAATTTAGCCCCCTCATAGATAATGCAGCCATAGATATAGTGCAGCTCCTATAGGGTATATGCAGCCCTCTCATAGAATATATTGCAGCCCCCCCATGAGTATAATGCAGCCCCTTAATATTTATAAACAGTCCCCCCCTAGAATAATTGCAGCCCCTAAAGGGCCCCAAAGCAACCCCCCCCCTAGGGTTTTTAAAGCAGCCTAGAATATAATTTAGCTCCCTTATATAGTATAATGAGAACCCACATGGTATATGTGCCCCATAGAATATAAGGGAGTCTATCATAGGTATAATGCGCCCCCCTTATAGAAAGTTATACGCCCCCTTTATAGGGTATAATACAGCAACTCTCATAGAATATAAAAAAAGCCAAACAGAGTATAATGCAGCCCCCTCTAGGATATAATGCAGCCACTTTTACTGTTTTAATGAGCCCCCACGGGAAAATGCAGCCCCTTCATAGGGTAATTTCGTCCCTAATATAGTATAACCAGCCTCTCTAGGGTTAATGCAGCCTTAATGGGATAATAAACCCCTCATTTGGGTATAATGAACCCTTTAGAATATATTGCAGCCCTGATTGGGTTTAATGCAGCCCTAATAGGGGATTGCAGCCCCATGGGTTTTAAGGGAGCCCCCCCCAGATATATCAGCCCCCCCCTATAGTATATTCAGCCCCCGTAGGGTATAATGCCCGCCTCCCTTGAATATAATGAGCCCCTCATAGTGTTTAATGATTCTCTCAAGGTTAATGCAGCACCCATAGAGTATATGCGGCCCCTTTAGGGTATGATTCAGCCCTCCTAGGATTAAGCAGCCCCCTCATAGGGTTTAATGCAGCCCCCTATTTGGCATAATGCAGACCCTCATAGGGTTAATGCGCCCCTTTGAATATATGCCCGCCCCCTCATATAAATAATGCAGCCCACTAGGGTATTAAAGCAGCCCCTTCGAGTAAAATTTACCCCCTAGAATATTTAAGGGAGCCCCCTCTAGGGTTTAAAGCAGCCCTAAAATAGGGTATAATTTCTGCCCCTCATTGGGTATAATTGGGAGCCCCCATCACGAATATAATGCAGCCCCATCATATAGAATAATACAGCCCACACATAGGGGTATAAATCCCTTTTAGGAGTAAATTGCAAGTCCCCTATATTGTAACATTCTGCCCCTAGAATATAATGCAGCCCTCATTGGTTTAATGCAGCCCTCTCATAGGGATATAATGCAGCCCCACATAGAGGATAATGCAAGGCCCCTCATAGTATAATTCAGCCCCCTAGAATATAATTCGACCCCTCATAGGGTTTAAGGCAGCCTCTCATGGGGTAAAAATGCTGCCCCCTCATGGGTATAATACAGCCCCCCACATACATATAAATGAGTCTCATCAAAGTATGATGCAGCCCCCCTAGAATATAATGCAGCCTCCTCTAGGGTATAATGCAGCCCTCATATAATTTAATTATTCCCTCATATATAAAAATTCATCTTAATTGTATAATTTCTCCCACAATTTTTATAAAACATCATCCCTACACATAATATTGATTTAGCTCATATAGTATAAGCATACCTCAAATTTACAAATTCATCCTCCTACTATTTATTAATCAAGCCCCATATCAAATACATCATCCACCTCATCTTTTAAAAAATCATCCCCCCATCCTTAATAAAAAACACATCCACCATAAAATATAATTCGGCCCTCCATAGAATATACTACATCCCACAATAATATTTTCCACCATTACCCACTCTCTTATATACACTTTAAAAAAAAACACAATATCACCTCTCCTCTCGCTTCCTGCTGATCCAGTACACATCTCATGTACATCATCTTCCAATCCATTTCCTTTAACCTCAAATACTATATAAATCATATCCCAAATTATCCCCCACATATACCTCTCCCAATTTTACATCATTTTTATTATATCCACAAAATATCCAACCTACGTCACACCAAACAATCAAACCATACACTCTCACAAATTACTCATACCCATATAATACTCCAATCATATCCCTTTATTTCCCCCATCCACCACATACCCCCATCATCCACTCCCCATCTTATTTATACAACTCCTCCACTCCACCACTCACTACAATCCGTAATGACAGTATCTCTCCATACACACCTCTTCATCCACATGAGTCACCCACTACCACATTATGCAATGTAATACTTACTGTGTGAAACATACCTCTTGTCTCCTAAACACTAATCCGACCTCACATCATCCTCTAACAAGAACATTCTATCTCAATCGTGTCATCCTGTCAATACTAAGTGTACTTGCATATAAGTGATCAACCTAACACTAACCACAACACATTGCAATAGTTCACGCAGTCACCATAATCATACAAAACCCACTACCACCCAACTCACATAGCATCCATATATATCTGAGTAATCTATACTAACACAAACTAGACTCTTATACTCTACTCTCATAAAGAACCATATACACTCATCCAACTCTATCCTAGACGCTTCTGATATCTATCACAGTAATCAATACATACTCACATTACACATATCAGATTTACCTCCCATCAGAGATAAACTAAATAGTGTCATACATATCCCATTGTGACCAACAACTATCATCCAAAACAGTACTATAAACTAATCATTGTATATATGTTCCTAGCTCTACATCACTACCACCATCTCTCAATAGACCTGTTACACATCTCAGAGTCCTTGAGTACTCACATGATGACCAATTAATATTGTCATCCACAAACCCTTGAGTTCCACAAAATTACTAAACACAGTCCACAATCACCTAAACAATATACAAAAAAAAATTCCTTAGTGGTACTATTATCTTTAAGATCTCCAACCACAACTATTCCCCCTGTGTGTACTCATAACTCAATCTTCTAGTCATCTTGACAATCATATCCACACACCAATGTTTGTAGCTAAAACAACCAGTTCTTGTCACCTATTATAATCTCTGATATATATACCTTACCTTTATATAGTCACTACCACATCACACTCATCCTCTCTCCTCATATAAGAACTAATGTTATACCACCCCAGTCCCACTCTCTAAATACAAATCCAAAAAATATCATAACCCCACATATATAATTATAATCACTACTCTAAATTCATTTACTATTTGCAAAGTTCAATAGACAATAAAGACACCATAGTACCATACTATGGGTGTAGTTCAACCATGAAACACATATAAAGTCATATAAATTGTAATCCTGTTAACCTGAAGTCATATTATGTACCTAATTCAAGTAACTCATTACTAATCTCGCGTCACTCGTAGTATGTTCCTTACACAGCACTGTAGTCCTCCCTAACCGTCTGTCATGAATGTATAGTATCTGTATCTCTTCCTAACACTCCTCCTGAAATATATCCAATACTACGTAGTGTCAGTATCACATCTAACCCACATCAATATCACCCAGAACTCCCCTCTGCCCAAATCAATCTTCTCTCAGTAGGAGTCAAGTTATGGCTATAACTATACAGTGAAACATGTAAGCCTTCACATGTTGTCACCATATATAACTCACACTCCTCCAATCATCAACTCACCATCCTCAGTATCAGAAGACCTGTCATTCTACAAACTCAATTGACAAACTGACCATATATACTATCCATATTCAATATGTATAGACCACCAAGAGAGAGTATAAAAATACTCATATAACTGTGTCAATACACTACTAAGTGTGTGCACACTCATTTCATATGTAAAACACAGTATATAACCTAGTGTGTGTCTCCTCCCTTGTCACTTTCAAATTACACCCTCTCTCTGTGTATTACCTTGACAATCCTTCCAATTCACTGTACACCAACAAAGGACACCCATCACACCAACTCCTACTCGAATACTATAACACGCATATTTCCTACACTCTCATTGTCAAACCAACATGTCATCACAAACACCACCCACCCACGTCACTCCACGTCATCCCACTCCACCGACATAGTCTCTGCGTCACATGACTCATGCACCTAGCTAGTCTAGTGTCTATCAACATTCCCTGTTGTGTCCAATTGACCTGTGTCTCGTCCACCACTTTCCCTAGAGTCCAAGATATCACCACCACCAAAGTCTAGACATAGTCGAAGATCCTATAACATGTGTCTAATGATACGAAGTTCTCTTTCTCCTACACCCCGAACTTCCAATATCTGTGTCTGTGACTTGTCCGTAGAATGATTAACAATAGAGTGTCCAGATACATACTATTGTGACTCCATTAAATAACAAGCTCCGTTGAAATGATTGCAAACATACAGCACACCATGTCCACTCAACTCAACATTACATATAGTGACAACCGCTATACACACTCCAACCAACAGATGAATTAAACGCAAACATTTACCATAATATTGACTCAAAAATGAGAGTATCATAACATACCACAACCCCCAAACACATCCTATTATTTCCATTCTCACCCACATAAACATATAAAACATTTTACAATCAAACAACCTTAAATACTTACAAAATCTTATTCAAATAACCCATATACCCTCACATTACCCCCTCATTTAACCCTTCAATCACACCAACCATCCTTCTCCCTCTACAACAAACTTTACCCAATCCACATAATAGCACTCCAAACCCAACACACACATATTCATTCCAATCCTTAATCACTCATCCAACCCCATTCACCTAACTACCCCCCACAAAACACCATCCACTCTATTTACCTCTTCCACAAACATCCAACCCCTAATCTACCCCATCACACCCACCACCACAATTCTATTCTCCAACATACATCCTATCACCCACCCCTCCTCCACCCCTTTTCTCCTCCCCACCTCCTCCCTCAC
The DNA here is from genome assembly GCA_033576555.1 of Oophaga sylvatica. Lineage (NCBI taxonomy): Eukaryota > Metazoa > Chordata > Amphibia > Anura > Dendrobatidae > Oophaga > Oophaga sylvatica. The sequence goes on along the minus strand of JARQOD010000001.1, from coordinate 693,331,442 downwards.
CCTATAACCCCCCCTAAAAACCACTATATAATAAAATCAAACCACAATACACTAAAACAACCAAAAACAATCCTAATACTAAAAACCAAAAACAATAACCCCACTCAAATAACTAATCATCCCATCACATAACAAAAACACACAAATCAACCCCCACACAAACAAATAAAAATCAACACCACCAATCAATACACAAACTCCCAAAACCACCTAAACCACCCAACCAAACACAACACAAATCACAACTTCAAGTTTTCTACACACAAACTTGACCATCGTCTATGTGTGTGTCACTTGAGATGTTGTTCACTGTACCACCAAATGTGTCTGTCCCATGTCTGATCACTCTCCCTCAAATATACTCCTCCCTGTTACTCATATAGTCACTACCTAAGGAGATATGTGCCCACTGCCCATTCTTTCACGGCTCAAAAATCCAAAACCCCTACATTCCACCACACACCTCATACCACAAAAAAAACCAATCTCTATATCAAGACTGAATGAATACCATTGAATCTCATACTATTCATCTTGTGTATCCCGCCCTATATACTGAGATCACCACCAAGTGTCCCAATAAGATATAATGGTCACAAAAACCACAAAGTCCTATTATAAATGTACGTCTCGCTTACATCGTTCAAATAACCAATCAACATCATGTCGTTGCCCCTCCGCCAAATCAACATCCAAACATCTCCCCCCCCTACCTATCAAATACAACCCATTCCCAACCATATGACTATATCTATCATACTTTGAAGTACTAACCCCCCCCTTGCTCTCACTGTCCAACACTGATCTATCAATCCTCTCCACACAATACTCACCCCCCCTTGTTACCATGTCTCCTATTCCAATATTTGAAAGAACCAATATACTCTAGATGTATGACATGACAGTAATACGTATACTGTTGTTACACTCACTGTGTTTGTCACTACTCCTTGTTATAGCTCATAAAGACATCATTCGTAATCAACTCACAATCTACCAAATATTTTAACTAATTATGAACTTGTACGTGATCCTAATACACCTCCATCCACTAGTTATATTGTAACATTCCTATTCATTAAGTTGAACTGTGAACTTCATCCTATCCCATTCAACTGTATCACTATCTGAACCCCCAACTATATCATGTTAGATACGTGACTATACTCCCACCAACTTCAGTGTCGTGTCTCACACATGTGATCAACACACAATACTAACACCAATCTATTGTGCCTGGATATCCAATAACACTAAAGTACTCACTATCCCTCTTTGTCCACTTGTATATGACTCCAATATGATCAAGATATGTCTTCACTCTTATTACCACATTTATAATGATTCTCTCTGTATGACTAAAAAGTGATACACCCTTATCCATCCTCAGTGTCTCAAACAAACACAGTGAAACCCTCCCACACATATATATTCAACCCTTCGTCACTTGAACCTAATGTAAGTGACCCAAAACCTAACTAGTCGTACATTGTACGAACATCTTCTCTAAATATCACATCTCTATTATACATAACCTCTTCTCTGACAAATCTCCTCTACCACCACGTGACACTCTCCCTCACAAAAAAATACACAGATACACCTCAATACAACAGATGTACCACCCATCACTTCCACATTGTGATATCAACACTAAGACATCAACACTCTCTCATCCACAAAAACCTCGCCTATAAAAAGACTCACCTCCCTCACCTAAGCACATAAATCTCATAAATACTCAATTATGTGTCCAGGTCACTCCTATCATCCCTAGTTCTATTAATCCAGATCACACTATCTTGATTTCCTAACCCTAGAAGATGTGAGATATGTACATATATTTCGCCCTAATATGTTCAGTGTCTATACCAACTGAGTAAATATACACACCATGTTCATAGATACTCTCCCTCAACTGTGTCTAGTTTACTCGCTGTATCCTTGATATCAAGTACAGATGATGTCCATAAGACACTACCCACTCAACATAAGTCCCAATCCAGAAAATGTGTCTCTGTGCTGATACTTAACCTATTATATAATCATCACTAGATGTCAGACTCACTGACCCACCAGCCACCATCTTTGAACCTCTCATACATTAGTGACACTACATAAATATCTCTCCCACATACTATATAACCTTGTGTATATGTACCATACGCAAGAATATACAATATCAACTGCTGTTTGTGTCCAAAGTACCCATCCAAACACTCGTGTCCCAAAAACACCTACACGTATGTGTCCCTATCATGTTACTGTAATAAATTGTATACTCTAAAACTCTAGTTCCTCCCCATGCGTGTATGATAGTCTGTACACCTCAGTACATAAGTCCAATGATACAAAATCATATGTGTATGTCAACCTTCACACTGACAATATCTGAGATAAAGATCATATCACCTCTCATAAATAGTACACTCACATGTATCACTCATCTACCAACAACTACGACTCTTCACTTCTCAATCAACAAACATCTCTAACATGTGACACAGAAGACACAAAAACACATGTGTGCGAATACTAATCCCTATTATCAACTAAAATATAGAATGTTAAAATCTTGATCTAGAACCTAGTGACAAAACACCCAACACCTAATACTAACTTAACAATGTCCGTAGTATATGTCCTCTCTTATGAATTATCAAAACTCGATATCTCACCTCCCTATAACTATCTACATATCTCTCAACCTAACTCAACTGTAACCTAAGACAATCACCTAATGCCCCACTATACATCAGATCTGCTGTAAAATGAATGTCCCACTAATGCAATCCTGTTGATAATCTCTAGGTCTCACACTACACAATGTATGTATAATGTGTGTCTATAAAGAACTCACAACCTTTGATCAGCGGTATGTGATACACACTCATAGTCCCCAGACAGATTACTCCATTCTCAGATACACAACACTAGATCCCAATATCACTCCAAGATGGTATACTCCATTACACTAGTATGAACACTTAACCAGTGTCATGCATTCTCAATAAAATACATCACCATATCGTACTTCGTGACGAACATCGCAGTCATATCATTAGTACTATGACATGAAACATGATCTTGTGTGAGACTCTATATCACAAGTTGATCACTCATCCCATGTTACTAAATGTCGTCCCAGTTAAGTATAAGCTTGTACTCCTCTGATCGTCTCACTTGTGCTGCTGAACTATCTTCCCCTCTTGAATCTCTATGAAGCCACTCACTCATCAACAACGCCTAATATATAGAATATCAAGTTATGTCCTCATGTACCGACAATTCTCAACTTCATGTATAATCACAATATACTGTCACAGCTTCCCATCACCAACATCTAAATCATCAGATTATACTCACAGTCTTTCACCAATATATGTCGTCCATCAGACAAAGATTAATACCTAAGACACTACACTACTGATATGTGCTCTTGTCCAACACAGTGTATAGTCTACATAACAACATCCTATGTGAACTATGTAAATACTAACCATTAACGTATAAGCTAGATACAAGAAGTCACAGTAAAACAATATCCAAACACATGCTCTGTGTACAACTTCACAAGTCTCGCTATATAACACCCTTTTCTAACTGTTCATATACAAAATCAGATGAGAACCTCAATCTCCGCAGTCTAACTACTATTACATTTCATGCTTGTAAAAGTCACTCATCAATGTGTGTACTCTCACTCTCGATAAACACAATATACAGTGAACAAACCTATCCTCACCATCACACCTACTCGCTTGTAGATCTATTAGTATCACCATATAGTCATCTACTCTCTCCGTGATAATGTCATCTCTGTACATCCCCCCACATGTCTCACATGTGTCGCTCGTATTAATTATCCAGTTATCACTATCATGAAACTACTGAACTCAAGAAATAAGTTGATATAATTATAGATGTAAGTCATACCAACTAATCCACTCTCTCTCTATATATATTCAAAATATGTTCAACATCAGATTCCTACCTTCTCTTGTTTATAACAAATTAGTCATACAAGCTCAACTCTGATTGTCACCCATAAACAACCGAACAATCATAAATAGACTCAATTCTGATATAACTCTGATGTAATGAGATCCATGATTTGAGCAAAGTATCTTATCTATACACTTTCCTAATCATGTACTCACATAACTCCACTAGTAGAATGTAATACTGCTGTTTGTGATGTGTAGAAATACTCACTCCACATATCTATAATCCCTTGTCGCCATAACTCCTTCTACCTCTGATACACATCTGAGTGTACATATAATTACTATAGATAGTTATGAATCTTGTACAATAAGAGTAAGATGTTCACACCCTTCAATGAACTCACCACTCGACCTACCAAAGCGAAACTTCACTATACTCCATATTTGTCTCAACCTCACCTAGAGATAAGTTCACTTTTAGACTAACTTTCTATCTGTACCACCCATCCTTGTGCTCTAAGACACTATCCTACTATGTCTCTCACTCTGTAAGTGTGTATCCCTGCACCCACTTTCGATCTATACCTCCATTTCTCGTGCATCACCCTATACTGCTCATATATCACACATATATCATACTCCCACTCCTCCTCACTTAATAGTGAATAGTATCCCCAATGTGCACTCACCTTCCTCCACGCTGTCAGCTTGTGGTCAGAGTTGTGCTCAAGTTGTCACCTATACCACCACCATCGTCTCAAGACAGATCTAAATAGAGAGAACTATAACCACATTAGTAGAATACTCACACCCACGTACACATACTGTGTAGATGAGTTAAAATCCTGTCGCTCCTGAGATATACTAATCAAAAATACCCCAGTGAGTTATCTCAACACCCCATATTACATAAGTAGTCAAATAGAGACTCCAATCTCCAATGTCATAAAATTCATCATCGTGCAATGAACGTCTGCATCTAGTCCCCATGATCAGAATGTAGTGAGAGAGCAATTCCAACATGATACAGATCCAAGTCACCATTACCAATATAAATGATCCCTGTCAGTGTCTATCCTCATCACAAAACTCTTATTTAACCCACATACCTCCTGTACACCTGTGTCTACTTAATTGTCTCTGTTCACTCCACATGATCTCACCACTAGACACCCACTTCACCTGTTGTTCCACCCTATCACCCCCACAGTAATAATCTGTGGAGTCTCACACACTCCAAAAATCACATGACTAAATCCTCAAATACGCCAACTAACATAAAGACTTAAATGATATGATCCCCATCTGTGTCAATACCTCATGTTGATTCTTGTTAGCTCATACTAATAAATATACTCTATAGAGTCCCACACACACAATCATAAGATATAAAGATGACTTCATGACTATTCACTCAACTCCTCAACTTGATAACACCATTGTGATCCTGTCTGCTCTTATCGACTCCTTCGAACACTCATAGTGTTCCTCTCTTCACAATTAGTGTATCATCATCACATTCACACAAACACCTGTCTCAATCTCCATCTTTAGATCCGATTGACGCTATGTCATACGATTTCACTAATAATCCCTCCCGCTCATCACATTCTGTACAAAAACAAAACTGAACATCTCATGTAGAACGCACGCACCTATATCTTTCTAGTGTAAATAGTGTCTAAAGACTACGTATGACACTCATCTCATGCACCCCTTACTTATTCCTACACCCAATCACAATGTCAATCTTAGACTCATACTGTACTCATTCCATGTCCTGTCGCTTGAATTGTAACAGATAATCTGTCACATCTACACCCACTTGTGATCACACTGCGAACTATCTCGAAACTTGTCGCACCCATACTTTGCGAAGTGTGTATAATAATCTCCATCTCTACAACATCCTTCTAACCCTGTACTGCTAAGTGTGCCTCCCATCTCTCTACTATAAGTCTAGCCTCAACGTCCCTCTCTACCACCCGCAGTCATCTATCTCTCCCGTCTGTACATCTCTTCCATCATTCAATTCATCTCGAGTGTCCCACGTGTAATAACCCAAGCTATGCTCACTCTAGCAGCCCTCTCTCTTAGCGTATCTTGTGAGTGTACATAAGCTGTGATAGCCCGTAGATCCAGAATCACTATATAGAGCTCTCACCTACCCTCCTCAAATATAAAAAGTCCTTGATGTCCATCCTCACACTACTAACATAACCCTCATCAATCTCTGTCATGTGCGTCACTCAATCCCTCTGTGTGTCCTCACTCCCGTACTCTCGCTGTGTCTGTACCGAGATCACTAACCTACCGCCACATTAAACTTATCCTATCCACCCGTACTTTGTTGGTCACTGTGCTAACGATACCCTCACATGTCTAACCACTCAATCGGATAGTGCTATAACACAGAACCAACCTCCCCACAACACCTCTTAATCTGTACCATTCTCATCGCTACAAATACTGTTTGCCATCCTCAACTCCTCCCTTGTGTCGATTGCTTGCTCTGTTCACAATTCTACATGTCTAAGTGCAGGTTTTTAAACAATTCTGATCAATGTATCTACTCACACAAGTTACTTTGTTCATGTATCGTGTATGGTGTGACTATCTTATAACCCACTCCCTCTCCTCTGTTCACGAGATGTTCAACTGTGTGTGAGTCACACCATGATTCTATGTACATGTCTCCAATGTCTTGTGTGTGTTTCCCCATACACTTGATATGTGTACCCCTTGTGCCTCTCTTAGAATACCCTTCCAATCTCAATTATCATGTCACAGTCAACACATTAATATACCTCACTGTACTCTTAAAGGTGATTCACATCATCTAGCTACACTGTTGATAGACAAGAGTCTCTGAAAACAAAGAGACTCATAGTCACGGTGTAATGAGTTATCATCTGTGTGTATTCTAAGTTCTCCTGTATAGTCTGTCATCTGTGTGTAATCACACACACCCTTGAAACTCCACAGTTAGTTTAAACCAGTGAGATGCTTGATGATATGATCTCACAAGCCCTGATGTATCTTACTCATCACCCTGTGCACATGTCTGTCTACCTCAATCCATCATGTGAGACTACTATATGATAGATCATTCACGTTACACTGGTGCGCTCCTCGTATATCTACTCTTGTTCTCACTAATCGTACTCACAGTGTGACATATCTTGCTGAACTTGTAAACGAATAGACCCAACTCTTGATTCTTGCGTGTCACTTGTATGCACCAGTCACTAGTCACATGAGTGACAACACCAATGCTGAGACTCTGCCCAGACACATCTGATCTGTGTACTTTATAAATATAAGCGCATGCACGTATAGTAATACCTGTTGTTACCCTTGTATATACAATATCCGCACACCTAGATCACACCCGTGTATCTCCAAGAGGCGTAGTGACTGCTTCCATGTCCGTCAGTTGAATTGTTCTGTCTGTCCAAATTTCTGCACTCTGTCGCATCACTGCCTAAACTCCTTAGACTCGTTGTCCGCCGCCGTGAATCTATCCTCCGTGTGTCTGAGTCATGTCTCGCAAGAAGTGTGTGTTGGATAGTGCAATGTAGATTCTATCGTAGACCAGTGGAGTCTCTGGACTTGTGAAAGATTGTTTTGGCACCTCATTCCAGCCCTCTTGATACCACCAAGACGTTGTGCTCAGAGAATGTCCTACTATAGTATCAATGGTAGATCAAGCTGGTGATGTCTTTAATAATAGTTTTGGCGCTACATTGAGAGCATAAGTGTCGTAGCGTCGGCACGCTCGCTCTCTGTAAGTGGACATATTGAGGCATTTGTGTGGTCTTGTATGATTTTTTCGGCTGTAGACTCTCGTCAACTGACTGCGTTGACGGTAGATGTTCGTCTCAGATAACTCCATATGGCGTTGTGCAGAGACGTAAATTTTGCAGCTATTATCTGAATCCAGTGATCAACTTCTAATTTGCTGATGTGAGAGGAAGTTAGAAGGTAAAAGCGTGTGAGATTGTGGTGTGCCTTGTCGAGATGAGGTAACTGAGATGTCCACCATAGTAAGCAGAGATCTATTATGTAAAGGTTCAAGCATTACCTAGCCTCTAGCAAGTTCACTGCGTACACAGACAATAACCCCTTGACACATCTTGAAACAGCCAAGCTGGGAGCCATGGAGCAACGTTGGATGGCTCGGCTGTCGAACTATCAATTTACCATCAAGTACAGGGCGGGCCGTAAGAACGCCAATGCTGACGCCTTGTCCAGAATGCCGCATGAATCCGACATGGAAGAGGAACTGGATGACCTAGAAGAAATTGAGCTACCTGCATTCCACAGAAATGGGATGATCCACGAGCAACGAGTCTACAGGAGGCAGCGTGGTAAGACGTTAAACCCTTTACCTCACCACAGCTGGAAGGAGACCCAGAACAGTGACCCGGTTGTCAGCCACATCAAGGAACTGATAACTCAGGAAGGTTCCTCCTTGGAGAAGGATGCATCTCAACAAGCGAAGCAGCTGTGGAACGAGAGAAGCCGGCTGTTCATCTACCGAGAGAAGCTGTGCCGAAGGTACGTCAACCCAGAACCCATGAGATGGTATGGCAGATAGTAGTGCCAAGAACAGACATCCAGATGGTGTTGGAAGCCTACCACGATCGAGCGGGGCACTTTGGCTGGAAGAAGCTGGAAACCCTGCTGAAGTGTCGTTTCTACTGGGTGGGAATGCGAAGTTCCATCGAGAAATGGTGTAAAAACTGTGCGTCCTGTAGCCTCCGAAGAAAAGACTACAGTAGCCAGAAAGCACCCCTGCAGCCCATCAAGACGACTCGTCCCTTGGAGATCGTGGCATTGGACCATGTCAAGTTGTCACCCAGCCGGTCAGGACACTCGTATGCCCTGACGATGGTGGATCACTACTCCAGGTTCCTGGTGGTCGCCCCTGTCAAAGATCTGACAGCTGAAACAGCAGCAAAGACGTTTCAGGCGTGTTTCTGCAGACCCCATGGATATCCAGAACAAGTGTTAACTGATCAAGGTCCTGCATTTGAAGCCGAACTGTTTAAGGAATTCTGTCACTTGTACGGGTGTAAGAAGATAAGAACCACACCGTACCACCCCCAAACCAATGGTCTCTGTGAGAAGATGAATCACATAGTCATTGATCTGCTGAAGACGGTACCACTTGAGGAGAGGAATCGGTGGCCAGACCTACTACCTGACCTGGTAGATCTGTACAATCACATACCGGTGAGTTCCACCAATTGCACTCCAGCCTATCTTATGCAAGCAAGACCAGGAAAGCTGCCCATGGATTTGGAACTTGGTGTTGTAGAACCAGAAGCTGATGTTACTACTGAAGATTGGGACACAAACAGACAGGAACAGTACAGGAGAGTACAAGCCTGTGTGGAAGATAGTCTCAATAAAGTAAGGAAAAAGCAAGAGCAGAACTACAACAAAAGTGCGCCAGCTAAACCTTTTATGCCTGGAGAAATTGTGTTAAAAAGAAAAAGAAGAATGCACAAATTGGACGATCAGTGGGAACAAGAGCCATATGTCGTGCAAAATTCCAAATTTGACCACAGGAAAACCTGTACCATTAGCAAAGATGGAGGAAAGACGACCACCATGGTATCCAGAGACCACCTAAAACTGTGTCCAGACATGTTAAAACTTCCCGAGGAAGAACCTGTTATGGAAAAAGAGAAATCAGGTGAAGTCATACACACGGACCTAGGAGATTTTCCTGCAGATTGGCCTTGTATCGGAGACGCTGTGATTATTCCAGTACTTCAATTTTACCAACCACAAGAAGCGCTTCAACGTCCAGTTGAGCCAGTTGCCGCAGCAGAAGAAATAGTTCAAGAAGAACCTGCTCCTGTAGCATCTCCAGAAGTAGTATCTCAAAGAATGGAATCTCAAAATGTGGAACCTTCAGATGTTGGGTCTCAGGTGGAAGAATCCCCTGGCGGAGCAGAACCGCATCGCCCAGTCGCTAGCATGCTTGCCAGATCCCTAGAGAGGTGGAGGCGGATTTACAGTTTGCCAGCACGCAGCACAGATAGGCCTGAAGCTACTATACCTGACACCACACCACGTAGGTCAGTACGCACAACGAAAGGAAGGTTACCTGTTAGGTACCAAGAGTAGTCCTAGCAAACTAGTCTAGAATGACCGAGATAGGGTTTACTCAACTGTACAAAGTTATGAAGAAAATTACATTTTATTGAGAATGTTATATGATAATGTTTATATGTTAAAGTGGTTATGATAGAAATGTGATTTTTTTCTAGAAATGCTCTTATGCCAAGGACTGTGTGGCTGAGGACTTTGCCAGCCCAAAAACTTTAGTTGTAAATAGTTGGTACTCAGTGCCCCATCTTGGTTTTATGTAAAAGCCATTCTACCTCTGAAGAAAAACCCGTATGGTGTGGCCTTGAGTGAGGTCTGCAGCAAAGAAGTCCTGCAGCCCACTCAGGACCCACGTGGGAGGTTTTTGGTGCGGGTCCTCCACAAGAATATTGTATTTATTGTAAAAAGTATTTTGATATTTTTCTATTTTTCAACTTGTACACAATGTAACGTTAAAGTGTCCTTACCTCCCACAAGGGATGAGTTATTTGTTGATGTTATTATAAAAATTGTTTTTCTATTTCAGCCCGGGAGTGCTGACGATAACTAGGGGGGGATGTGTGGCCCAGCTGTGCTTGGTACACATGTTCCCAGGGGAATGCACAGAAAGGTAATCACAAATGCCTGATAAGCACATAACACTTGACATTTTTCCTGGTTCCACCAGAGGGAGCCCTTGAGACAGCAGTGAGATAAAGACAATCTAGCCAAAAGTTAGGAGTCATTGGTGTTACCTCAGGGAGAGCAGACACGACATCTCTGTTCGGAGTTATCTCAGGAGAAGCTGACATCCACTGCTGCCTGTGCTCATATTAAGGTGTGTGTAGGACGACAGGCGAGTGGACAAAGGGAAAGAGTGACCGAGGTGATATAGCAACCATAGCTGCCTCCACTCTATACAACCGGACACCGGGTCCGAAGATTGCTAGAACCTTCAAGGCTAGTGGGAGAAAACCGGAATCCCTGCTGGACTTCAGGTCGCAGAGGGGCCCTTCAGTGCTGATACGTAACCGGGGTTAGGAAGACGGGGGTCTGGAAGGTACCGCCATAAAGACACCGTTCTGTCCACAAAAAGACCTCATCACAAGATCAGCCGGGTGTAGAAAGGAGAAGGAGTTAAACTTAGCTTCATGCAGGTTGGAAACTCACACACATTAAAGAGAAAGGAGGCCTTAAACCTACACAGTGATTACCTGGATGTGCATCCTCCACCCTAAGCAGTTTCCCGGGACGTGCCTACAAATACCACCAGTAAAGGTATGGAAAGAGACTGATTTGTGTGTGTCTGCCTTATTTCCTGCACCTTGCATCGCAATTTATTCTGAGGGATCCAGTCTCGCCTGTGGGAGACTTAACATCTTGCTGGCAGTAATCATCCCTCAGAAGATTAACCCTGCAGTGCTGGTCACCTTGATCAGAAACCACAGGTGGCGTCACGAACAATTATTATTATCCCCTGTAAATATCCCCCTTTGTATGAGCGCCCAGGGCAACGGACCAAGCTGTGCTACTTGTGACATTCCCCATAGACTTCAATGGGTTCGGTGCCGAGTACCCCATAACCCTGGTGTTGTGCGACTCAAAGACGTCTTTTTTCAGGTCTTTCTGCCCCGAAACTTACATGAAAAAGTTCAAAATAATGCATTTCTATGTGAAACAACTAGCTGTTCATATGTTCAGGCTTTTGAATGTCTTTTAACCACTTCAGGGTTCATAAGACGGGAAGTAGCTAAAGACGTGAGCGGACCATTCTTCAGGCGTCTTCTTCTCGGGAGACGTGCTATGCAATACAAAAGGCTCAAAGGATGTCAGAAAGACGCCCAAGTGTTTTTTTGCGCGTTTTCACCACGTTTTTGCTCAGAAACTGATAGCACTTCCTTGATTAAAAAAAAGAAAGAAAAACACCAATAAAATAGATGACCCAAAAAGGTGGAAAACTGCTCGAAAAGTATGAAGTAAGCACTCATCAAATGACCAAAAATACAGAAAAAAAAAACCCTTCAGGACGAAAAACACAGACGTGTTCTAAATCGTCTCCATCTTGGAAAACTCAGCGAGTTTGCCTGACTTTAAATAGATTTTGTGTGCCCATACTATCGTTATTAGGATTTATATGACAATATGTGTTATTAATGCCGATTTTTATTATTGCTCAAAAACTTTCATTTTACTGTTACGCAACCATATATAATAATTATTTACAGTGTAGGAAGATGTTAAAACAAAACGTCATAACTCTCTCCCACATCGTATGATTTATCACAATTACAGCAAAGCCAAGAATTTAGAACATCATTTTCTCATTTCAAGTCAAGAAGTACTTTAGAAAAAAACCAACTACCATCGAAAACTTTGAAGAATGGTCTGTTTTATTACTCCAATATTTTTGTGTGTAAAGATATGCATAAAAATAAAGGGAGCGTCATAAAATTAACAGCTCAGATCAAAGATACAATAAAGCAGAGTGATGCTGGAAAGTTGAAAAAGAGATAAAATCTATTTTACCTTCAGCTTCGTATTAAATACACACCAGATTAGGTTTTAATTCATATGGTAGGACTGAATTATACCGCTAGGAAACAGATCCTTCTTGGCGTTCTTGTACATTCCTGCCCTCTAGTGGTCACCCACATTTCACAGTAATTGTATTCATTTCATGGAAAATGATAATGCCTTGCCATTGCCCAAGTGACATTTTATTTTCATAGATATGATAATTAGCCTGTCTTTTCAATTCCTGACCCCTTTCATATTCTTAATTATAAAACAGAAGGTTCAAGACTTAAAATTCTTTCCAGCAATTATAGCACTACATGGCTGCAGTCTACTACTGGCTTGTCAGATGGCTCAGCGTCTCAGCCAGTTTACAGAGATTGACATTGGGTGACTAAACCTCATCTTTAATGTCGCCGCTTAAGGGTAATGCGCAATACAGGGCTGTGGTTCCAAGTTTAGTTCATTTCTATGCTTCACAACGTTTGTGTGGATTTTGCAGCTGAACTACTCCATGCTGAAAACCAGTAGCAATCTGTGTTAAAGGGAACCTGTCAGCTGATTCATACTGCCCAAACCACAGGAAGCATGGATCAGAGCCTGACTGCATGATTGCAGCATGTATAGAGAAAATATAGTTAGAAGATCCAGCTGTGGACCATAGCCAGAGATGAGGTTGATCTAGCCGTGCTCCCAGCCGGCTTCTCTCCGCACCACACTAGGTGACTGACAGGGCTCTGCAGTTTGTGTACACCACTATCAAACACTTGAGCGGGGCTGGGAAAACTATAGATTCCCAAACTATATTTTCTCTGAAACGCCGCTGAAGTATACCTGATTGCAATTGCGCAGCCTGATGCTGTTTTATGCTTCACGTGGTTTGGGCACTATGAAACAGCTGACAGATTCCCTTTAAGATTAAGGCCTTGTGCAAATCAATCCGAGAATGGACAAACTGGCCGTTGCTCTCGCGACCCAAGTGTGACAGCCTCATAGAAATATATGAAGCTGTCACATTGAGGTCAGGAGAGCTGTGGACAGTCAATGCATTCTGGCCCTTTGAACCTCTGATGAGGAACTCTGACCAAATTAATAGGGATTTTTATAAAGCACAATTTCATGATAAATTTTATGCCACCTGAATATCAACCCTATATGAGCTTATTGGACCTCCTATTCTACACTATTGGTATTGATATGGATTTGGGCCTCCTTACAGCCATAACGTTCTGAGTGTGTCATTTGTGAGATCAGACAGTTATGTTGGATATTAAGGTCTGACATTCCAATTTATTCCAAATTTGTTTGATGGGGGTGCAGTCATGGTTCTGTAGGGAGGTGGCAGGGACCCTTACTTGCCTTCTCTCTCCTATACACGGAGCCCATGCAACCCCCAATGGTTCCCTTATGTTTAAGTGTATTAATGTGTCATATCTCATATGTACTGTGTAATGTGTAATGTTTTGTATATTCTGTGTCATTGCAATTGTATCAAGTTAGTTTAGAGATAGAAGGGGTTAAAAAAAGGGGGCCAGTCCAGCAGGCTGTCTGGGCAGGAAGTTCCTGCTTCTGCAGCAGAGCACAGGCAGGATTGCCTGAGGCAGAATGTGTGTCCCCGCTTGGGACAGAAAGGACATGCTCCACGGCAAGGAGCAAGAAGTGCCCCGTTAGAGTGAATAACAGCTGCTGCAGACTGCTGCCACAGTCTGCCAGGCAGTGTCGACGGACCCAGGGACCGTGGGACCGTCTTCAGAAAGACTGTTGTGGCGCTCGAGTTTGAAGAGGAGCCACTGATGCTGAACGGTCTCAAGCAGTTACAGGGACAGAGTAGGAAGCATTGTTTCATGTACAGTAAAGTTTTCCCTGTTGGATCAGAACTGTGCCTGTGTTGTTTTCCTGGATCCTCATCACCAGTGGCGACAGTGAAGCGTGAAGAGAAGGTAATTGACAGTGCTGTAGGTCTGGACTGTTCCTGTCTTTTTATATGCGTGCTTATGGACTGTTAATTTAAATGGACTCGGTCATGACTACCACCCCATGCCACCTTGTTACAGTTCTGTGCAGACCCACTTACCATCCTCCACCCTAACTTGTCAAACAAGGTCTTCATGGACCTTGATTTATGCACAAGGACAGAGAAATAGGAAGGAGCCTTCGACAAACTGTTACAATGTGAGAAGCATACAATGGATGCTATAGCATTAACTGTACCCATCACTGGAAGCCCAAATCCTGAAAACCCATCCCACACTTGTTCTACTGGAACTCCACTGACACTCACTGGGGGAGAGAACACTGAGCTCAAGATTAGGGCTGGTCCTTGTGGTGGGACCTCCATCTATAAGACATTTATGGCATATTTTGTGGATATTTACCATATATATTTTCGTCACCTATGTAGCGCCATTAATTCCACAGCGCTTTACAGACATCATCACTGTCCCCACTGGGACTCACAATCCACATTCCCTAACATTATATCTCTCTAGTGTGGGAGGAAACCCATGCAAACGGGGAGAATATGCAAGTTACTTACAGATGTTGTCCTTGGTGGGATATGAATGTGCGATAAATGTATAAGATAATGACGTATAATACAGTTTTATATACAGAGTCTCTGTAAATCAGACTTATTTCGCTCCTAGTGGCATCACTTTCAGTATTATGGCCTGACATGCACAGGGTTATGTGCCATGTTTCTCCATTGGCATTACTTGTGAATTCTACATCTGTTGGGCATAAGTAGCCATAGCAAAAGTAGGACACCCCCATTAATCTAGGATGGCCCCACTGATCCTGGGCATCTTTAGCAGGACATGTTGAGACGAGTAGGTGCACAGGTGACCATGGGGCACATTCCTTACAGTACAGCTCAATGTCACTTGTAAAACTACAATTTTCAAACTGTAGATCTACAGAATATGTGATTGTGCAATAAAATCTGAAATACAGCAAAACAGGTCCAGGAAATTTTCATTTTCTTTAGTCCCTGAGACCGGGTTGGATTGGGCCCAAAATGACAATGTTGCTAGGGGTCTCTAAGAAGTTACTTTCTTTACATTACAAGTAGGGTTGCACTAAACAGCAGTTTTCAGCAATGGTGTTCCACTTTACGGTATACATTACTTACACCCACCCGCTATGAATAGCTGATCTGTGGGGGGGCCAGGTATCACACCCTCACCCAAATAATATTAATAACCACTGGTAGACAAAGACAGAAAAGGGCCCCTGTGCAAGAACAATATATGGGCCCTTTGCAGCTCAAGTGTTCCTAAAAATGCAAAATTGCACCTGCTTTGGAGGTAGAGGTAGGCCACCTTGTCCCTTGGGCCCTTGCACCAATGGTATGTCCACCCCTGTTAATAACCTATCCTGAGGATTTTATTTATGTTTTTTTCTCACTTAAATAGTGCCATTATTTTCAACAGTGCTTTACAGACATGGGCTTCACTGTCCCCATTGGGGCTCACAATATTAATTTTCTAGAAGTGTAGAAGGAAACAAATGCAAACACGGGGAGAACATACAAACCGATTGCAGATTTTGTCCTTGGTGGGATTGGAACCCAGGACCCCATTGCTGTAAGGTAGTGGTGCTAACCACTGAGCCACCGTGCTGCCCTTAAAGCGGTGTAAAACTCCTTTAATTATGACAAATAAGAGTCTATTAGCTCTGTTCACAGTACCTGTTGGAGATGTTAGGTCTTTCCTAATGTATACCTCTGACATAGGCAACTGTACATGTATCCCATGGGCAACCAAGTTAATTTTATAGCATCTGTATGCAAAAGCACAGCATATTGCTATATTCCATACAGTGGAAATAGCGGTACTGACATACACCAGAATGAGACCAAACGGATACAATTGATATATGCGGCATACAACAAACTGGCGCTAATTAGACCGTGAGCAGAACGGGACATCGGGATATCAGCAAAACTTTTCATTGGCATTGTTTCAATAAATTAGAAATTAATTCAAAAGCAAAGGTTAATAATTATGTTTTTGCTTACATATTGGGATCTTGTTAAAAAATATATATAGTTCCCAGAAACTAATGGTATATTCTCCATTAGTTTATTAACAGCTGTCTCTACGACAGTAACGTATCATTAAGAAAGATTACTCTCCATTTTCACAAATGCAGAGGTGATTGTGAATCAAAGCATTTCTGAAATTTTGAAGAGCTTACATCCCAATGGCATGAATTTGTGCGCTCTATATAGGGAAGCATCGTGTGTGGATAGTGGTTTTATGCTGCCATCTTATGGAGAAAAGGGGTTTTACATGAAAACCAAACAGGAAAAACATCAAGGAAGACAGTGGTGGCAGACATAAAGATCAGAAAAAACTGTTTTGGTGTAAGGGCATTAATTAAGTAGTTAGTAAAGACATCCGTCAGTGTTTGAATGGTGAGGGTCCGACCATTGTGAAGCACGTGGATCATTAGAGAAAACTCAAAGTGGCACTATTAGGCTGGAGTCACACACAACCACAAAAAATCGGTCCGTTTTAGACGGTCGACAATCGGATCAAAATAAAAACATCACACATCCTTCTGGCATCCGATTTTCCTTCAAAGATGCGATTTAGTCGCATGTGTGTGTACCTTGTAACATCCGATTTTCATCCGACTTGCGAGATTTTCTCGCAGGCTTGCAAAACTGACATATAATGGATCCAAAAGAATAGTATTTAAATGCCAAAAGAAAGAATAGATATATACACATAGAGCACATATATATATATATATATATATATATATATACATGTCATCGTGACATGTATATATACATATATTTATAGTTCTTACACTTCTACATACTGTTATAGCCGCTAATTCAATTGCCGGCTTCAGTGAAATCACAGAAGCCGACATGAAATGATACATTGTTTCCACACATTTAACCATGTAATTTCATGTATTTTTATATATGTCTGAAACATACAATTACATGAGTATATGTGTGCTAAATTTCAGACATGTAGGGGTTAATTAAAGGTGTAAATTCGTTGAAAAAAAATGCGTGGGCTCCCGCTGTATTTTCTCCACCAGACAGACAAAGCAAGCGAGTGGGGGCAGATAATAATAGCCTAGGGAGGGTACATTTTTTTTGTGCCCCCCCTGGCTACTAACATCTGCCCCCAGACACCCCAGAAAGGGCAAATCTCTAATTAGATTCGCCCTTTCTGGCACTTTGCCCGTCTATTCCCATTGCCCTGTAGCGGTGGCGAATGGGTTAATAATCTGGCGTTAATGTCACCTTAGTATTGAAAGGTGACCTTAAGGCAGGTTAATAATTGATAGCTGTCAATTAGACAACTATCAATTATTAATCCTATTGTATGAAAGAAAAATCAAACACACACAGTTTAATAAAAAATAAGTTTAATTAAATAATCACACAGTTTTTGACCATATTTTATTTTCCTGCTAAAACCATTTCCTGTAATAAAAATAAAATAAAAAAGCAAAATTATACTTACCAATCCGATGTACAGTCAGGTCCCACGGTGTAATCCATCAGAAAGGGTTAACAGGTTACAGGTCGCAGAGAGCTAATAATGCTGTCTCAGACCTGTATTCCCCTGAATGAATAAGTTCCTCTCCCAGCGAAAGTAGAGGAATAGATTCATGAATGGAGCTTAATTGATTTATTGGCAATTTAACTTTAGTGACCTGACCTAAAGGGAAAGTGGACACAATCAATTAAGCTTCATTCATGAAACACATCCTCTCCTGTCGCCAGGAGAGGAACTTATTCATTCAGGAGCTTTGAGCTGAGCATGCAGGATTGCTTGCACTGCTTGGCTCAAAGCTAGTTAACCCTTTGTGAAGGATTACAGCGTGGGACGTGACAGATCAGCGGAATAGGTAAGAATAATGTTGTTTTATTTTTTTTTCTTTATTTTAGGAGATCAATGGCTTCGCACGGATTAAGTGTAAAATAAAATATGGTCAAAAACTGTGTGATTATTTAATTAAACTTATTTTTTATTAAACTGTGTGTGTTTGATTTTTCTTTCATACAATAGGATTAATAATTGATAGTTGTCTAATTGACAGCTATCAATTATTAACCTGCCTTAAGGTCACCTTTCAATACTAAGGTGACATTAACGCCAGATTATTAACCCATTCGCCACCGCTACAGGGCAATGGGAATAGACGGGCAAAGTGCCAGAAAGGGCGAATCTAATTAGAGATTTGCCCTTTCTGGGGTGTCTGGGGGCAGATGTTAGTAGCCAGGGGGGGCACAAAAAAAATGTACCCTCCCTAGGCTATTATTATCTGCCCCCACTCGCTTGCTTTGTCTGTCTGGTGGAGAAAATACAGCGGGAGCCCACGCATTTTTTTTCAACGAATTTACACCTTTAATTAACCCCTACATGTCTGAAATTTAGCACACATATACTCATGTAATTGTATGTTTCAAACATATATAAAAATACATGAAATTACATGGTTAAATGTGTGGAAACAATGTATCATTTCATGTCGGCTTCTGTGATTTCACTGAAGCCGGCAATTGAATTAGCGGCTATAACAGTATGTAGAAGTGTAAGAACTATAAATATATGTATATATACATGTCACAATGACATGTATATATATATATATGTGCTCTATGTGTATATATCTATTCTTTCTAGTCTTTATTAAAGCTGTCAGTGTGATTTTACAGTATAGCCGGGGATGAATTGCCGGCTTTTCTAAAGGACACCGATGCGATTTCATCGCAAGTCACACAGTGTGGTCCGTTTGTAATCCGATTTTTCATCGCTCCCATAGACTTGCATTGGCGATTGTCGACCGACAATCGGTGACAATCGCATCATGCTGCGATTGTACACGGACGTTTAAAACGGACCACAAAAAATCGGATACTGGGAGCTGCTCCATAGATTAACATAGGTCCGACTGCAATGCGATTTTTCATCGCATTGCAGTCGTCCGATTCTGTCGCCAGTGTGACGCCGGCCTTAGGGTATGTTTCCACTATCAGGAAACAGTCCGGATTAGCTGCGTGTTTGACGCTGTGCGTTGGCACACGCAGCATCCAGATGTTACAGCATAGTGGAGGGGATTTCAAGAAATCCCGTCTCCACTATGCTGTAAAACATGCAGGCGGAAGACCTGCGTTTCCGGACATGCGGCGCGTCTTTTCAGACCGCAGCATGTCCTAGTCCCTTGCGGCGACGCTGCGTCGCCGCGAGGGAAATAACACAGGGCTATGTAGCCCTGCGATCATTCCGGATGTGTTCCGGAGGTGTCCTGAACACATCCGGAATGAGCGCGCGTTCAGAAGGGGGCGGGGCTTTGGGCGGTGCGGAATTTCCGCTCCGTCCAAAGCGCTGTGTTTCCGTACCATGGAACCACAGCCTAAAAGTGCTGTAAGCTCCTAACTGGCACCACATGAGCAATTTATAAGTGTGTTGGCCAGAGTGGCTGTCTTATCAGCTGCTTTCTTAGGTCGGGGTTCACACAAGCTTATGGTCTCTCATGCGAGAGAATCGGGGAAATTATGCAAATGGCATTGAAGTTTCAGTGCACTGTGCGTGGATTCATTCTCATGAGAAAATCGAAGCACAGGTACGGAGGAGACAGAAAAAGTAATTTCTCCATCTCTTCCATTGCCGACGTCTGCAGCAATCAGACTGCAGTCAGATGATATCCGAGTGCAGTCCGATGGTTCACATGCACTCATAGACTTCTATGGGTGCGTGTGATCCGATTCTCGGATGCACTCGCAGCAGGCTGTGACTATTTTCTCATGCCAAATTGGCATGATAAAATAGCTGCAAATCTGAGCTGCCACATAGAATAAAACTGGGCCGAGTACTATGCAATAAAACATCAGAAAGCACTCTTATTCAAAAAATCAATTATGAAAAGATCATAAGAGATATGAAATAGAAAAGAAGCAAGGATAATTAAAAAAAAATAATTTAATTAACAATATTAAAAATTAAAATCAAAGAAGTAAAAAAACAGGACAAGTTTGGACCTCCAAAAGAGAAAAAGAGGGAGGTGTGTTATATACCAGTCGCCACCCCTAGATAAGTAGGTCAAAAGTAGGGAACATAAATAATGTGCAAAGCTGCATTGATATCAGATTTATGTTACTATATATCCTATACTTATAAGCCAGGAATTAATAAAGTGCAAAATGCTTGATGTCAGAGGCTCGTAGATGCATATAAAGCAAAAGTGCAAAGTGCAGGGTATAAGACAGTACTATACAATATAATTGCCTACAAATCAGGATGGGTAAATACGAATCAAGGTAGCACTGAAAGTGTTAATATAAGAAGAATCCCTGCTACACAATTGGTGTCAAAAAATGAAGCAATACAAGGAAGTATTAGGTCCAACATGGTGGAACAGATCAGCACTTGAGAATTATATGGACAAGCAAATCATACCAAGGGGACTAAGAATACAACCCGCTGTGTACCTTGGTTACCAGCTCCCCTGCAGCAGCGCGCTGGTATCCAATGTACACATCGGGTTTCCAGGCGCCACCCGGCGCCTGGAAACCCGCTGTGTACCTTGGTTACCAGCTGATCGCTGGTCTCCTGCCTGTCACACGCAGCGATGTGTGCTGGCCAGCAGGAGACCAACGATCAAAAAAATGTCCAGGACATTCAGCGACGATCAGTGATACCCAGCAGGGGGGCTGATCGTCGCTGAATGTCACACACAGTGATATCGCTGGGGAGATCGCTGTTGTGTCACAAAACTAGTGACTCAGCAGATCGCTGTGTGAGACGGGCTTAAAGCCCTCCGGAATCAAGGAGACCAATTTAAGGTACTTATCTCAACATCCATTATCTATAGTGGAACTGAGTCTTCTGGAGAGAGGGTTAACATTCTTACATCTCTTCTCCAGAAAACTCCTCAAGAAATTCCACTTTAAGAAACATACGAATGATACATTCTCAACAGTGGAAGAGAGGGAAGCGCTAAGGGATCTGGAAGAACTGTTGCAAGAAAACACCTCATCTCAGGTGAGTCCTTTTCCACATAATTTGTTTAATAAATGCCGGAAATTTCTGGCAATGAACACCTGTCCAGCAATTGAAATTTTCACCAAAATGGGCTAGGTGGGGAGTCTTCCAGCCTTTACTCCGTACACTGTCTGTGATCCATTCATTTCCTGCTAAACCAAGGTAATTGCCCTATGGCACCTATATAGCTAAATCTATGTGAAGCTATGCCACTTTTTAGTGCAATACCAGGTCAAAGTGATTTTCCCTCACATATATATTAGTGCTTTATGCACATGGTAGGTAACTCAGCAAAATCTACATTGCCTTACCACCAATCTAACTCATAACATATGACAATATATGTGAGGTATCGCTTTTCTTGGACCTAATACTTCCTTGTATTGCTTCATTTTTTGACACCAATTGTGTAGCAGGGATTCTTCTTATATTAACACTTTCAGTGCTACCTTGATTCGTATTTACCCATCCTGATTTGTAGGCAATTATATTGTATAGCACTGTCTTATACCCTGCACTTTGCACTTTTGTATTATATGCATCTACAAGCCTCTGACATCAAGCATTTTGCACTTTATTAATTCCTGGCTTATAAGTATAGGATATATAGTAATATACATGATATAAATCTGATATCAATGCAACGTTGCACATTATTTATGTTCCCTACTTTTGACCTACTTATCTAGGGGTGGCAGCTGGTATTTAACTCCCCTCCCTCTTTTTCTCTTTTGGAGTTCCAATCTTGTCCTGTTTTTTTACTTCTTTGATTCTAATTTTTAATATTGTTAATAAAATTATTTTTTTTTTAAATTATCCTTGCTTCTTTTCCACTTCATATCTCTTATGATCTTTTCATAATTGATTTTTTGAATAATATGTAACTTGAAGTGACTATGGCCATTGTCACAATAAGGACTTTGCGAATATTTATCAGAAAGCACTCTGTCTGGTACTGGGTCTTTACAATGAAACCCCTTTGAGCTAATCAACCAAATATGCATTTCTATCGGAGTGGTCTTCTCAAAGGACATGCCCAGCAAACATAATATATGGTGGAACTGATAGTGTCAGCGATTAAATCTGTCACAGAAAATCTCGTTTGGATAAGGTTGGGGGCTTTTGGAGAGTTTTCATGCAGTGGTGTTAATGTAGATGCAGGGAATAGCTATAGAAGCGAGGGGCAAATGATATCTGGACCACAAAGTCTGCACAATTTGTCATTGCAGTATAAGCTGGATGGCAATGAAGATAAAAGAGAACGTCTGCAACTGAGAAGTCACTTGTGAGCCACTCGATTGTCACCTCTCCTGACATGTTGTCACTTTCACACACGTTGATCTTGGACTCATTGTGCAACGATCCGGGCTTACCCAGGAGTGGCGTGGCTAAAGGGCTACCTGGTGTTCGCTAGAGGTCCTGATGGTGGAGTTAGGCTTGCGCTGCAGGAAGCCTCCAGATATCACTCCTTGGCAGTTCCCAGAACTGCAGCAGCTTACCTCAAGGGTGAGGATCGCTGTCACGGACAGTTGGACACAGACTCAGAGTCACTGGCATGACAGAATTTGGATACTGGTTCTGGTTTAGACAATGCAGATTCTAGAACACAAGACAGGACGGACACTGGTACTGGTTCAGGTACCACCGAAGCGGCTGCAGGCTCAGGTACTACTGGAGCAGCTTTAGGTTCAAGGTTCAGGCACCGACGAAGCGGTTTCAGGCTCAGGTGCCACTGGAGCAGCTTTAGGTTCAAGGTTCAGGCACCGACAAAGCGGTTTCAGGCTCAGGTACCACTGGAGCAGCTTTAGGTTCAAGGTTCAGGCACCGACAAAGCGGTTTCAGGCTCAGGTACCACTGGAGCAGCTTTAGGTTCAAGGTTCAGGCACCGGCGAAGCGGTTTCAGGCTCAGGTAACGCCGGAGCAGATTCAGGTTCAGACTGTCATGGGTGTTTCGCCACGAAGATCGTCGCGATTACACATTCTGACTTCTCGCAGCTGAGTTGCTGGTGCTTTGTGTTTGGCAGTGAGGGAGTTAATTCTACCTAGCTCTGTGCTAAGACTAGGTCCAGCCCCGCCCGGCTGCAGTTGATTATGCACTAATTAGCTCCCTTCATATACCTGCCAGTTTGCTTGGGAGATGTCGGTGAAAGCATTCATTCTGACCAGCAGAGCGGATTGTTTCTGAGAAGACTTAAGCTAAGAGTGCCTGTTGTGGTTAATCCTCTCCTCGCTTATTGTTTATCTCCTTAACCTTTTGTGTTCCCTCTGTGTTGTAGTTTTTGTATGCAAGGCAGTATTTACTTTACCCTTGTCTGTCTCGTGTGTCTAATACTGTTAGTAAGCTGTGATCTGCCCATTCCCTTTGGTGGTAATCAGGGTCCTTCTCAGGACTGGATTACAGTGGTCAGGGATCTACAGGAGACAGGGTTAGGCTGGCGGCCTGGACCTCTGTACCATTAACAGTACCTCCAGGTAGAGGGACTGGTCAGGACCCCAGATTAGGGTCAGCATAGACCCCGGTCCACCTCTATCCTGAGACAGCGTGACATTTTCACCGACCATACTAAAGATTCTCCCCAGCCACCATGGATCCAGTAGCCCATTTAGCTCAGCAGTTGCAGAGTTTGTCCATGGAGCTGACGGATGTTAAATCCAAGGTTTTGTACCCCCGGGAGCAAGCCAGATCTGAACCTAAAGTGGCTCTCCCGGACAGGTTTACTGGTGGGCGGGACAAGTTTTTTACTTTCCGGGAAGCATGTAAATTGTATTTTCGGCTGCGCCCGCGATCGTCGGGGAGTGAGGATCAGAGGGTGGGAATTGTCATCTCGCTCTTACAAGGGGACCCTCAATCCTGGGCGTTCTCTCTCCCCCGGGCTCCCGGCTCTCCAGTCAGTGGACCGATTTTTTACAGCCCTGGGTCTGGTATATGATGACCCGGATCGGGTCCCCTTGCTGAAATGAAGTTACGTAGGATACAGCAGGGAGATTGTCCGGCGGAGGAATATTCTTCAGAGTTCCGTAGGTGGGCCACGGATACTCAGTGGAATGACCCGGCTCTTAGGAGCCAGTTTTGTCAAGGTTTATCTGATAAATTAAAAGATGTGTTGGCTCAGTATGATTCTCCCCCGTCACTGGAGGCCGCTATGGCTCTTGCAATTCGCATTGATAGACGGCTTTGGGAGAGGTGTGGGGTAACTCCGCCCCCTGTGATGACTCCACCTCCTTCTAAAGTCCCTAATATTGAGGTTCCCCTGGTTTGTTCCGAGGAACCTATGCAGTTGGGAGGGACATCATACCGAGGGAGGGGGTCGGCGGTGCGCCGCAAAACAAGAAGGTGTTTCTTCTGCGGGAGAAAGGGACATTTTATTGAGGGGTGTCCATCCCGTACTGCACTGAGCAAGAAGTCACCGGAAAACTATTAATCCCAGGTTGTGTGGTGGACGACAATCTGGGAGTATGTATTTCGTCCCCAGGTCCGTCTCAGTTTCTCGTACCAGCGGAGGTGGTGGTAGGTACGAGAACTGAGAGGATTTCTGTTCTTCTGGATAGTGGGCCGGGGCTAATCTGGTGGACGCTCGGTTTGCACAGGTTCAAGGTATGCAACTGAGTGTACTAGCCAAACCTATCCCCATATTCTCTATCGACGCCAGGCCTCTCGGTCAAGGTAGCTTTTTGCAAGCCGTACATAACATTGACCTTCGAGTGGGGGCAATACATAAAGAACTATTGTCTTGTTATGTGTTGGAGGGTCTCCCACTCCTATTGTTTTGGGTCTTCCTTGGTTAACTAAACATAACCCAGTTATTAATTGGCAAACCAGAGAGATAAGCCAGTGGGGTGAATTTTGCAATAGTAACTGCATGAACACGGTCATCAGTGCGGTCGTGCCTAGAACCTTACCTCCTTTTCTGGAGGACTTTGAGGATGTGTTCTCAGAGGAGGGGTGTCAAGAATTACCTCCTCATCGCGAGTATGACTGTTCTATAAAATTGCTTCCTGATGCTAAGTTACCTAAATCTAGGTTATATAACCTTTCTGGTCCTGAGAGGCAGGCTATGAAGGACTATATTTCGGAAAGTCTGGCCAAGGGGCATATTAGACCTTCATCTTCCCCAGTGGCTGCGGGGTTCTTCTTTGTGAAGAAAAAAGATGGAGGCCTACGCCCTTGCCTGGATTTCCGTGAGCTTAATCGGATTACGGTCCGAGATCCGTATCCGCTCCACTTATTCCTGATCTCTTCAATCAGATTGTGGGCGCCAAATGGTTCTCTAAGTTGGATCTCAGGGGGGCGTATAATCTGATTAGGATAAAGGAGGGGGATGAGTGGAAGACGGCGTTTAACACTCCGGAGGGACATTATGAGAACCTTGTCATGCCTTTTGGTCTGACTACTGCCCCGGCGGTGTTTCAACATTTTGTTAATGACATCTTTCGCCACCTTGTGGGACAGTTTGTGGTCGTTTATTTAGATGACATCTTAATTTACTCGCCGGATCTTGTGTCTCATCAGGAGCATGTGAGACAGGTGTTGCAGATCTTGCGAGACAATAAACTGTACGCCAAATGGGAAAAATGTGTATTCGCCGTACAGGAACTTCAGTTTTTGGGTTTCCTGGTGTCAGCTTCCGGTTTCCATATGGACCCTGGGAAAGTAAGAGCTGTGCTTGAATGGGATCAGCCAGAGGATCTTAAAGCACTGCAGCGTTTCCTGGGGTTTGCTAACTACTACCGGAAGTTTATTCGTAATTTCTCATCTGTTGTCAAACCTCTCACTGACATGACTAAAAAAGGGACGGATTTTTCTAGGTGGTCTGACAAAGCTTGTCAAGCATTTTCCTCCTTGAAAAAATGTTTTGCTTCGGCACCCATACTCATTCAACCAGATGCATCACAACCGTTCATTGTGGAGGTAGACGCATCTGACGTAGGGGTGGGTGCGGTATTATCTCAAGGTCCGTCTCCTGGTAAATGGCATCCGTGCGCCTTCTTCTCTAAAAAATTGTCGTCCGCCGAGAGGAATTATGATGTCGGCAATAGGGAACTCTTGGCCATTAAGTTGGCTTTTGAGGAATGGCGTCACTTTTTGGAGGGGGCAGTCCACCTGGTCACCGTCATTACTGATCACAAGAACCTGCTGTATCTAGAATCGGCAAAACGTCTGAATTCCAGACAAGCTAGATGGTCGTTGTTTTTTACCAGGTTTAATTTTGTCGTCACATATCGTCCTGGGTCAAAAAATGTAAAGGCTGATGCCTTATCTCGTAGTTTCCCAGGGGCCGGGAAGACGGATGACCCAGTTCCTATTCTTCAGGAGGGAGTTGTTGTGTCGGCTGTATGCTCTGAGCTTGAGGAGGAGGTATTGGAGGCTCAGGGGGACGCCCCTGTAGGACCTCCAGGGAAACTGTTTGTTCCAGATCAGTTAAGACTAAAGGTTATCGAGGCACATCATAATTCTGCTTTGGCAGGACACCCAGGGAGTAAAGCAACTGTGGATCTCCTTTCACGCCGGTTTTGGTGGCCTAACTTAAATAAAGAGGTGGTAACTTTTGTCGCGTCCTGCGAGGTTTGTGCGTGCTCTAAGACCCCACATACCCGTCCTTCTGGGGCCCTCTTACCTTTGAAAATCCCGGAGCGTCCATGGACTCATCTGTCAATGGACTTCATTACGGACCTCCCTCCGTCGTCAGGGAAAACTGTCATACTAGTTGTAGTTGACAGGTTCAGTAAGATGGCACATTTTATTGCTCTTCCTGCTCTTCCTAATGCTAAAACTCTGGCGCAGGTGTTCATTGGGGAGATTGTGAGACTTCACGGGTTGCCTTCTGATGTGGTGTCAGATCGGGGGTCTCAGTTTGTGTCCAAGTTCTGGAAGGCATTTTGTTCACGTCGGGGGATGCAATTGTCATTTTCCTCGGCTTTTCATCCGCAGACCAATGGTCAGACAGAGCGTCTGAATCAGAGCCTAGAGACATATCTTCGGTGTTTTGTCTCAGAGAACCAGGAGGACTGGTCTTCTTTCTTGCCTCTGGCAGAGTTCGCTCTTAACAATAGGCGGAGCGAGTCCACTGGTAAGTCCCCATTTTTTGGGGCATATGGTTTTCACCCCCAGTTTTGTACTTTCAATGGGGGGGGCCCTTCTGGGGTTCCTGAGGAGGAACGATTCTCGTCGTCACTTGCTTCAGTGTGGAGAGGAGTGCTGAATAATCTGAGTGCTATGGGGAACCGATACAAACGTATGGCTGATAGGAGGAGAGTGTCTGGTCCGGACCTTAGTGTGAATGATCTGGTATGGTTGTCTACCAAGAATATAAAACTTAAGGTTCCCTCCTGGAAACTGGGTCCCAGGTTCATCGGGCCATACAGGATCAGTTCTATAATTAATCCTGTGGCATTTCGTCTTGACCTCCCTCCTACGTTTAAAATCCACAATGTGTTCCACAAATCGTTGCTTAAAAGGTACGTGGCGCCAGTTATACCGTCACCTCTACCTCCTCCTCCAGTGGTGGTCAATGGTAACTTGGAATTTCAGGTGTCGAAGATCATTGACTCACGTCGGAATCGCCGGTCCCTTTAGTACTTGGTTCATTGGAAGGGGTATGGTCCTGAGGAGAGGACGTGGGTTCCTGCGTCTGATATTAACGCAGATCGTTTGGTTCGGACCTTCCACACAACTCACCCGGACAGACCTGGCCCTGAGGGTCCGGAGGCCCCTCGTAGAAGGGGGGGTACTGTCATGGGTGTATCGCCACGAAGATCGTCGCGATTACACATTCTGACTTCTCGCAGCTGAGTTGCTGGTGCTTTGTGTTTGGCAGTGAGGGAGTTAATTCTACCTAGCTCTGTGCTAAGACTAGGTACAGCCCCGCCCGGCTGCAGTTGATTATGCACTAATTAGCTCCCTTCATATACCTGCCAGTTTGCTTGGGAGATGTCGGTGAAAGCATTCATTCTGACCAGCAGAGCGGATCGTTTCTGAGAAGACTTAAGCTAAGAGTGCCTGTTGTGGTTAATCCTCTCCTCGCTTATTGTTTATCTCCTTAACCTTTTGTGTTCCCTCTGTTTTGTAGTTTTTGTATGCAAGGCAGTATTTACTTTACCCCTTGTCTGTCTCGTGTGTCTAATACTGTTAGTAAGCTGTGATCTGCCCATTCCCTTTGGTGGTAATCAGGGTCCTTCTCAGGACTGGATTACAGTGGTCAGGGATCTACAGGAGACAGGGTTAGGCTGGCGGCCTGGACCTCTGTACCATTAACAGTACCTCCAGGTAGAGGGACTAGTCAGGACCCCAGTTTAGGGTCAGCATAGACCCCGGTCCACCTCTATCCTGAGACAGCGTGACACAGACAACACGGATTTCAGGGACAGGTTCTTGTTCAGACAATACGTGGGTCCTGGAAATTGACTAGTTGCACAACACTAACTAAATCAAGGTGGTTTCTCAGGCGCCTCTCTACTGGGGATTGTACTGGCTGGAGCATTTCCAAAGTACGCTCACTGCCCCTTTAAAAATCAGGGAGCGCGCACCAGGCCCCAGAGAGACAGAAAGCCTTAGAGGGAATGGAGACACTGCCATGCAGCCAAGGCGGTGAGTATTTCAGCTTTTCTGCCGGGAGAAGGGAGAGAGACCACACAGGAATGCCTGTTAGCTGTAGAGTACGATTATTTAAAGCAATCTTGGCTATTAGCAGAAACTCCACCCCGTCTTCCTGATTAGAGGAAACAAAACATCTCAAATACAGCTCTACCTTCTGGTTTATACTTTTATTTGCCCATTAGTCTTGTGATAATAACCTGAGGAAAAAAGATAGCTTGATGCCCAATCTGGGACAAAAACTGCGCAAAAAGCTAGCCAGAAATTGAGCCTCTCTATCACAAATAATGATTTTGGGAACACCATGCAAGTTAACAATATGAGAAATGAACAAAGTTGCTAAGCTCTTAGCACTTGTCAACTTTTGAATTGTCACCAAATTACCGTAACCATTTTGCTAAAAGAGTCCACCATCACCCACACACTGTATTACCGCCAGTGTTAGGTAAATCAGTGACAAAGTCAATGGACAAGTGTATCAGGGCTGCGACGGAACATCATTAGGCAAGAGATAACCTGCTAGGACTTGTTGACTAGAGGCTTTAGCCCTGACACAGACTCTGCATTAATTGACACGCTCTTCAATATCATTACAAGCATTCTGCCAGCAAAAGGACCTAGAAAGAGAGCTCCATGTGGCAGAAGAAGCCGGATGGCCAGCTAAAACAACAGAATCATGCATTTCATTAAGAAGATCTATGCATAAAGAGGGCAATACATAAAGTTTGTTTATAGGTAAATCTTCCAGCGCACTGTCCTGGGAATGACCAATCACTACCCCCTCACTAAGAATCTTAACTGGATTTGTGTCCTTCAATTCTACAGGACAAACCGTAAGCCTTGACGTTCTTAGATTTGGGAAGATAAGTATCAGCAAAATCAAACCTGGCAAAAAAAAAGGGCCCAACGAGCCTGTCTAGTGTTTAAGCACTTAGTAGCGTCAATATACAACACGTTCTTATGATCGGTAAAAACAGTCATCTTATGCGCTTAGTTCTCAGTAATGTCATAAATAGGCTGTGTGCACACAGTGCTTTTTTGCTGCGTTTTTTCCGCTCAGAATTGGACCAAAATTGCTAGGGAACACTGATGCCAGCAAAGTCAATGAGAATCCTAAAGTGCTGTGCACATGATCAGTAATTTTACTTTCTGGATTTGTGCTGCTTTTAAATCTGCAGCATGTCAATTCTTTGTGTGTTTTTGCCACGTTTTTCTCCCATTGACTTCAACTGAGTCAGTGAAATACGCAGAAAAAAACACAGGTCTAAAAATGTTTGCGTATGTGCTGAAGTTTTGCTTGCGATTTTATGGTCTTCCAATGGTGTTTCCCATGCTGTCATTTGTTTGACAATGTGTGTGAAACGCCACGCTGTCATTTGTTTGACAGCGTGAGAAACACCGATCGTTACCGTCGATCAGAGCGCTGCGGGATCACGCTGTCAGATGTCAGCATGACCCAGCAGATGTAACTGTGATTACTGGCTAGCAGTAAAAAACTTAACACAGGTCACAGGTGTCGGCTTATGAGAGACTACTACTCCCATCAGCCGACGTCTGCTGTCACTGATTACAGCGGTAACAAGCAGCGGCTGATGGGCGTAGTTATCAGCCGGCGCCTGTGCTCAAAGTAAAAAAAAAAAGTTAAAATAAATAAATAAATGTTAACATAAAAAACACAGAATATACTCACCTTACACCTAATCCCTGAAGCCCTTTGTCTCCTATAAAAAATAAAAAATGCTGCATACTCACCTTAATGCCTAATCTTTGATGCCCAGTTAATCTAGAAAAGTGAAAAAATAATAAACCACCATATCCCTCACTTATCCGCCATAATTCATAATGTCCCGCGACGATTTGGCTCATGCGACAGCTGTACCCGGCAGCCAGCAACACACTGACAGGAGCGTGTAATAGCTCCTGCAGTGTGGTGAGAAAGTTCACCCGAGTTCATCTTCTGATGAGCCCTCACTTATCGGCACCGCTGCATAACAAAGTTCTCGTGCTGCAGAGGTGAGATCACCAAAGCTCATCAGCTGATGAACTCAAGTGAACTTTCTCACCACACTGCAGGAGCGATTACACGCTCCTGTGTCAGTGTGAGCCTGCTATCCTTGAGAGCTGTCACATCAATGATTGCTTTCAAAGTCATCAGGATTGTCGTGAGACATGGATTATCTCTTCACTTTGGACAGGTATAGAATTTTGTTGTTTATTATTTCAATTCTTTTACAGGAGACATCGGCTTCTGTGGACTGGGCGATAACATGAGTATAGTTTAATTCAGATTCAATAAAGGAGTCTGTCATTATTTCAATTAACCCTTAACCCCAAGGGTGGTTTGCACGTTAATGAGGTTATAACTCTGGAATGCTTCAACGGATCTTCGCGATTCTGAGACTGTTTTCTCAAGACATATTGTACTTCATGATAGTGGTAAAATTTCTTCGATATAACTTGCGTTTATTTATGAAAAAAATGGAAATATGTCAAAGTTTGAAAATTTTGCAATTTTCAAACTTTGAATTTTTATGCACTTAAATCAGAGAGATATGTTCTGTTACAAAGTTATAAGGGTTAAAAGTTAATCATCGATTTCTCATTTTTACAACACCATTTTTTTTAGGGACCACATCACATTTGAAGTCACTTTGAGGGGTCTATATGACAGAAAATACCCAAAAGTGACACCATTCTAAAAAATGCACAACACAAGGTACTCAAAACCACATTCAAGAAGTATATTAACCCTTCAGGTGCTTCACAGGAGCTGAAGCAACATGGAAGGAAAAAATTAACATTTAACTATTTAGTCACAAAAATTATCTTTTACAAACAATTTTTTTTATTTTCACAAGGGTAAAAGGAGAAAATGGACAGATAAAGTTGTTGTGCAATTTCACCTCAGTACGCCGATACCCCATATGTGGGGGAAAACCACTGTCTGGGCGCACGGCAGGGCTCAGAAGGGAAAGAGCGCCGTTTGACTATTTCAAACCAAAATTTGTTGAAATTGAGATTGGACGCCATGTCGCGTTTGGAGAGCCCCTGATGTGCTTAAACAGTGGAAACTCCCCAAAAGTGACACCATTTTTTAAAATAGACCCCCTAAGGAACTTATCTAGATCTATTGTGAGCACTTTGAACCCCCAAGTGTTTCATTAAAGTTTATAATGCCAGGGTGTAAAAAAAAATTTCCACAAAAATTAGATTTTAGTCCCCAATTTTTGTTTTTTCCCAAGGAAATTGGACCCTAAAAGTTGTTTTCCAGTTTGTCCTGAGTACACTGATATCCCAATGTGGGGGAGGGAAACTGTTAGGGCACACAGCAGGGCGCGGAAAGGAAGTAATGACGTTTTGGAATGCAGACTTTGATGGGTGCCATGTTCAGTTTGCAGAGCCACTGATGTGACTAAACAGTGAAACCCCACCACAAGTGACCCCATTTTGGAAACTAGACCCCCAAGGAACTTATCTTGATCTGTGGTGAGCACTTTGAACCCCCAAGTGCTTCACACAAGTTTACAATGCCCGGGCATGAAAATAAAAAATCCTATTTTTTTCCCACAAAAATTATCTTTTAGTCACCAATTTTTTATTTTTCCAAGGGTAACAAGAGAAATTGGACCACAAAAGTTGTTGTCCAATTTGTCCTGAGTACGCTGATACCCCATATGTCGGGGGCAACCACTGTTTGGGCGCACGGCAGAGCTCGGAAGGGAAGGAGCGCCATTTAACTTTTTCAAACCAAAATTGGCTGGAATCGAGATTGGAAGCCATGTCGTGTTTGGAGAGCCCCTGATGTGCCTAAACAGTGGAAACCCCCCACAAGTGACCCTATTATAGAAACTAGACCCCCTAAGGAACTTATCTAGATCTGTGGTGAGCACTTTGAACCTCCAAGTGCTTCACACAAGTTTATAACGTAGAGCTGTAAAATTAAAAAATCATATTTTTTCCACAAAAATGATCTTTTGACCCCAATTTTTATTTTCCCAATGGTAACAAGACCGCAAAAGTTATTGTGCAATTTGTCCGGAGTACGCTGATACCCATATGTAGAGGTAAACCACTGTTTGGGTGTATGGCAGAGCTCGGAAGGGAAGGAGCGCCGTTTGACTTTTTCAACACAGAATTGGCTGGATGCCATGTAGTGTTAGGAGAGCCCCTGATGTGCCTAACCAGTGGAAACCCCCACAAATTACACCATTTTGGAAACTAGACCCCTCAAGGAACTTATCTAGATGTGTGGTGAGAACTTTCAACCCCCAGGTGTTTCAATAAAGTTTATAACGCCTGAGCGTGAAAATAAAAAAATCATATTTTTTCCACAAACATGATCTTTTAGTCCCTAGTTTTTTATTTTCTCAAGGGTAACAGGCCAAATTGGACACCAAAAGTTGTTGATGAATTTTTCGTGAGTAGACTGATACCCTATATGTGGGAGAAAACTACTTTATGGGCAGAAATCGGGGCTCAGAAGGGAAGTAGTCACGTTTTGGATTACACACTTTAATGGAAAGGTCTGCACTCTGCAGGTGTCATGTTGCGTTTGGAAAGCTCCTGATGTGCCTAAACAGTGGAAATCCCCACAGGTGACCCCATTTTGGAAATTAGACCCCCCAAGGAACTTATCGAGATGTGTGGTGAGAATTTTGAAACCCCAAGTGCTTCACACTTGGGAGCATGGCAGAGCTCAGAAGGGAAGGAGCACCATTTGACTTTTTCAACGCAGAATTGGCTAGAATTGAGATCAGACCCATGTCACGTTTGGAGAGCCCCTGATGTGCCAAAAACAGTGGAAACCCCCCAATTCTAACTCCAAACCTAACCCCAACACACCCCTAACCCTAGTCCCAACCCTAACCATAACAATAACCACAAACCTAACCATAACACACCCCTAACCCTAATCCCAACCCTAACCCTAATCCTAACTTTATCCCCAACCCTAACCCTAACTTTAGCCCCAACACTAACCATAACCCTAATGGGAAAATGGAAATAAATACATTTTTTAAATTGTATTATTTCTCCCTAACTAAGGTAGTGATAAAAGGGGGTTTGATTTACAATTTATAGCGGGTTTTTATGTTTGTGATCTGTCACACGCTAAAAGACGCTTTTTATTGGAAAAAATAGTTTTTGCATCACCACATTTTGAGAGCTATGATCTTGGATCCTGGGTCCTGCAGGGAGTAGGCCCTTGGAATAACTTGGAATTGTATGTGGGGATGACCAGTAGAGAATTGAAAGTGCGGGTGCGTGAGCACTGCATAGACATTGACAAGGCCAAAACCACCACAGACATCAGTCCTTGAAGACACTACCAAGGCATTTTAAAAAATACCATCAGTGCAATTCCAGGATGTTAGTCTTCAGGGGAATTGACCGTATTGATCTGGGACCAAGAGGTGGTGATTTGGCCAAAAGAGTGGCCAAAAGGGAGTGTCAGTGGATCTACAGACTAGGAACGCACACCCCACAGGGTCTCAATGAGAGTTTTGGCTTTAGCACATTTTTATGATAGCCTTAGTCTTATTCTGGGTTTGGGGGTAGTGATCTGTGTTCAGTATTTTATGTTTTTTTATCACTATTTTAACTTTTTGTTTTGTAGTTTCAGATTTTTTGCTATGGTGATTGTGCCAGTTCTATTCCTTACCTGTGTATCACGATGAGGATATTCCAACCTAGTCCGCATGGAGGCCGATGTATTCTGCAGAGGAACTTTCGTCTGGAGGAGGGAGAAGGGAATCATTCTCATGTTGCGATGTCTACGGATGGCCGGTTTCCATTATTGAAGATCTTTAATGTGAAGAAAAAGGATACGAATATTGCCTTATCTTCATGATATTGTTCTATATGGGATTATGACATGGGTTCTCTTATGATATTTGTAATTGTAATTAGTGTTATAGTTGTTTGCATTATTATCTAATTTATTTTCTTTTTTTTTAATTTATTTTTTGTGTGTGACACTCGGTTCACATTTCTTTTTTTGCACCTTGCTATATTATGTTTCATCCATCTGGGAATGATTATTTTGTCTATATACTAATGTGTATGCTTAATATTCACATATCACTTTGTCACTTTATTATAGTACCCCATAGTTTTTTATGGGAATGTACTTACTTAGTAGAATAAATATGTCACGCTTAGTACTATTAGTATTATTTACTGTAGGGTTGCACCCAAGTTTTTGCTTTTAGTAGCACTTGGTTCTTTATAGGTCAAATGTGATTCGGATGTTCACTTTTTGCACATTGTGGCCAATTTATGATGCCATATTAGATTGGCCACTTATTTTTATGAGCTTATGCATATAAAAATACTTAGATTGTATAGAGCAATATATGAGTTTGCATTCCCGTGGTATGATATACTGTCATGGGTTTATTATTTTTTTGTATTGTATGCACTGACATTTTTCAAAACCGGAATACCACTGCTGCCCTTCTTGATGCTATAGAGGATGAGCGAGTGCGGGTTGCATGGGCCACGGAGGTGCATATTGCGGTCTACAGTGTAGCCCATGATGATCACGTCCTCATGGAAGGACCTGGCAGATGGGAACCACCTGACCGCCTACTGCTCCTTGTATTGGTTAGTGGATCCCACGTGACTTGCGCATGCGCCATACGTTCCTCAAATGCATAGCAAGGACCTTCACGGTAACAGCGGCCATAGTTACGTTTAAATTTTTTTTTTTTTTTCTACAGGTGTAGTGGTTACCAATTTAGTGAGACACTATATAGACCGGACTGCCCCCTGCCCTGACACGCCTCCCGCAGAAGCAGTGCGAAACGGGCGTCGGGGCAGAGGGACGTCCAAGGAGTCTGCACCAGCAGCTTGTGGTATGTTTGCTTCAACAACCGTTCTCATTGCTACTATTGTTTAGCCTTTGTGTAGGAAACATGACTACTTCAGCAGCCATTGTTATGTGCGTTCGTCTATTCAGTTAGTTTTCCTTACTTTAATGGCTGACATAATACATTAAGCCTTTTGGCTATTGCTGCTGGTAGAACAAAACTCCTATGGTTATAGCGTCCCTCTTTTTTGTTATTTTGCTCACTTGTAGTGAATTTTAATGTGTGTGTATTCAGTGCCTTCAGCAAATTTTGCTGTTATACTGTTGTATATTTTATAATCATTAATAAAGTATTGTGTTTTTATACCATTCGGTGGCAGGCATGATTAATTTGTTCCCACCATCTATGATAATTGATTGAACTGTGGTATACTGTATTGTCCCTTTGTGGGACGTGATGTTACAGTGGGCATCCTATGTGATTAAATCATGTTTGATAACAGTGTTCCAGGGGTTAAAGTGCCGGGAGCGGTCCGTGACTGCTCTTGGCACTTAGTGGCGGGTGTCAGCTGTGAGAATCAGCTGACTACTGGCCGCGATCAGCTGATGGCGTATGACGTACTATTCCGTCCTTGGGAATTAAGTCCCAGAGCACATGGACGGAATAGTGCATCAGATGGCAGAAAGGGGTTAAAGGACTTTATCCTGGGCGTGTTGTTTTTTTTTTATAATATCACTATGGTCTTAGTAATGTAGTACAAAGGTGACATCAACCCCCCCAACTATCACCCGTGGCAAGAGCGAGGTTAAGTGCCAGATTTGGTGCAACTTATGGATGCGCACTTTCTGCTGTGGCTGAGAGATGATGTTTTTAGTCTTTTAGGGGGCCATATCCATGGTCCATTCCAAGGACCCTACGTCATTTTTTGGGGGTCCCCATGTTCATAACCAAGAAAGGCTAAGTATACAGCTGTGAGTTGATATTAATAGCCTGGGAAGCTCCATGGGTATTACCCTCGTCCCAGGCTATAAACATCGGCCCCCAGCCGTCGGCTTTCCCTCTGCTGGTTATGAAAATTAAGCGGGAATCCACGCCACTTTTTTCAGAAAAATAATCATTTATTAATTAAATACAGTGGGTTTGGAAAGTATTCAGACCCCTTTAAATTTTTCACTCTTTGCTTCATTGCAGCCATTTGGTAAATGCAAAAAAGTTAATTTTTTTCTCATTAATGTACACTCTGCACCCTATCTTGACTGAAAAAAAACAGAAATGTAGAAATTTTTGCAAATTTATTCAAAAAGAAAAACTGAAAAATCACAAGGTGATAAGTATTCAGACCCTTTGCTCAGACACTCATATTTAAGTCACATGCTGTCCATTTCATTTGATTCTCCTTGAGATGGTTCTATTCCTTCATAGGAGTCCAGCTGTGTTTAATTAAACTGATAGGACTTTATTTGTTAAGGCACACACCTGTCTATATAAGACCTCAGCTCACAGTGCATGTCAGACCAAATGCGAATCATGAGGTCAAAGGAACTGGCCAAGGAGCTCAGAGACAGAATTGTCTCAAGGCACACATCTGGCCAAGGTTACAAATGAATTTCTGCAGTACTCATGGCTCCTAAGAGCACAGTGGCCTCCATAATCCTTAAATGGAAGAAGTTTGGGACCACCAGAAGTCTTCCTAGACCTGGCCGTCCAGCCAATCTGAGCAATCGTGGGAGAAGAACCTTGGTGAGAGAGGAAAAGAGGAACCCCAAGATCATCGTAACTGAGCTCCACAGATGCAGTAGTGAGATGGGAGAAAGTTCCACAAAGTCAACTATCACTGCAGCCCTCCACTAGTCGGGCCTTTATGGCAAAGTGGCCTGAAGAAAGCCTCTCCTCAGTACAAGATAAATGAAAGCACGCATAGAGTTTGCTAAAAAAAACACATGAAGGACTCCCAGACTATGAGAAATAAGATTCTCTGGTCTGATGAGACAAAGATAGAACATTTGATAATTCTAAGCGGTATGTGTGGAGAAAACCAGGCACTACTCATAACCTGCCCAATACAATCCCAACAGTGAAACATAGTGTTGGCAGCATCATGCTATGGGGGTGTTTTTCAGCTGCAGGGACAGGACGACTGGTTGCAATTGAAGAAAACATGAACGCAGCCAAGTACAGAGATATCTTGGATGAAAACCTCTTCCACAGTGCTCTGGACCTCAGACTTGGCCGAAGGTTCACCTTCCAACAAGACAATGACCCTAAGAACACAGCTAAAATAACAAAGGAGTGGCTTCAGAACAACTCTGTGACCATTCTTGACTGGCCCAGCCAAAGCCCTGACCTAAACCCAATTGAGCATCTGGAGAGACCTGAAAATGGCTGTTCACCAACATTCACAAGATCGGCAGAGGTTCCCCAAATTCAGGTGTGAAAAACTTGTTGCATCATTCCCAAGAAGACTCATGGCTGTACTAGCTCAAAAGGGTGCTTCTACTCAATACTGAGCAAAGGGTCTGAATACTTATGACCATGTGAAAGTTTTTCTTTTTTAATAAATTTGCAAAAATTTCTACATTTCTGTTTTTTTTTCAGTAAAGATGGGGTGCAGTGTGTACATTAATGAGAAAAAAATGAACTTTTTTGCATTTACCAAATGGCTGCAATGAAACAAAGAGTGAAAAATTTAAAGGGGTCTGAATACTTTCCGAACCCACTGTACATGTAAAGTAGGCTACACAAGCACTGTACTAATTATATACAGCTCTGGCAAAAATTAAAAGACCACTGAAAAATTTTCAGCTTGTCTGATTTTTCTCTTTATAGGTATATTTTTGAGTAAAATGTAAATTGCTCTTTTATTCTATAAACTACTGACAACATGTCTCCGAATTTCCAAGCAATAAATTTTGTATTTATTTTCAGAAAATGAGAAATGGTCAAAATAACAAAAAATTCAGTGCTTGCAGACCTCAAATAATGCTAAGAAAACAAGTTCATAATCATTTAGAAACAACAATACTAATGTTTTAACTCAGGAAGATTTCAGAAATCAATATTTTGTGGAATAACCATGATTTTTAATCACAGCTTTCATGCGTCTTGGCATGCTTTCCACCAGTCTTTCACACTGCTTTTGGGTGACCTTATGCCACTCCTGGTAAGCAGTTCTTCTTTGTTTGATGGCTTGTGACTATCCATCTTCCTCCTGATTACATTCCAGAGATTTTCAATGGGGTTCAGGTCTGGAGACTGGGCTGGCCATGATAGGGAATTGATGTGGTGGTTCTTCATCCACACATTGATTGACCTAGCTGTGTGGCATGACGAATTGTCCTGCTGGAAATATCAGTCCTCAGAGTTGGGGAAGATTGCCTGAGCAGAAGGAATCAACTGTTTTTCCAGGATAACCTTGTATGCGGCTTGATTCATACATCCTTCGCAAAGATTATGCTGTCCAATTCCAGCCTAGCTGAAGCATCCCCAGATCATCACCAATCCTCCACCAAATTTCACAGTTGGTTCAAGACACTGTGGCTTGTACGCCTCTCCAGGTCTCCGTCTAACCATTAGATGACCAGGTGTTGGGCAAAGCTGAAAATTAGACTCATCAGAGAAGATTACCGTACGCCAGTCCTCTATGGTCCAATCCTTATGGTCTTTGTCAAACTTCAGCCTGGCTCTCCTTTGCTTTTCATTGATGAAAGTTTTTTTCTAGCTTTACATGTCTTGAGCCTTGCCTCTATGAGCCTGTTACGAACTGTTCTTGCCGTGCACTTCACCACAGCTGCCATTTGCCATTCCTTTGCCATAGGTCACTTGATGTCATCCTGAGGTTGCTGACTCACATTCGAATAAGATGATGGTCATCCTGGTCAATGGAGAGTCGTTTTCGCCCTCTGCCCTCTGTAGCTTTGTTGTCCCCAATGTCTGCTGCTTGACCTTGTTTTAATGGACTGCCATCTTAGAAATTTTAAGGATGGAGGCAACATGACGCTCACTGTATCCCTCTGCTAGTAAATCCAGAATTGAGTCCTTCTTTTCCTCACTCAAGACTTTTCTTTTCAACTCCTTTGGCATAGTTAAAAGTTATTTTTTCGTTCCTATTACTTTTGGGATATTACTAGCACTTGTTTTGCCATCCAGCTTGTCCTATTGGAAGAGGATTGTGAACACCACAGCAGTGTTTTTTATACTTTCCTTCATTAAATAAGATTTGGTTCAGGTGATCACCTAATCAGAAGCACATTAAGTAGAATGAGGTGTACTCTGGTTGGGTTTCAACTGACACTGGAATGAAATGGCTGTCAGACATGTAGAGAAGCTAATTTTTATAAAACTGTGCAGTGGTCTCCTAATTTTTACCAGAGCTGTATGTGACTGGCATCTTTATATCTATCTATTTATTCAATGTGACTATATGTATTCTATTTTGCCAGGTCACGCTGTGATTTTATGGTATGCGGCAGATGAAGTGTCGGGTTTTCAAGGACATGGGTGTGTAAAACTGGTCCGAGTGACTTACGATTTTTTTCTTGCACCAATTGGACAGTCTCGTCCAATATATGAGGACAATCGCTGCATTCTACGATTTTTTTTCTCAGTCCAAATTCAGCTGAGAAAAAAAAACGCAGATAAGGAAGGACTTATAGCTTAACATTGGTCCGAGTGCAATCTGATTTTTATCGGATTGCTCTTGTCTGTTTTTCTTGCAGATGAGTATGAGCACTAATAACCCAATGCACATCACCGGCACCAGGTATAGTGCTGATTTTTCCAGTTGCTGTTTGGTTTCAGCTTATGTAGGTTCATTCTGTGAACACTCCTATATAGGCTGGTGACAATGTGTGGCATTGCTTTAACCGTTGCATTACCATCAGACCTGGGGTGAGTATATTGGGTTGATTAAAGAATGTGTCTGTTTTATTTGAAATAAAGTGTTTTATTAAAGGTGTTTGTGTTTATTTAACTCTTTACTTACAGGTTTAGTAATGAGGGTGTCTGGCTGACACCTCTTCATTACGAAACCTAGGACTTTGTGTCAGCAACAGCTGCTGACACCTACCCTTAATCCCATTACCCAGATGCGACTGCACCAGGGCATTGAGAAGAGCTTTGGCTAAGTGCCAGAATTGGCGCTTCAAATATGAAGTGCCATTTCTGGGGCAGCTGAGAGCTGGTATTTTTAGCCTGGGACAGGGCAAATAAGCATGAAAAAGAAGTGGTCGAACAAGGAAATTACACCACAAAAGTTTTTAATTTTTTCAAATATCTTTATTTAGCGCTAAAAAGTATTAATTGCTATACAATAATGCATAACAAACACCTGGAAAAACGTATGTTTTTTCCATGACATTTTTCCTAGAGACACTGAAACGTTGCAGAAATTTCTGCAATCAATTACTCAATGTGTCCACATAGCGTTAGACTCCCTTTAAAAGAACTTCTGGAAAAAATAAACGTACAAGGATACAAATATCCACTTTTTTTCTGTGAAATAACAGCTCCTATCCCAATAAAGGAAGAGACTACCTCGACAAAGAAAATTAGATCGACCTCGGGTTGGCTGAGAACAGGAGTCTTGGAGAAAGCTGTCTTGAGAGCAGAAAAAGCATTTACCTCCTCAGCTGACCAAGAAGAAAAATCCGTTCCCTTCTTAGTCATGTCAGTTAAAGGCTTGGCAATAACCAAATTGTTCTTAATTAATTTCCGATATAAATTTGCAAAGCCAAGAAATCTCTGCAACGCTTTGAGGTTACTCGGTTGAACCTACTCAAGGTTGCACTTTAATGGGGTCCATCCGAAACTCCAAAGCAGAAGCCAAATGTCTTAAGAACTGGACTTGCTGTAATTCATATTAACATTTCTCCAGTTTAGCAAATAAATGGTTGTCACGTAGAACTTGGAGAACTTGTCTGACATGCTCATGATGCTCCTAGTACGTGAGTAAAATCAGTATGTCATCAAGATAAGTTACCACAAATCTACCCACCAATTAGCAAAAAATGTAACTCACGCAGGGCACCTGTGAGCTGTATCTGCTCCCCTGTGCGCTGTCTCTGCCCCCCTGTGCACTATCTGGGACCCCCTGTGCACTGTCTGGGACCCCCTGTGCGATGTCTGGAGCCCCGTTCTTGAGTATATCACTCAATCCTGTGCGATGTCTGGGGTCCCTGTGCGACGTCTGTGGCCCTGTGCGATGTGCGATGTCTGGGGCCCTGTGCGCTGCCTGGGGCCTCTGTGTGCTACCTGGGGCCCTGTTCTTGAGTATATCACTCAATGGTTCTCAAAAGCCTGAAAAATCTGATCTACAGCAGCTGGGGCATATTCTGACCCGGAGGGATATAATCTGGCCTAGGCCAATTTATAAGTGTGCTGCCTGGGGCCCCTTGTGCTGCCTGGGCTCCCGTTCACTTTCACTGCCCCCCATGTGCTGCCTGGGGCCCTGTGTGCTGCCTGGGGCCCTGTTATTGAGTATATCACTTAATGGTTCTCAAAAGTGTGAAAAATCTGATCTACAGCAGCTGGTGTATATTCTTGTCAAGGTAAAATATAATTTTCTACTATACTTTTATATTCATAGTGTGTATATGTATTTTGTAAACACGAAGTTTCCCTTAAATGATATTATTCAGATTGAAACTTATTTTAGGATAATGTTAGTATCTGCTGGTGTCTGTCTCCACCTTGTGTCCTATCACTGTATTACACTAAAAATGAAATGCCCCCCACCTTTGGGGAATTGAGGAACCACATGATACACGAGAACAATAGAATCTTTCTTCAAGAAATGAAACTAAGGATGACAACATGATCAAGGAGGACTTAGAAGAAGATCTAAGGACCAATTAGGATGCAGCATATCTCTTTCTCCTCAATCCCGCCTTTACTCCACCCCAATATTCTGTGTATGTAATCTTATGTATGTGAAAATAAAGCTTAGAACTTGCCCTGGTGGTCGCCTATAAGCACCATATGAAGCATGGTCTAAGACTGAACCAGCCTAATAGTCTGACTCATTCTTATCCTGGTACCACATGCTTGTAGTCTAATTTGGCATGACTGGAGGATGAGTGGTATGTCGTTACGACCCC
Organism: Oophaga sylvatica; assembly: GCA_033576555.1. Taxonomy (NCBI): domain Eukaryota; kingdom Metazoa; phylum Chordata; class Amphibia; order Anura; family Dendrobatidae; genus Oophaga; species Oophaga sylvatica. Next base: position 693,288,365 of record JARQOD010000001.1, on the reverse strand, counting down.
AACAATTGGCGCCTAACACGTGGGGCCGTGGATTGCCGCCCGTCCGGACCCGTCCTGAGGACTTTGCGGTGGTGCCCGCGGTGACTGAGTGCGAGGACTGCAGCCTCCGTTGAACACGGTAAGTTGGGATCATATACTTTATATGCGTCCCACTTGCCTGTGTATCAGTCATTGTTGGCTTAAGCTGTATTGTCTTTTTGGGTCTGGGTGGGTGACTGGTTGAGTGGTGAGACCAAGGGCAATCCCACGCCACGAACCAGCAAGTCTGACCGAGTGACGTTGCATGCCTGCACGTTCTCGTGAAAATTACCACGTTCCTCCTCCTCCAGTCACGGTACCTTTATGTAGATAAATTGCCTCCCGTGACTGTTAGAATAAAGTTGGGACAAATTTTAGATTCTTGAAGTGTTGAGTGGGGTAGAAGACGCACATGATAGTCTAATCAGTGACGAATTGAGCCGGGGCTCTTCGTCTGAGAAGTGACAAATTTGAGCAGGGGCTCTTTGATCAACACGGGGAGCCTCATTAGGAGAAGCCCCAGTGTCAGTGCATGGAGCAGGGACTCTGTACTGTGTAGAGTGTTACGGTGGACTGTGCTGTAAAGTTATCACCCACAGTTAGGGAAGGGACAAATTGAGCAGGGACTTTTTGTCTTGTCAACACATGGAGCGGGGACTCTGTATTGACGGGTGGTGACCTGCAAGTGGCACCGGTGGTCTGAGTCGCGACAGATCATTTCACTCTGTTAAATCATGATGCGTCTGTTTAAATCTAAGAGACCTCACAAGTTAGAGGGTGGTGCTTTGGGAGTGGTTAAATTGGTGGAATCACGTGGAGGCAAAAAGGCTGTTAAGAAAATGAGGAGTTTGTATAAGATGATGGATTTGCCTACTACGGGCAGATTTCAGCCTTCAGTGTGGAAGAATTATGTAGCATAGAAGAAAGGAAAGTTGGGTGATGAGGGACTCCTGCATCAGGAAATGGAGCAGGAGGTTCAGAAGGTGCTGAGCCTTTGTTCGGATATGTAAAATGCTCTGCATATGATCTTGTTGATGTAACTAAAATGGCCGCTCCAAGCCCTCGGCCACCGCCCTATAATGGCACCGATCTCAGAACAAAGGGAGGTTGGACTTGTCATGTGTGTGGTGAACAGAATCCGCCCTGGGCGGAGACCTGCCGTGTTTGTGGGGCGGGTCGCTCCTGGTGTAATGCCCAGCCTATCGCCCCTCCCACACCCAGCGGCCATTTTGGTAAACCCAGTGGCCATCTTAATACACCTGGAAATGACCAACACCCCATCTCCTCCGGTGGCCATCTTGAGACACCCAAGCACACCCAGTCAGGCCTATATCCCTTGCTGACACCAACCAGGGCCTACTACCAGCCCCCGCCCGCACCTGTGCAGGCCACAGCTCCCAATATGGCACCAGATGCAACACCATTGTTCCCTTTCACACACCCCAACCCGGCCATTGCTGCAATGCATGAATCTTCAGTTTTTCAAACAATGATCAGAAGCCGCCGCCATGATATTATGGGATCTAATGAAGGGGAGGAGGATCAGGAGAGAGAAGAGGGGTGGGCCCCTTAACAGCCACCACTATCCCCAGCAGCACCAGTATCTTCTCTTCCCTCCTCCATTCCCCCACCATCATTGTCAACCCTGGTCCTAGGGCCTATTCCACCCCCACTTCAGAGATAAGGCACCTTCCTCTCCTTCACAAATCCTCAGAGAGGACAGTCGCTCTGTAAGATTCACGGAAACCCCGGTCAGGCCCCAGCTCCCGGTGTACTTGAAAACTGGTATCCCTGCCATTCACAGCATTACACAGACCGCAACGGAAATCCAGTGATATTATCCATAGGGTACGGTGATATCCTGACACATCGGGTTGGTGCTATAGTTAGTCCTGTCAACTCCAACTGCTCCAAGAAAGGGGGTCTGGCTCTATTAATAGCCCAAGCAGGTGGTCCCATCGTCACTGCAGAATGCATGGCTCATATATACACTCATGGCCCTTTGCCACCTGGACAGACTCTGACAACCCATGCAGGGGACCTTCCCGCTGATATCATCATCCATGCAGCAGGTCCAGTCCATGATCCTCTAAACTCAAATGAGTCATGGGCCACCCTTCGGGCCACTATACATTCAATACTCCATCATGCTGGTATGTTAAAAACAGAAGACATTAGGCACCAGGAATTATTTGAAACCAATGATAAAATAGCAAATTTGTGATTGCTTTGTCTAAAGAGTTAACTAACACCCACTCTACAGTGTCTGCTTCTCTCCCAGAATTTACAGGTGACACGGTGCATGATTTCTCGCCTGATGACCTTATATATATAAAAAATTTATGGGAAGAGACTGTCTCCAGCCCAGATTTGAGGGTCCCTACACTGTGATCCTGTCCACCCTACTGCCCGAAGCTCGAGGGCAAGAGCACCTGGATTCACGCCTCCATTGCAAGAGGGACAAGATTAATCAGCAGTTATGAAGTTTCTGATATACATATCCTTTTGAGCTATATCCTGATCTCCAGTAGTGCCAGCATGCCCACCTTCTGGGTTAATACTACAACCCCTGTGGTTGTCTTTAAGTTCGATTTCTATCAAATATTCAACTGCAATAGGAATGATTTCAAGGGATCAATATATTAAACTTAGGGGAAAAGGGATATTTCATCTCTATGTCACCCGCCCAGGGAATGAAAACTGTTATGATTGGTTAGATGTGGGATAGAAAACAGAAAAAGGGAGAATTGGCAGATGAAGCTAGATACAATAGATTGATAAATGAGATATACAAGTGTTATATTTGTAGGAACGGATCTGGGAATGCAGAAGTCAGTGACAGCAAGCAGAGATAAGTGCTGGCAGCAGCGAGATGGTATTTTGCTGTACACCAAGGTCATTCTACAGATAAGCAACCTGCAGGCTGAGGGAGAGAGGACACACAAACTACGCAGTGGTTTGACCAGCCCCTCCCATCGGGTATTCGTGAGGATGCACAGGAAAAAGTGCAACAGTTTTCAGATTTTGTTGAATATGTTTTTAGAATAGACACAGTACGTAAGAATCGAAGGTCAGAGTATGTGAGAAGCAAATAGACAGGCAGAGAAAGGAAGTTACACTAGAAGACAGAGTTCAGGAAAGAGCCAAAAGATTATTTCTGGACTCTAAGAAAAACTTGGGTGGAAATGGGTTTTGTCAAAGAAAACAAGACTAGTGAGAAAGTTCTAGCAAGTTTTATATGAATGGGTTAAAAAAAAAAAAAAAGAAGTGACAAGGAAAAACTGAAAGTAAGTAGACCGGATTGGAGATCAGTAAAAGCAGAGGATCTAGCCAGAAAAGCACAGGGGCACAACATGATTTAGCGCAGGCAAAAAGAGGAGCAAGGATACATGCTGTAGGTACTCGTCCTGCAAACAACAGGGAGAGGAGACGTGTGCCAGGAGATGGGCAGAAATTGTGCTACGGGTGCAAGAAACCAGGACATTTCAGGAGGGATTGCAGAACTAACCCATATCCAGCCTGTCCAACTAATCCATATGCAAATGACTCGCCTGCAAGAGGCCCCCAAGACCAATTAGAGGCGCTCCCATAGGATAATGGTAGCTTGCACATGAACCCCTTGTCTCCTTACCCCCCATTCCTAATTGCACAGTACAGGTGAACCTACCAGGGGGACATGAGGTTGAGTTCCAAGTGGACACGGGGGCAGACAATTCAGTAATTACAGAAGAGGACTGGCCATTTGGGAAAAGTGATTTCTCCCACCATGTTATAGCAACTCCTTACAACTCTCCAGCTCCCCGTCACTAAAAGATTCCCCTGCAAATTCAAGGAACCACTGTACACACACAGTTAATGGTATCACCACGGGGTCAATGTAATCTTTTAGGAAGTGATGTGTTGTCACAATTGCAAGCACATATTGAGTATCATCTTGATGGAACTGTCACTATGACACCAGGACTGAAGCAGAGCACTCTTTGTAAAATCATGTTGCTAGACGTTGCTAGTACAGAGGACACAAATGAATTTCCTTCAATGTTAGAAGGCGTGATACCGCATGATTTCTGGGCTTCAGATAAAACAGATGTGGGCAGATTAAGGGTGCAGCCAGTCATGGTCAAATTAAAGCCAGGTGCAATCCTGCCCCAACAGAGACAGTATCTTCTTAGTTTAGCTCAAGAAACGACTATTGCTCAGCAGATGCAGAAACTGGTAACAAGGGTGTTTTAGTTAAAACCTAGCCCCCACCTTCGGCATCTCTGCAGCTAAGAGTAAGGTTCCTTATCAATGGCCTTGACAGTACAAATTCCAACCTTCAGCTTCCCCCTTCGGCTACGAGATTTAACCCTCTATGTATTGGCTGGTACAATATATATATACACTTTTGTTCCAGATATCTCAGGATGCTGCTTAGTTTACAGTTATTGATTTTGCCAATGTTATTTTTATAATATGTTGTTTTTGTACCAAGCAGGTTGTAAGCGTTAAAGGATAAACTGCAATTCTGTAAATCTTCAGTTATCTTTTTGGGACATTGCATTACACTGGGGGCGCGACATCTGACCAGCGCTCGCAAAGAAGCTGTACAGAACTTTCCTATGCCTGTTAATGTTGCCGCTCTTAGGATATTTCTTGGACTGATTTTCTACTGCAGGCAGTGGATTCGTGCTGTGTCAATCCTCATGCAGCCTCTCTATGACTATTACCATTGTGCTTTTTAAACTAACTCCTGAAGGTATAGACTGTTTTCATTCCCTCAAAAACAGGATTGTGGCAGCTCCAGCGCTAGGAACTCTCAACTATGAACTACCATTCATCCTGTATCTTTGGCCTGTTTCAGTGAAAGACTAGATGCAGTGGCTAGAGTGCTCCGTCCTGTGTACGGGCGGTACATGCTGTAGGACTATTGCTCCACAAATCATCAGATATCGTTCTTGATTATCCACTGACAGCACTTACACCTCATGATGTATACACCATACTGAACCAGGTGCAGCCGGCACATCTTTCAGCTGCACGTCACCTTCGATTGCAATGTGCACTTTTAATGCCTCCAAATGTTTCTTTGCAGAGATGTACCACACTTAATCCTGCCACATTGTTACCTCTCTCGGATCTAGGGGGGAGGTCAGGTATTGTACGGTATTGTACAAAGAAGATCCAAGAGAGGAGATTCCTTATGATTATGTTCAGCTTATGGCACAGGAAACAGCAGGCCTACCCACAGTGTTTAAAACTGAAAGACATAATGTTGACTTTAAATCTTTTGTAGAACTCGCTACCAAGATGACTCAGGTACCTTCCACACCAGGTATGCCATCGTTTCCCTGAATGCAGTAATCAAAGCAGAACCAATGCTCCCATATCAGTAGGCCCAGGAGGCTGAATTTAAGGCTCTGACCGAGGCCTGTAAGATAGCTGAAGGTAGAATTGTTAACACCTACACAGATTCTAGATAAGCATTCAGTATAGCTCATGATTTGGGTCCAATTTGGAAGTCTAGAGGATTCCTGATGGCAGCAGGACATCCCATTAAAAATGCTGACGCAGTCCAGCAGTTAATTGATGCATTACAATTACCAAAAGAAGTAGTTGTCAAAAGTTAAAGCACATACCAGATGCACTGATCAGGTGAGTAAAGGAAACGCAATGGCCGATGCAGCAGCAAAAACAGCAGCCAGTAGACCACTCCAAGGGGTAACGATGCACCAGGTAAGCGCTCCCAAAAATCCCTTTGTGTCGGAGGATGCCTTATCCCAGATGCAGGCTCAGGTGCGCCAGGAGGAAGTAGAAAAGTGGGAAAAAGAAGGTGCATGTCTGAATGCAGCAACTGGGGTATGGGGAAGAGGGATGCGCCGATGCCTTCCAAGAGCGTTGTACCCTGCGGTCGCCCAGATGTTACATGGGCCAACCCACCAGTCCAAAACTGCTGTGATGAGTGTGATGCAGAAGCATTGGGAGGCACCAGGCTTTTCCACCTGTATAGAAGGTTTGATCCAGGGATGCATGGTATGTGCTACACATAATCAGAGAAGGGTAGTCAAGGCACCACCCAAACACACCCCTCGGCCCTTCTATCCTTTCCAGAGACTGCAGATTGATTATATTCAGCTGCCAAAATCAGGTTCATGGGAGTACGTGTTGGTGTGTTTTTGATTTATTCTCAGGTTGGCCGGAGGCTTTCCCGATTGCCAAGGCTACGGCTGCGGCAACCGCAAAGAAGCTGCTTGTGGAGGTGGTGTGCAGGTGTGGAGTACCAAAGGTGACCGAAAGTGACAGAGGTACACATTTCACAGGTGAAATAATGAATGAAGTCTTGACAGCGCTGGGAATTCAACAAGTTTTCCACACCCCATATTACCACAAAGCGGTGTAAAAGTAAAAGGACTAAATAGGATATTGAAGTTAAAAATCTAAAAGGCCATGGCTGAAACAGGGAAATCTTGGCCTGAATGTTTACCATTAGCCCTATACTCAGTAAGGTACACTCCAAGTAGAAAAACTGGACTTTCTCCGTATAAAGTACTATTTGGCAAAGTGCCTAGTTTAGGATGTTTCTTTTCCCAAGCATTGGAAATAAGTAACCATGTATTAAGTTCATATGTAAGGGATTTGCATAAAAGACTCAAGAAAGTATATGATAATGTTTTCAGTTCTCTTCCAGATCCGAACCTGGATCCTGGGAGTCTGCAGTCTGGAGACTGGGTAGTCATTAAAAGACACGTGAGAAAGAGTCTGGATCCGAGAATATAGCTCCATTGATATCCAGAAAGAGAAGGAGTCTGGGTCAGCTGCACACCGGTTATGCTGAGGATCCCAAAGTTTATATGGATTCCATAGGTGTTCCTAGGGGGGTCCCAGACGAATACAAAGCTCAGAATCAGATCCTGGCGGGTTTCCGTTCTCTTATCCCAACTGTACAGATCAATTACAATGTAGATTGGATAAAATATATATACTACACCAAGCAAAGATTTATCAATATCAATTTTAGTCAAGATGCTTTCCAGGGTATAGTTGAGAAACTGGGCCCAAAACAAAAGACTGACTCTTCAAAATAGACTGGCCATTGACATGATTCTAGCTGAAAAAGATGAAGTCTGTGGGATGATAGGGGAAAAATGTTGTACTTATATTCCTCAGAATTCTGGAGTCAATGGTAAAACTATAGTGGCCCTTACAGAGATTAAAAATCTGGCTCAGGAAATAAAAGCCAATGCAGAAGTAGATACCTCTTTCTTCTTAAGATGGCTTGGAGGACTTAAAGAATTTCTCCAACAAGCCTGCTTAGTGGTAACAGGGCTTTTGGTGCTAGGATTGATAATTCTATGTTGTGTGATATCTATGTATAGGAAAGCTGTGACCAATGCAGCCGCCTCCTCAGGTACTTTCCTTCATCAGGAAGTTGTGTCGCTACTATATGAAGACACTGATAAGGGTGATATGGAGAAATATACTCCGCAGGATAAACCTGATAAAACCCCCTATAACAAAATACAAATGGAAATAAGAGATTTAGTTTAGGGATAGTGGGAGAACTCTATGTGCATGTTTGGTAGGGACTTGGTTGTTTGGGGGCGGTCCATAAGGGGCCAGTTTCTAAAATGACCAAGCGAAGAAATCCATTACCCCTGTCCCCACACATGGACAGTCTCGAAGGTCACATATATTAAGGGAAAAACTTAGTGTTTAGGGGGGATTGTCAAGGTAAAATATAATTTTCTACTATACTTTTATATTCATAGTGTGTATATGTATTTTGTAAACACGAAGTTTCCCTTAAATGATATTATTCAGATTGAAACTTATTTTAGGATAATGTTAGTATCTGCTGGTGTCTGTCTCCACCTTGTGTCCTATCACTGTATTACACTAAAAATGAAATGCCCCCACCTTTGGGGAATTGAGGAACCACATGATACACGAGAACAATAGAATCTTTCTTCAAGAAATGAAACTAAGGATGACAACATGATCAAGGAGGACTTAGAAGAAGATCTAAGGACCAATTAGGATGCAGCATATCTCTTTCTCCTCAATCCCGCCTTTACTCCACCCCAATATTCTGTGTATGTAATCTTATGTATGTGAAAATAAAGCTTAGAACTTGCCCTGGTGGTCGCCTATAAGCACCATATGAAGCATGGTCTAAGACTGAACCAGCCTAATCGTCTGACTCATTCTTATCCTGGTACCACATGCTTGTAGTCTAATTTGGCATGACTGGAGGATGAGTGGTATGTCGTTACGACCCCAACATTCTGACCCGTAGGGTATAGATTGGCCTAGGCCATAATATACCCGGGGTATATTCTGGCCCAGAGGGGTATAATCTGGCATAGGCCAATTTATACCCCGGGATATAGTTTGGCCTAGGTCACTTTAACCCCGGGTATATTCTGGGCGGTGGGGGGGGGGTAATCTGGCCTGTTACACTGGGACAGTTCCTGTCATATACACTGAATGTATCAATAGGGCTCCATTATCCAGAAGGATACTTTTTTGGAATCCATCACTAGAAGAAGGATTTCTGCAAGATGGAAAATTTTCATCTTGATACAATAAGCGTTATATATTAATATGCAAATTAGGTGTAGTAAATAAAGCTTTATAAGAGCAGATAAACATGTTAGGCATATTATGGGAAAATAAGCATATTCTGTGTTGGACATGACCGGAGAAGTAGTTCGGGATATGGTTCGGGGGGGGGAAGGCAAAACTTCTGAGTGGACCCCTAACCAGGTAATAGTGACTACAACTCCTTATCCTGCTGATACCCCAATGCTGAGCTGCTGCTGCTGCCATATGTGTCCCTATTACTGCACCTACTGTGTGGCACTGTGTGTCCTCTAGATGGTAAAATAACCCTTTAGAATATGTTAATGCCCTGTTCAAGTGCACAAGAAAACAGTGCCCACATTTTGCCCCCTAGAAAGCAGTAATGCCCTCTGTGTGCCCCTTTGACAGTCATAATAACCCTGAGTGCCCCATAACAAGAAGTGCCCATTTAACCCCTTAGTGACAGAGCCAATTTGCAGCTTAATGACGGGCTAACTTTTACAATTCTGACCACTGTCACTTTATGAGGCTATAACTCTGGAACGCTTTAACGAATCCCGCTGATTCTGAGAATGTTTTTTCATGACATATTGTACTTCACGTTAGTGGTAAATTGTTTTTGATATGACTTCCGTTTATTTATGAAAAAAATGGAAATATGGCGAAAATTTTGAAAATTTAGCAATTTTCAAATTTTACATTTTTATGCCCTTAAATCAGAGAGATATGTCACACAAACTTCTTAATAAATAACATTTCCCACATGTCTACTTTACATAAGCACAATTTTGAAAACACAATTTTTTTCTGTTACAAAGCTATAAGGGTAAAAAGTTGACCAGCGATTTCTCATTTTTACAACACCAATTTTTTTTTAGGGACCACATCACATTTGAAGTCACTTTGAGAGGTCTATATGATAGAAAATACCCAAAAGTGACACCATTCTAAAAACTGCAAGAAGCTCACAATCACATTCAAGAAGTTTATTAACCCTTTACTTGCTTCACAGGAACTGAAGCAATGTGGAAGGAAAAATTAACATTTAACTTTTTTGCCAAAAATTTACTTCAGAACCATTTTTTTTTTTTTCACAAGTGTTAAAAGAGAAAATTAACCACAAAATTTGTTGTCCAATTTATTATTATTATTATTATTATTTAATATTATATACATATGGGGGTAAACCACGTTTTGTGCGCACAGCAGAGGTCGCAAGGGAAGGAGCTTCGACTTTTTCAACACAGAATTGGCTGGACGCCATGTCGTGTTTGGAGAGCCCCTGATGTGCCTAAACAATGGAAACCCCCAACAAGTGACCCCATTTTGGAAACTAGACCCCTTAAGGAACTTATCTAGATGTGTGGTGAGCACTTTGAACCTCCAAGTGCTTCACAGAAGTTTATAACGTAGAGCCGTGAAAATAAAAAATCATTTTTTTCCTCAAAAATAATTTTTTAGCCCGTTATTTTTTATTTTCCCAAGGGTAACAGGAGAAATTGGACCATAAAAGTTGTTGTTGTGCAATTTTTCCTGAGTTCGCTGATACCCCATATGTGGGGGGGAACCACTGTTTGGGCGCATGGGAGAGCATGGATGGGAAGGAGCGCCATTTTGTAATGCAGACTTTGATGGAATGTTCTGCGGGCGTCATGTTGTGTTTGCAGAGGCCTTGATGTGCCTAAACAGTAGAAACCCCTCGAAAGTGACACCAATTTGGAAACAAGACCCCCCAAGGAGCTTAACTAGATGTGTGGTGAGCACTTTGAACCCCAAGTGCTTCACAGAAGTTTATAAACGCAGACGAATTAAAAAAAAAATCATTTTTTGTCTCAAAAATGATTTTTTAGCCAGCTATTTTTTATTTTCCCAAGGGTAACAGGAGAAATTAGAACTCCAAAATTGGTGTGCAATTTGTCCTGAGTATGCTGATACCCCATATGTTGAGGTAAACCACTGTTTGAGCACACAGCAGGGCTCAGAAGGGAGGGAGCACCATTTGACTTTTTGAACGCCATGTCGTGTTTGGAGACCCCCTGATGTGCCTAAATAGTGGAAACCCCTCAATTCTAGCTCCAACCCTAACCCCAACACACCCCTAACCCTAATCCCAACCCTAATCCTAACCCTAATCCCAACTCTAATTCCAACCCTAATTGTAACCCTAACCCTAATTGTAACCCTAACCCTAATTCTAACACTAATTCCAATCCTAACCCTAATTATAACCCTAACCCTAATGGAAAAATGAAAATAAATATATTTTCTTTATTTTATTATATGTCCCTAACTAAGGGGTTGATAGAGGGGGGTTTCATTACTATTTAATTTATCACAGTGATCAAAATGTACCTGCACTGAATGAATGAATCTGCCGAACGGCAGATTCGGCGGGTGCACTGCGCATGCGCCCGCCATTTTCTTTGCAGGAAGAAGACTGGGAGCTGTGGGAGGACGGGGGGGGACACCGGGAGGTACAGGGGACAGATCGGGGGTCCAGGGGACCCTATTTCTCTCCCCTCTGATGTGAGATCACATCAGAGGAGAGAGAAATTAAATGCAGAATCGTGTCTTTTTTTTTGCGGTCGCTGTTATATGGTTAATAACGGCGATCGCAAAAGCGGAGGACCCGAATCATGTTCTCTGGGGTCTCGACTACCACGGGTAGCCGAGACCCCAGAGAAAATCCGACTCGGCGGGCGCACTGCGCATGCCCCCACCATTTTCTTTGCAGGAAGAAGACGCCGGGAGCTGTGGTAGGACGGAGGGGGGGACACCGGGAGGTACAGGGGACAGATCGGGGGTCCCGGGGACCCTATTTCTCTCCCCTCTGATGTGCGGTCACATCAGAGGAGAGAGAAATTAAATGCAGAATCGCAGCTTTTTTTTTTTGCGGTCGCCGTTATATGGTTAATAACGATGATTGCAAAAGCGGGGTCGGTAAAAACCAACCCGAATCATGATCTCTGGGGTCTCGGCTACCCCCGGTAGCCGAGTCCCGGAGAAAATCCGACTCTGGGGGGCACTATATACTTTCTCCACAGTGCCGTGAATTAACGGCGCTGTGGTTTAAGTACCGTTAACCACGCCGTTAAAAGGCGTATCGGCGGTCGTTATGGGGTTAAAATGTAACAATGCCCCTACCCTCTCTCCTGTACAGCTACCCTCTGCACAGTATGATGCTCTCCTATACACAGTATAATGTCCCCACTCTGTATGGTACCACCCACACAGTATGCTGACCCCATCATAGCCCCCAAACAGTTTGATGGCCCCAACACTGTATTTTGGTCCCAACACTGTACAAAGGCCTCAAATTAGCTTCCACACTGTATGATGCCCTCCCCACTATATGATGATCCTCTCTCTGTATGATGGCCGCCTAAGTAGCCCCCACACTGTATAATGGCTCCCAAAGTAGCCTCAATATAATATAATGCACCCCATAGTCCTCTATACAGTATAATGCACTCTTCATAGTCCTCCATACGGTATAATGCACTCCCCATAGTTCTCCATATAGTATAATGCAAGCCCATAGTCCTCCATAGTATAATGGAAAAAGTTCTCCAGCGTGGTGAGTTAAAACTTCACATTTATTGGTAACGCATTACAAGGAACATGTTGACAGCACACAAAGAGATTAGGAGTAATTAACGACCAACTGTCACGCTGTCTAGCAGATGTATAAATATATAATGTCAGTAATCTATCAAGTGGGACAACATACTATCTAACATATAAGTAGGTAACATTAACATGTATATATAGCATAGTATTACCTGACATAATATCCTGTGAGTCAATACTGAATCCTTTTCACGCTGTCTCTGGCTAGAGGTGGACCGGGGTCTATGCTGACCCTAAACTGGGGTCCTGACTAGTCCCTCTACCTGGAGGTACTGTTAATGGTACAGAGGTCCAGGCCACCAGCGTAAACCCTGTCTCCTACTAATCCCTGACCACTGTAATCTAGTCCTTAGAAGGACCCTGATTACCACCAAAGGGAATGGACAGGTAAAGGTTAACAAACAGTATAGACAAACGAGACAGACAGGGGATAAAGTAAATACTGTCTTTCATACAACATATAAACACAGAGGGAACACCAAAGGTCTAGGAGATAAACTATAAGCAAGGAAGGGATGAACAACAAAAGAGCTCTTAGCTTCAGTCTTCTCAGAACCGATCCTATCTGCAGTCTGTATGAATGCTTTCACCGGCATCTAACACCCAGACTGGCAGGGATATAAAGGAAGCTAATTAGAACATAATCAAAAGCAGCCGGGCGAGGCTGGACCTAGTCTTAGCAAAGAGCTAGGTAAAATTAACTCTCTCATTACCAAACACAAAGTAACAGCAACTCAGCTGCGAGAAGTCAGAATGTGCAATCGCGACGATCCTCGTGGCGATGCACCCATGACAGTACCCCCCCTTCTACGAGGGGCCTCCGGACCCTCAGGGCCAGGTCTGCCCGGGTAAGTTGTGTGGAAGGTCCGAACCAATCGATCTGCGTTAACCTCCGACGCAGGGACCCACGTCCTCTCCTCAGGACCATACCCCTTCCAATGAACCAGGTACTGAAGGGACCGACGATTCAGACGTGAGTCAATGATCTTCAACACCTGAAACTCCAAGCTACCATTGACCACCACCGGAGGAGGAGGCAGAGGCGACGGTATAACTGGCGCCACGTACCTTTTAAGCAACGATTTGTGGAACACATTGTGGATTTTAAACATAGGAGGGAGGTCCAGACGAAATGCCACAGGATTAACTATAGAACTGATCCTGTATGGACCGATGAACCTGGGACCCAGTTTCCAGGAGGGAACCTTGAGTTTTATATTCTTGGTAGACAACCACACCAGATCGTTCACACCTAGGTCCGGACCAAACACTCTCCTCCTATCAGACCTCCGCTTGTAAGGGTTCCCCATAGCACTCAGACCATTCAGCACTCCTCTCCAAACTGAAGCAAGTGACGACGAGAATCGTTCCTCCTCGGGAACCCCAGATGGACGGGTTTGTGGGGTCTTAGAGCGAGCACAAACTCCACAGGACGTGACAAATTTTATTACCTCTTTATTTAAGTTAGGCCACCAAAACCGGCGAGAAAGGAGATCCACAGTTGCTTTACTCCCTGGATGTCCTGCTAAAGCAGAACTATGATGTGCCTCGATAACTTTTTGTCTTAACTGATTAGGAACAAACAGTCTCCCTGGAGGTCCTACAGGAGTGTCCCCTGAGCCTCCAACACCTCCTCCTCAAGCTCAGAGCACACAGCCGACACCACCACTCCCTCCTGCATGATAGGAACCGGGCCATCCGTCTTTCCGGCCCCTGGGACACTATGAGATAAGGCATCAGGAAGCAATTTTATTGAGCAGTCATACGTGCGATGAGGAGGTAACTCTTGACACCCCTCCTCTGAGAACATCTCCCCAAAGTCCTCCAGAAAAGGAGGCAAAGTCTTAGGCACGACCGCACCGATGACCGTGTTCATGCAGTTATTCTTGCAAAATTCACCCCACTGGCTTATCTTTCTGGATTGCCAATCAATCACTGGGTTAGGTTTAGTCAACCAAGGAAGTCCCAACACAATAGCAGTAGGAAGACCCTCCAACACATAACAAGACAACCGTTCTTTATGTATTGCCCCTACTCGAAGGTCTATGCTATGAATAGCTTGTACAAAGCTACCTTGACCGAGAGGTCTGGCGTCAATAGAAAGTATAGGGATCGGTTTGGCCAATACACTCAGTTGCATACCTTGCACCTGGGCAAACCGAGCGTCCACCATATTAGCCCCAGACCCACTATCAAGAAGAACAGAAATCCTCTCAACTCTCGCACCAACCACCACCTCCGCAGGCACGAGAAATTGAGACGGACCCGGGACGAAATACCTACTCCCAGGTTGTCGTCCACCACACAACCTGGGATTAACAGTTTTCGGTGACTCCTTTGCTCAATGAGGCACGGGAGGGACACCCCCCAACAAAATGCCCCTCTCTCCCGCAGAAGAAACACCTTCTTGTCTTGCGGCGCACCGCTGATTCCCTCCTACAAATTGATGTCCCTCCCAACTGCATAGGTTCCTCAGAACAGACCAGGGGAATCTCAACATCAGGGACTTTAGTAGTGGATGGAGTCATAACAGGGGGCGGAGTTACCTCGCACCTCCCCCGAAGCCGTCTATCAATACGAATGGCAAGAGCCATAGCAGCCTCCAGTGACGGAGGAGAATCATACTGAGCCAAAACGTCTTTTACTTTGTCAGATAACCCTTGACAAAACTGGCTCCTAAGAGCTGGGTCATTCCACTGAGTATCTGTGGCCCATCTACGGAACTCAGAAGAAAATTCCTCTGCCGGACGATCTCCCTGCTGTATCCTACGTAACTTCGTTTCAGCAAGGGAGACCCGATCCGGGTCATCATACACCAAACCCAGGGCAGCAAAAAATTGATCTACTGACTGGAGGGCCGGGGAGCCCGGGGGAAGAGAGAACGCCCAGGATTGAGGGTCCCCTTGTAAGAGCGAGATGACAATTCCCACCCTCTGCTCTTCACTCCCCGATGACCGAGGCCGCAGCCGAAAGTACAATTTACATGCCTCCCGGAAGGTAAAAAATTTGTCCCGCCCACCAGTGAACCTGTCCGGGAAAACAACCTTAGGTTCAGATCTGGTTTGCTCCGGGGGGGACAAAACCTTGGACTTAATATCCATAAGCTCCATGGACAATCTCTGCAACTGCCGGGCAAGCTGGGCTACTGGATCCATGGTAGCTGAGGAGAATTTTTAGTATGGCCGGTGAAAATGTCACGCTGTCTAGCAGATGTATAAATATATAATGTCAGTAATCTATCAAGTGGGACAACATACTATCTAACATATAAGTAGGTAACATTAACATGTATATATAGCATAGTATTACCTGACATAATATCCTGTGAGTCAATACTGAATCCTTTTCACGCTGTCTCTGGCTAGAGGTGGACCGGGGTCTATGCTGACCCTAAACTGGGGTCCTGACTAGTCCCTCTACCTGGAGGTACTGTTAATGGTACAGAGGTCCAGGCCACCAGCGTAAACCCTGTCTCCTACTAATCCCTGACCACTGTAATCTAGTCCTTAGAAGGACCCTGATTACCACCAAAGGGAATGGACAGGTAAAGGTTAACAAACAGTATAGACAAACGAGACAGACAGGGGATAAAGTAAATACTGTCTTTCATACAACATATAAACACAGAGGGAACACCAAAGGTCTAGGAGATAAACTATAAGCAAGGAGGGGATGAACAACAAAAGAGCTCTTAGCTTCAGTCTTCTCAGAACCGATCCTATCTGCAGTCTGTATGAATGCTTTCACCGGCATCTAACACCCAGACTGGCAGGGATATAAAGGAAGCTAATTAGAACATAATCAAAAGCAGCCGGGCGAGGCTGGACCTAGTCTTAGCAAAGAGCTAGGTAAAATTAACTCTCTCATTACCAAACACAAAGTAACAGCAACTCAGCTGCGAGAAGTCAGAATGTGCAATCGCGACGATCCTCGTGGCGATGCACCCATGACACCAACGCGTTTCAACTGTGAGGTCTTAATCATGGTCTACTGTATGTTGGTAGCGAACCATGTGGTTTAAATACAAAGCTATAGCTGGACATGTGTGTCATTAAGTGCTAATTAAAAGGAAAGGCAGATTGACTAATCCCTATGGTGATGTACATAAGAACAATTGGTAGACAGACAAAACAAATTAAAAACAATCAATTACATGAATTCATGTATAATGCACCCCATAGTCCTCCATACAGTATAATGCACTATTCATAGTCCTTCATACAGTATAATGCCCTCCCCATAGTCCTCCATATAGTCTAATGCATGCTCCATAGTCCTCCATAGTATAATGCACCCCCATAGTTCTCCATTTAGTATCATGCACCCCATAGTCCTACATATAGTATAATGCACTGCCCATAGTCCTCGATACAGTATAATGCATTCCACATAGTCCTTCATATAGTATAATTCACTACCCATAGTCCTCCATATAGTATAATGCACTCCCCATAATCCTTCATATAGTATAATGCACTCCCCATATTCCTCCATATAGTATAATGCACTCCCTATAGTCCTCCATATAGTATAATTCACTCTCCATAGTACTTCATATAGTATAATGCATCAATAGTCCTCCATTTAGTATAATGCACACCCCATAATCCTTCATAGTATAAGGCACCCCCTATAATTCTCTATAGTATAATGCACCCCATAGTCCTCCACACAGTATAATGCATTCTTCATAGTCCTCCATACAGTATAATGCACTCCCCATAGTCCTTCATATAGTCTAATACACACCCCATAGTCCTCCATAGTATAATGCACCCCTTATAGTTTTCCATATAGTATAATGCACCCCATAGTTCTCCATATAGCAAAATGCACTGCCTATAGTCCTCCACATATAGTATAATGCACTCCCCATAGTCTTCCATATAGTATAGTTCACTCCCCATAGTCCTACACATAGTATAATGAACTCCCCATAGTCCTCCATATAGTATAATGCCTTCCCCATAGTCCTCCACATAGTATAATGAACTCCCCATAGTCCTCCATATAGTATAATGCCCTCCCCATAGTCCTCCACATAGTATAATGAACTCCCCATAGTCCTCCATATAGTATAATGCCCTCCCAATAGTCCTTCATATAGTATAATGCACTCAAGGAAAAGAGAAATGTCCAGCACAACTGATTCCGTGAAAATCAAATTTTATTCACACAAATTATTACATAGAGGATAAAATCTTCAGTGCAGCAGATGACAGAAGCTGATATGAACGCATTTCTGGAGACTCCCTTAATCATGATTATATTACGATTACTCCAGACTCTGGCATTACTTCACCATATCCTGAGTCATCTGCATCAAATTCGCCACCTGGTCACAAAGCGTGTGAACAGGATCCATACTGGCCAGACGTAATGTGAAGCTAGCCACTTCTCACTGCCAATCCGTTAGTCAGAATTGTCAAGGATCAGAAGCCAGGAGGGTACATCATAAACAGAAGGAAAAGACAAAAGCGTCGTCAGGTAACGTTTCAAGGTCAGAGTACCGGAGGATAACAGATCAGAGCTGAAGGAGTTAAACAGACGGCTGGTCAGAACGAAGTCCAAGATCAGGCAGCAACAGATCAAGCATACAGAACTCAAGGCACAGGGGCACAAACTTCACAAGCTGTATGTACGTCTGGCAGTGGTCTGGGAGACACAGCACAGTTAAGTAGCATGGCAATCACCTGGAATAATGAACACTTGGAGACAGCCTCCCAGTCGCAGATTGGATAGTCAAGCTGTCAGTCAAGACACTGACAGCTCAGCATGCCCCAGTACCAGATTGGATGGCCAAGCTGTCAATCAAAGTACTGACAGCTTCATCACAACACTATACCAGATTGGATGGCCGAGCTGTCAGTAACTGGATCCCAGACACTCTGATGGGTGGAACCATGACACCTCCCCTCTCCAATCTGTCCTGAATGCAGCAGCCAGGATCATATTCCTCTCCAACCTCTACACCGATGACTCTACCCTGTACCAGTCATTGCACTGGTTTCCCATCCACTACAGAGACCAAAAGAAATGTATCAGTCTAACCCACAAAGCTTTCCACAGTACTGCACTACCCTACATCTCCTTCCTCATCTCAGTCTACCATCTAAAGGGTATGCCACACTAAACAACATCGCTAACGGGATCGCTAAAAAACGTCACTATTTAGCGATCCCGTTAGCGATGTTGTTGTGTGCGGCATCTGCCAGCGACGAGCTTCCTGCTGTGATCTCGCTCGTCGCTGGAATCGTTCCGGACCCTATTTTCGTCGCTGGCGCCCCGCTGGGTAAGTATATATCGCTAAGTGTGGCACCTTTTTTAGCGATTTAGCGTACTTTTGTACCGCTAAAGTCGTTAAGGAGATCGCTAACCGCGATAGCGTCCTTAACGATATCGCTAAATGTGGCCGACACTAGCGATATAGAAACAATCCCGCTAGCGATCTCATTAGTATGCGACGCTAACGAGATCGCTAGCGGGATTGTGTAGTGTGGCAGTACCTTTACCCATGCCCTCTGTTTTGCTAATGACCTAAGACTAACATCATCAATATTCAAACCTCCCTATTCCATCTCCAAGACTTCTCACGAGATGCATCAATTCCCTGGAATGCACTACCCAGAACAAATCAATTAATTCACAATACCCACAATTTTAAGACTACCCTAAAACACACTTCTTTAGACTGTCTATCACCTCACCACACTTGTGTAACTATTCTCATTTTGCCCTTCCAAAATTTTCTCCCAAATCTGGTTCCTCATAGCATATGTTCACACACACCCTCCATGCACTTAACAGCCCTCAGTGTCTGTACTGTACACATACTGGCTGGTGATCGGTTCATGCAGCGTTATGTGCATACCCTATTTAGTATATTATGGCTGCATTGTACAATATAAACACATTTTATCATTTACCTTTTGTGTCTACCCTATTTCCACATAGATTGTAAGCTTGAGATCAGGGCCCTTACTCCTCTTGGTATCTACTGAATTACCGTATTTTTCAGACTATAAGATGCACTGGATCATAAGGCGCATCTAGGTTTTAGAGAAGCAAAATAGAAGAAAAATTGAAGCAAAAAATGTGGTCATGACACACTGTTATGGAGGGCTGCTAGTGTCACTGCTATAGGGGTAATAGCCCCCCATCCTAGTATATATATGTCCCTATCATGGAATATATGGCTCCCCATCCAGGTATATATGGCCTCCCATCCATGCATACATGGCCTCCCATCCAGGTATACATGGCCCCATCCAGGTATACATGGTCCCCCATCCAGGTATACATGGCCCCCATCCCCATCCTTGTATAAATGACCACCATCCCCATCTTGGTATAAATGGCCACCATCCCCATTCTGGTATACATGGCCACCATCCCCATCCTGGTATACATGACTCCCATCCCCATCCTGGTATACATGTCCCCATCCCAATCCTGATATAGCACCCCATCCTAATCCTGGTATACATGGCTCCCATCCCCATCCTGGTATACATGGCCACCAAACCCATCCTGGTATACATGTCCCCCATACCCATCCTGGTATATATGGCACCCCAACCCAATCCTGGTATTCTTAGCACCACATCCCAATCTTGGCATACATGGCTCCCATCCCCATCCTGGTATACATGGCCCCATCCTGGCATACATAGCCATCATCTCCATCACCATCCTGGTATACATGGCCCCGTCATTATCTTGGTATACATGGTCCCCCATCCTTGTATACATGGCCCCCTATCCCGATCCTGGTATACATGGCCCCCTTTCCTGGTATACATGGCCCCCATCACCGTCCTGGTATACATGGCCCCCCTTCATGTTAAACATGGCTCCCATCCCAATCCTAGTATACATAGCCTCCATCCCAATCCTGGTATACATGGTAGCCATCCCCGTCCTGGCATACATGGCCCCCTATCCTGGTATTCATGGCCCCCATCACACTGCATACATAAAAAAAACAATTCTACTTACCTTCCCTCCGCTCCCTTGCAGCAGTGTTCTTATGCCGGCAGTTGTCTGCAGGGTGTAAGAAGCGCATTACGTCACTGCCATATGCCCTCATATGCCCAGATCAGCTGCTGGAATATTCACTGCTCTCCACGCTATATGGACAGCTGGGTGTTACCGTTGTCCTTGTGAATGGAGCATGTCCCTACAAAGCCTAATACCAGTAGTACTGATTGTACAGTGTCAATGTGTATGGTCACAACTAGTGATGAGTGGATCAATCTGTGGAGGATCAAGTTCAAGTTAAATTCCTGAAATTTGTGAATCCAGTCAATTTTGAACACTTTGCAAATTGCGATTGAATTTGCAAATATTACAAAAAGAAAAAAGTGCTCAGCCATTATTTTAGTAAATTGTAAAGGGACGGCACATGGTAAAAAAAAAAACAACTAATACTCTTATTCACCTCAGGCCGCGACCAGGCCTCAGGGGTCACTGAGTGTCGTGAGCTCCCAGGAAAATTTGTGCAAACTGACGAATTGGAATTTCAAAGAGTCTCTCAGTAGTTACAAAACCCAACTGAAAACACCCAGTTGTCACTTTTTGCATACATTTCTAGGAGGAATAACAGAGGAAAGGAATAACACAGACTTCTAAGAAAAGATACTTCACTAGTATTTCATAGAATTGAGATATCAGGAAAGCAAAATGTTCCTCTATAAAAGCCATAATTAGAACACTTTATGCCCGTAGGATTGATATTACTTATACACTAATATTTTATCCTTAAAAAAGGGGAATATCTTCATACCACATAAATGGGTCTGTGATATGATGAAATTAAACTAGTAGCAGAAAAGGCAATAAAATACACGACTCACCTGATAAACGCTCCAGTTGTCCCCACGATCTATGACGATGTCAGGTTTATATGGTCCATTAGGTGACAAAATCCCAGTGGGCTCCTTTTTGGTTTCAAAGTTTCCTTCTTGCTTTCCAAGAGACATCACTTTTTTATTTTTCGCTTGATAGAGTTATGTGAGAGCTTGTTTTGGTAGCATAAGCTGTAGTTTTTATCATTGCCATTTTTGGAGTCCACATGACTTTTCTGAGCTCTTTTTATTAAAATTTTTAGAAAGGTAGAGTGACAAAAAATTAGCAATTTTTCCATTTAATTTTTTTTTATTTGTTTCGGCGTTCATCGTATGGAATGAATATTACATTTTACTAAATCAGGCAGCCATGCAGATAACCAAGAGTGTGCACAGGCGGATAAGGAACAATAAATGGGCCCTTTGCAGACCAATAGATCATCATATTGCACAATCCCCCTTACTTTAGATGTGAATGTAGGCCCCCTTATCCCTCTGGGGCGGACTTATTATTGGTGCAACCTGCGGAGCTGCACAGGGGCCCATGAGGTACGGGGGCCACTTATATCTCCAAAGCAGGTGGAATTGTGCATTATGACGAGCTATTGGACCGCAAAGGGCCCATATATTGGTATGTCACAGGAGCCTCTGCTGTCAGTCCTTGCACGTAACAATATCAAGTATTTTTTAGACTTTTTTTGTTATACAGGAAAAGGGTATTTATTTGAACTTTTCTTTTTATATTTTATTGTTTTTTTTACTAGTCCCTCTAGGAGACTGGAACCTGTGATCGCTTGTATGATACATCGCGGTTGGCAAATGAAATTCCAGCAGCAATGTGAAAACCTTATTTCATGCCGTCCCACACATTTAGGATTGATAGGACCTTACTCATGGCCTTGCAGGGTATTGTAAAATTACCAACCTCCTATGAAGCCCTGCCATACCCTTGGCTTCATAGGGGCACAAACAAGAAATGGGGCTTTCAGTAGGTCCCAAGCTGCCAAGATAATACCATAATACCATTGTGAGGTGGGTGGTGGAATCGGAAGGGAAATTTCTAACCTCATTTCTAACCTCTTAATGGGAACCTGGCATGTAAAAAAAATGTTATTAACCTGCAGATGTGGGGTAATCTGCAGATTAATAGCGTTCTAAATTCACATAGCTGCCACACTGAAAGCCTGACTGCTGGGAGGAAATGAAGTTTATTACTGATGGACTGCTGAGCTGTGAGTCAGTGCCGGGGCATGGTGACAGCTGTCCCTCTCTGTATACTGAGCGGTGACTGAAGGCACGCCCCATATGACTGAAAGCCGGAGGCTGCGGGGAGGAACAAACTTTATTTCCTTCTGGTAGCCAGGCTTTCAGTGATTTTAAAAGGCTATTATACAGCAGATTAATCCCACATTTGCAGGTTAATAGTGTAATTTTACATGGCAGGTTCCATTTGTCAGAACTGGCAGTGGCATCTAATGGGTTAAACTGCTGTGATCGGCAGCATGCATCAGGCTCGGCTCCTCAGCCTGCTCCATACATACATGTCAATAATGGAAATGTGGACGGAGTGTGACCTGCCCACAGTCTTGGTTGTTTTCTTCAATGATTACATCAATGTGACGGCTGCAGGAAAATCATCAAAAACCTTCAGAGCCCACTGGTGCTGGAGAATCGGAGATCTGTCAGTCATGTACAGGTGCTTCTCGCAAAATTAGAATATCATCAGAAAGTTAATTTATTGCAGTTCTTGAATACAAAAAGTGAAACTCATATATTATATAGAGTCATTACAAACAGTGATCTATTTCACGTGTTTATTTTCTAATTTTGAGAGAAGCACCAGTATTTTATACCATTACCTCACATTTACCTTAACTCAATCCCATTTCACAACTAAAGGTGCAAGATCATCATGAACAAGAATAAACATTTCTAGGCACACTGGGTTCCCGATAACCGCGCAGTGTAAATGGACAGCTGATCACCTGAAACTGTGCTCCAGTGTTTACTGGGAGAGCCGGAGGTCACTCCTCAATGTCAGGCTATGAGACCCAGAACAAGGCGGTTGTGAGGAGGCCAGGGTGGTAGTCGTGGCAAGGTGCTGCTGCTCTCCCACACCCTGGCACGCCACAAAGGAAACAGAAAGTACCGTCTGTGTGTGATAGATACCAAGTAGAACACTCACGTTAGGTTCCAGGGCTCCTTGGGATTCTGTAATCTCGGTTCCAGATCCACGGCTCACATAAACAACTCAAGACTTCATGTCCATACTTAAACAGTTCAACTTTACTTGAAAACAGGGTTCTTGATACAGACATAACACCGTTCACATACATGGCACTTCTTGAACTCTCCTTGTTTTCTCTGACACTGCTTCCATCCTGAAGGCATTTGTATCCCTGTCCCTTCCAACAATCTCTGCCTTGCCTGACAATCTATGTCTCTTCTGACAATATCTGTCCCTCCAGACAATCTCTGTCTCTTCAGTGGCGTCCATACCCCTAGGTCCACCAACTTCCTCCCATTTCCCGTTGTCCGGTTTCAATAGGAAAAACTAAAAGGCGCGCTGAGCTGTGCCTAGTCCCGACCGTAGGCCACGTATACTCTTTGAAATGGTTACTGCTTAAGATGTTGACCACTCGCACGATGCTCAGCCTGGGGTCCCTTCTTGCCTCAGCAACTTCACCCCCACGGCTATCTGACTGCCTTCTCTCACTGCTGCATCTCTACTGCCCACTAAACAGGAAGTCTCTACACTATCACTCACTACACCCATCTGTAACTCCTCCAAGTCTGGAAAAACCCTTATGCTAACTATGCTTGTGCTGGCACTCTCATTCCCTATCTCTAGTGTGCCCCACTAATCTATGCCCACTGTTGTCCTATGCTACTACTACCCTTTTATCTTCTATCCCTATTCCTATACACGATACATGTAAAGTACATACACTGTAAAATAACAGTAAGCGAATACATTAACATTCATAAACTCTATGGAACCGCAATTATTTAATGTGAACACTGTTTAAAGAGCGGGAGGCACACAACGGCCTCTGTCACCCCCTTACACGGTCATAGACTTATATCGGGAGCTTGTGACCGTTTCCTCTGACTTCCCATCAGTCAGACGTTGCGGTCACATGGCGGCACTGGAGTGGCACCGGGAAGAGGTGAAGAAGCAGTTGGTAAGTATAATACTAGGGCAGGGACCACACACTAGTGGCACCACTCCAGTGCTAAATAACAAAAAAATGCTTGCATGCTGAGCCGCAGTTTTCATTAATGCCGTTTTGAGATACATATGACATATTGATCACTTTTTATTGCATTTTTGGCTAAAACTGCAAATTCGGCTTTTTTCTCGCGATCAACAGGTTTCAAATAATTTTACATTTTGATAGATGGGTTGGACATTTCTTTACGAGGCGATACCAATAATGTTTATTAACTTTTTTAATCTTTAGGCCAGCGTCACACTTGCGAGTGTGATGCGAGTTAGTCGCACGACTTTCTCGCATCAACACCCGGCACGGCCGCCCGCTCTCGGACCCAAGTGTGCGCTGCATAGAAATACATGCATAGAAATACATGCAGCCGCACACTCGGGGTCCGAGAGCGGGCGGCCGTGCCGGGTGTTGATGCGAGAAAGTCGTGCGACTTACTCGCATCACACTCGCAAGTGTGACGCCGGCCTCACACTCCACATCCAAGAAAATCTGATCAGAGTGCAGTGAGCAGTCCCTCTAAGCACGTGCCCTGTGTGTCACCGTCAGTGAGCAGTCCCTCTAAGCACATGCTCTGTGTGTGACCGTCAGTGAGCAGTCCCTCTAAGCACGTGCCCTGTGTGTCTCCGTCAGTGAGCAGTCCCTCTAAGCACGTGCCTTGTGTGTCACCGTCAGTGAGCAGTCCCTCTAAGCACGTGCCCTGTGTGTCACCGTCAGTGAGCAGTCCCTCTAAGCACGTGCCCTGTGTGTGACTGTCAGTAAGCAGTCCCTCTAAGCACATGCTGTGTGTGACCGTCAGTGAGCAGTCCCTCTAAGCACGTGCTGTGTGTGACCGTCAGTAAGCAGTCCCTCTAAGCACATGCCCTGTGTGACCGTCAGTAAGCAGTCCCTCTAAGCATGTGTGACCGTCAGTAAGCAGTCCCTCTAAGCACGTGCTGTGTGTGACCGTCAGTGAGCAGTCCCTCTAAGCACGTGTGTGTGTGACCGTCAGTGAGCAGTCCCTCTAAGCACGTCTGTGTGTGACGTCAGTAGCAGTCCCTCTAAGCACAGTGTCTGTGTGACCGTCAGTGAGCAGTCCCTTAAGCACATGCTCTGTGTGTGACGTCAGTGAGCAGACCCTCTAAGCACGTGCTGTGTGTGACCGTCAGTGAGCAGTCCTCTCTAAGCACATGCTCTGTGTGACCGTCAGTGAGCAGTCCCTGTAAGGACGTGCCTGTGTGTGACCGTCAGTGAGCAGTCTCTCTAAGCACATGCTCTGTGTGTGACCGTCAGTAAGCAGTCCCTCTAAGGACATGCTCTGTGTGTGACCATCTGTGACCGTCCCTTAGGCACATGCTCTGTGTGTGACCGTCAGTGAGCAGTCCCTCTAAGCACAGCTCTGTGTGTGACCGTCAGTGAGCAGTCCCTGTAAGCACATGCTCTGTGTGTGACGTCAGTGAGCAGTCCCTCTAAGCACGTGCTTGTGTGACCGTCAGTGAGCAGTCCCTCTAAGGACATGCTCCGTGTGTGACCGTCAGTGACCGTCCCTCTAAGCACATGCTCTGTGTGACCGTCAGTGAGCAGTCCCTGTAAGCACGTGCCCTGTGTGTGACCATCAGTGAGCAGTCCCTCTAAGCACATGCTCTGTGTGACCGTCAGTGAGCAGTCCTCTAAGCACTGCCCTGTGTGACCGTCAGTGAGCAGTCCCTGTAAGCACATGCTCTGTGTGACCGTCAGTGAGCAGTCCTTGTAAGCACGTGCTGTGTGTGACCGTCAGTGAGCAGTCCCTGTAAGCACATGCTCTGTGTGACCGTCAGTGAGCAGTCCCTCTAAGCACGTGCTGTGTGTGACCATCAGTGAGCAGTCCCTGTAAGACATGCTCTGTGTGACCGTCAGTGAGCAGTCCCTCTAAGCACTGCTTGTGTGTGACCGTCAGTGAGCAGTCCCTGTAAGCACATGCTCTGTGTGACCGTCAGTGAGCAGTCCCTCTAAGCATGCTCTGTGTGTGACCGTCAGTGAGCAGTCCCTGTAAGCACATGCTCTGTGTGACCGTCAGTGAGCAGTCCCTCTAAGCACGTGCTGTGTGTGACCATCAGTGAGCAGTCCCTGTAAGCACATGCTCTGTGTGACCGTCAGTGAGCAGTCCCTTAAGCACATGCTCTGTGTGACCGTCAGTGAGCAGTCCCTCTAAGCACATGCCTCTGTGTGACCGTCAGTGAGCAGTCCCTCTAAGCACGTGCTTGTGTGACCGTCAGTGAGCAGTCCCTCAAGCACGTGCTGTGTGTGACCGTCAGTGAGCAGTCCCTCTAAGCACTGCTCTGTGTGTGACCGTCAGTGAGCAGTCCCTCTAAGCACTGCTGTGTGTGACCGTCAGTGAGCAGTCCCTCTAAGCACATGCTCTGTGTGTGACCGCATGAGCAGTCCCTCTAAGCACTGCTTGTGTGACCGTCAGTGAGCAGTCCCTCTAAGCACATGCTTGTGTGTGACCATGAGCAGTCCCTGTAAGCACATGCTCTGTGTGACCGTCAGTAGCAGTCCCTCTAAGCACGTGCTGTGTGTGACCGTCAGTGAGCAGTCCCTGTAAGCACGTGCTCTGTGTTGACCGTCAGTAGCAGTCCCTCTAAGCACGTGCCTGTGTGTGACGTCAGTGAGCAGTCCCTCTAAGCACGTGCCCTGTGTGTGACCGTCAGTGAGCAGTCCCTCTAAGCACATGCCTGTGTGTGACCGTCAGTGAGCAGTCCCTCTAAGCACGTGCCGTGTGTGACTGTCAGTGAGCAGTCCCTCTAAGCACGTGCTGTGTGTGACCGTCAGTGAGCAGTCCCTCTAAGCACATGCTCTGTGTGTGACCATCAGTGAGCAGTCCCTCTAAGCACATGCCCTGTGTGTGACCGTCAGTGACCAGTCCCTCTAAGCACATGCTCTGTGTGACGGTCAGTGAGCAGTCCCTCTAAGCACATGCTCTGTGTGACGGTCAGTGAGCAGTCCCTCTAAGCACGTGCCCTGTGTGTGACCGTCAGTGAGCAGTCCCTCTAAGCACATGCTCTGTGTGACGGTCAGTGAGCAGTTCCTCTAAGCACGCGCCCTGTGTGTGACCGTCAGTAAGCAGTCCCTCTAAGCACATGCTGTGTGTGACGGTCAGTGAGCAGTCCCTCTAAGCACATGCTCTGTGTGACGGTCAGTGAGCAGTCCCTCTAAGCACATGCTCTGTGTGACGATCAGTGAGCAGTCCCTCTAAGCACATGCTCTGTGTGACGGTCAGTGAGCAGTCCCTCTAAGCACGTGCCCTGTGTGTGACCGTCAGTGAGCAGTCCCTCTAAGCACATGCTCTGTGTGACGGTCAGTGAGCAGTCCCTCTAAGCACGCGCCCTGTGTGTGACCGTCAGTAAGCAGTCCCTCTAAGCACATGCTCTAGTGACGGTCAGTGAGCAGTCCCTCTAAGCACATGCTCTGTGTGACGGTCAGTGAGCAGTCCCTCTAAGCACATGCTCTGTGTGACGGTCAGTGAGCAGTCCCTCTAAGCACATGCTCTGTGTGACGGTCAGTGAGCAGTCCCTTAAGCACGCGACCATGATGTGCACCGCAGTAACATCCCACAAGTAACAGCTTTGTGACGTACAGTGGCGTCCATCAGAGCCAGCTCTGTGGACGGTCAGTGAGCATCCCCTAAGCACATGTCTGTGTGCGGTCAGTGAGCAGTCCTCTATAAGCACATGCTCTGTGTGACGGTCAGTGAGCAGTCCCTGTAAGCATTCGCTGAGCAGACCCCGCACACGCAGCAGCTCTGCAGATCATACACAACAAAGTAACACGCTGTTTGTGACGTCACCAATCGGCGTCCATTCAGAGCGCAGCGTATGATAGGCCCGCCCCCTGCCCTGGATTATTCCCCGCCCATCAGCAGCACAGGGGCGTGTGTGCGCGAAGCCGGCTGCCTCTATGTACAGCAAGCTCAGCGGAATTACAGGCCAGCAGGGGAAGGAGGGGGACCGCAGCTGCTGCACCTCCGCTTAGCAGGCTCGTCAGGTAGCCAGGGAGTAGTTCTGTGCTGCCCATTATGTGCCAGCTCTGCAGCCATGAAGAGGAGGACCGATAAGAGCCCTGGGGAAACCAGCAGGAGCAATTTGGGCAGGCGGAAGAAACCCCGAGAAGAGCTGTGGGAAGAGGATAGCGACATGGACGATGACATCTACATTAGTGTGACAGGTAGGAGCAGCCGGCCATACAGGGAGCTGCCTGCACTGACCGCTCATACCGCCAGCCGTTCTGTCTCTGCTGTGATGTCATATGCATCGTACATGTAGAGCAAAAGCAACCAATCAGGATGGGGCTTTCTCTTACTATGCTGCGCTGAAAACTGAGAGCCAAGATCTGATTGGTTGCTCTGAGCTTTTCTTTAGCTTGCACAAGTTTTGGTGAATCTCATTAGAAAACTGACTGTACAAAAGCCGCACTCTGCCCCTGCGGGGTCTGTACTGGCCGCAGCCGGAGGCCGACCCCTCATAGGCTGGAATGCATATATTGGGGCATGTGTGTATCTATAATATGAGCTTCTAGTTATGTGTGTGTGTGTAAAATACAAATATATTATATATATACAGTACAGACCAAAAGTTTGGACACACCTTCTCATTCAAAGATTTTTCTGTATTTTATGGCATGAAAATTGTAGAATCACACTGAAGGCATCAAAACTATGAATTAACACATGTGGAATTATACATTACACTTTACAAAAAAGTGTGAAACAACTGAAAATATGTCTTATATTCTAGGTTCTTCACAGTAGCCACCTTTTGCTTTGATCACTGCTTTGCACGCAGAAAAGGTGAAGGATGGACTCTACATGCCTGGTTCCCACCGTGAAGCATGGAGGAGGGGTGTGATGATGTGGGGGTGCTTTGCTGGTGACACTGTTGGGGATTTATTGAAAATTGAAGGCATACTGAACCAGCATGGCTACACAGCATCTTGCAGCGGCATGCTATTCCATCCGTTTGCGTTTAGTTGGACCATCATTTATTTTTCAACAGGACAATGACCCCAAACACACCTCCAGGCTGTGTAAGGGCTATTTGACCAAGAAGGAGAGTGTTGGGGTGCTATCCAGATGACCTGGCCTCCACAGTCACCAGTCCTGAACCAATCGAGATGGTTTGGAGTGAGCTGGACCGCTCACCGCTTCAATTTTGAATAAATCCCCAACAGTGTCACCAGCAAAGCACCCCCACACCATCACACCTCCTCCTCCATACTTCACGTGGGAACAGGCATGTAGAGTCCATCCGTTCACCTTTTCTGCGTGCAAAGCAGTAATCAAAGGAAAAGGTGGCTACTTTGAAGAACCTAGAATATAAGACATATTTTCAGTTCTTTCACACTTTTTTGTAAAGTGTAATGTATAATTCCACATGTGTAAATTCATAGTTTTGATGCCTTCAGTGTGAATGTACAATTTTCATAGTCATGAAAATACAGAAAAATCTTTGAATGAGAAGGTGTGTCCAAACTTTTGGTCTGTACTGTATATCTATATATAAATTTTCAGTTTGTCTGATTTTTCTCTTTAAGGCTCATACCCATTTGTGGAAAAAAAATGGTCCATTTTCTGGATGGAAAAAACGGTACGATTATATGTAATTGTCATGCGATTTGTATGTGATTTTGAATTTGCTCCATCCGTTTTCCATCAGTTTTCCATCTGTATGCAATGCGATTTTCACATGACATTTTACATAGAGCAGTTATCTCTATGTAAAAAATCATGTAAAAATCACATTGTAAAAAAAAAAATGTACACAAAAAGCAAATATAAAGAATAGAAACAATACATATACACACATAGAATACTTATATATATATATATATATATATATATATATATATATACATTTATAGTTGATACACTTCTACATACTGTAATAGCCGCTAATTCAATTACAGAACCCAACATGAAATGACACATGGTTTACATACAGTTAACCATGTCATTTCATGTATTTTGATATATGGTTTTTACTTACAATTACATGAGTGTATGTGTGCAAAATTGCAGACATGTAGGGGTTAATTAAAGGTGTAAATTCGTTGAAAAAAAATGCGTTGGCTCCCGCTGTATTTTCTCCACCAGACAGACAAAGCAAGCGAGTGGGGGCAAATATTAATAGGCTAGAGAGGGTGCATTTATTTTGTGCCCCCCCGGCTACTAACATCTGCCCCAGACACCCCAGAAAAGGCAAATCTATAACTAGATTAGCCCTTTCTGGCACTTTGCCCGTCTATTCCCATTGCCCTGTAGCGGTGGCGAATGGTTTAATAATGGGTTAAAGCCACCTTGCAATTAAAAGGTAACTTTAAGCCAGGTTAATAATTGAGAATTGTCAATTTGACAACTATCAATTATTAATCCTATTGCATGAAATAAAAATCAAACACACATTAATTATTAATCCTTTTAATGAAATAAAGACACAGTTTTGGACCATATTTTATTGCTCAGCTGTAATCCCCTGAATGAATCAGTTCCTCTCCCGGCGACAGGAGAGGAAGTGATTAGTGTGTGAAACTTAATTGATTGCTTCCCACTTTCACTTCAGGTCAGGTCAGGGTGACCTGACCTGAAGTGAAAGTGGGAAGAAATCAATTAAGCTTCACACTAGGGTTGAGCATTCCGATACTTCCGATACCTGAAATCCAATGTAAGTCTATGGGAACAAAATATCGGAAGTATCGGAAGTACTTCCGATATTTTTTCCCATAGACTTACATTGGATTTCAGGTATCGGAAGTATCGGAATGCTCAACCCTATTCACACATTAATCACTTCCTCTCCTGTCGCTGGGAGAGGAACTTCTTCATTCAGGGGGTAACAGCTCAGCAGGCAGCATTAGCTGCCCTACTAGCTGTAACCTGTTAACCCTTTCTGATGGATTACAGCGTGGGACCTGACTGTGCATCGGATAGGTAAGAATCATTTTGATTTTTTATTTTATTTTTATTACAGGAAATGGTTTTAGCAGGAAAATAAAAGATGGTCAAAAACTGTTTGATTATTTCATTAAATTGATTTTTTATTAAAGTGTGTGTGTTTGATTTTTCTTTCATACAATAGGATTAATAATTGATAGTTGTCTAATTGACAGTTCTCAATTATTAACTTGGCTTAAAGTCACCTTTCAATTGCAAGGTGGCTTTAACCCCTTATTAACCCATTCGCCACCGCTACAGGGCAATGGGAATAGACGGGCAAAGTGCCAGAAAGGGCTAATCTAATTATAGATTTGCCTTTTCTGGGGTGTCTGGGGGCAGATGTTAGTAGCCAGGGGGGCACAAAATAAATGCACCCTCCCTAGGCTATTATTATTAGCCCCCACTCGCTTGCTTTGTCTGTCTGGTGGAGAAAATACAGCGGGAGCCCACGCATTTTTTTTCAACGAATTTACACCTTTAATTAACCCCTACATGTCTGCAATTTTGCACACATACACTCATGTAATTGTAAGTTAAAACCATATATCAAAATACATGAAATGACATGGTTAACTGTATGTAAACCATGTGTCATTTCATGTCGGGTTCTGTCATTTCACAAAAGCCGGTAATTGAATTAGCGGCTATTACAGTATGTAGAAGTGTGTGAACTATAAATATATATATATGTATGTGTTACAATGACATGTGTATATATATATATATATATGTATTCTATGTGTATGTATCTAGTGTTTTGTGAGCTGTCAGTGTGATTTTACAGTAGCCGGGGATGAATTGCCGGCTTTTCAAAGGACACCAATGCGTATAAATCGGGCAGCACTCGCATGGTGCGAGTGCTGTGCGATGATTTCTCGCACCCATTGACTTGCATTGGCGATTATCATGCCAAATTCGCATCAAATCGCAGCATGTTGCAATTTTTTTCTCACACCGATTTCGGCTGAGAAAAAAATCGCAAATGAGATGTCACCTGTTGAATAACATTGGTCAGATTTCAATCCGATTTTTTTAATCGGCTGAATATCATCCGTTTTCGGCTCGAGTATGAGCCCTTAGGCCGGGGTCACACGTGCAAAAAACTCGCACGATTCTCGTGCGAATCTCTCGCATGAATGCCCAGGACTGCCACCGCCACTTGGACCGGAGCGTGCGGCTGCATGTAATTCTATACAGCTGCATGCTCCGGTCCGAGTGCCGGTGGCAGTCCCGGGTGTTCATGCGAGAGACTCACACGAGAATCGTGCGAGTTTCTCTCATGTGTGACCCCGGCCTTATAGGTATATTTTTGAGTAAAATGTAAATTGCTCTTTTATTCTATAAACTACTGACAACATGTCTCCGAATTTCCAAGCAATAAATTTTGTATTTTCAGAAAATGAGAAATGGTCAAAATAACAAAAAAGTGCAGTGCTTGCAGACCTCAGATAATGCTAAGAAAACAAGTTCATAATCATTTAGAAACAACAATACTAATGTTTTAACTCAGGAAGAGTTCAGAAATCAATATTTTGTGGAATAACCATGATTTTTAATCACAGGTTTCATGCGTCTTGACATGCTTTCCACCAGTCTTTCACACTGCTTTTGGGTGACCTTATGCCAATCCTTGTACAAAAATGTAAGCAGTTCTTCTTTGTTTGATGGCTTGTGACTATCCATCTTCCTCTTGATTACATTCCAGAGGTTTTCAATGGGGTTCAGGTCTGAAGATTGGGCTGGCCATGACAGGGATTTGATGTGGTGGTGTCATCCACACATTGATTGACCTAGCTGTGTGGCATGGCGCATTGTCCTGCTGGAAAAACCAGTCCTCAGAGTTGGGGAACATTGCCTGAGCAGAAGGAATCAACTGTTTTACCAGGATAACCTTGTATGCTGCTTGATTCATATGTCCTTCACAAAGATTAACCTGCTCAATTCCAGCCTTGCTGAAGCATCCCCAGATCATCACCGATCCTCCACCAAATTTCACAGTGGGAACAAGACACTGTGGCTTGTACGCCTCTCCAGGTCTCCGTCTAACCATTAGATGACCAGGTGTTGGGCAAAGCTGAAAATTAGACTCAGAAAAGATTACCTTACTCCAGTCCTCTATGGTCCAATCCTTATGGTCTTTGTCAAACTTCAGCCTGGCTCTCCTTTGCTTTTCATTGATGAAAGGCTTTTTTCTATCTTTACATGACTTGAGCCCTGCCTCTAGGAGCCTGTTACAAACTGTTCTTGCCGTGCACTTCACCCCAGCTGCCATTTGCCATTCCTTTTGTAGGTCATATAATGTTATCCTGCGGTTGCTGTGTGACATTCGAATAAGATGACGGTCAACCCGATCAGTGGAGAGTCGTTTTCACCCTCTGCTGGTCTGTAGCTTTGTTGTCCCCAATGCCTGCTGCTTGACCTTGTTGTAATGGACGGCCATCTTAGAAATTTTAAGGATGGAGGCAACATGACGCTCACTGTATCCCTCTGCTGGTAAAGTTAGAACTGAGCCCTTCTTTTCCTCACTCAAAACTTTTCTTTTCAACTCCTTTGGTTAAAAGTTACTTTTTCATTCCTATTACTTTTTGGATATTACTAGCACTTGTTTTGCCATCCAGCTTGTCCTAGATTGTGAGTACCACAGCAGTGTTTTTTATACTTTCCTTCGTATATATACACATAACAGCTCTGGCAAAAATTAAGAGTTCGCTGCACAGTTTTATAAAAATCAGCTTCACTACATGTCTGACAGCCATTCCATTCCAGTGTCAGTTGAATTCCAACCAGAGTACACCTCATTCTACTTAATGTGCTTCTGATTAGGTGATCACCTGAACCAAATTTTATTTAACGAAGGAAAGTATAAAAAACACTGCTGTGGTGTTCACAATCCTCTTGCAATAGGACAAGCTGGATGGCAAAACAAGTGCTAGTAATATCCAAAAAGTAATAGGAACGAAAAAATAATCTTTAATCATGCCAAAGGAGTTGAAAAGAAATTTCTTGAGTGAGGAAAAGAAGGGCTTAATTCTGGCTTTACTAGCAGAGGGATACAGTGAGCGTCATGTTGCCTCCATCCTTAAAATTTCTAAGATGGCAGTCCATTACAACAAGGTCAAGCAGCAGACATTGGGGATTTCAAAGCTACAGACCGGTGAAAATGACTCTCCACTGACCAGGATGACTGCCATCTTATTTGAATGTCACTCAGCAACTGCAGGATAACATTAAATGACCTACAAAAGGAATGGCAAATGGCAGCTGGGGTGAAGTGCACGGCAAGAACAGTTCGTAACAGGCTCCTAGAGGCAGGGCTCAAGTCATGTAAAGCTAGAAAAAAGCCTTTCATCAATAAGAAGCAAAGGAGAGCCAGGCTGAAGTTTGCCAAAGACCATAAGGATTGGACCATAGAGGGCTGGAGTAAGGTAATCTTTTCTGAGGAGTCTAATTTTCAGATTTGCCCAACACCTGGTCGTCTAATGGTTAGACGGAGACCTGGAGAGGTGTACAATCCACAGTGTCTTGCACCCACTGTGAAATTTGGTGGAGGATCGGTGATGATCTGGAGATGCTTCAGCAAGGCTGGAATTGGGCAGGTTATTCTTTGCGAAGGACATATGAATCAAGTCGCATACAAGGTTATCCTGGAAAAACAGTTGATTCCTTCTGCTCAGGCAATGTTCCCCAACTCTGAGGACAGGTTTTTCCAGCAGCACAATGCGCCATGCTACACAGCTAGGTCAATCAATGTGTGGATGAAGGACCACCACATCAAATCCCTGTCATGGCCAGCCCAGTCTCCAGACCTGAACCCCATTGAAAACCTCTGGAATGTAATCAAGAGGAAGATGGATAGTCACAAGCCATCAAACAAAGAAGAACTTCTTAAGTTTTTGTACCAGGAATGGCATAATGTCACCCAAAACCAGTGTGAAAGACTGGTGGAAAGCATGCCAAGACGCATGAAAGCTGTGATTAAAAATTATGGTTATTTCACAAAATATTGATTTCTGAACTCTTCCTGAGTTAAAACATTAGTATTGTTGTTTCTAAATGATTATGAACTTGTTTTTTTAACCATTATTTGAGGTCTGCAAGCACTGCAGTTTTCTTTGTTATTTTGACCATTTCTCATTTTCTAAAAATAAATGCAAAATTTATTGGTTGTAAATTCGGAGACATCTTGTCAGGTGTTTATAGAAAAGATAGCAATTTACATTTAACTGAAAAATATACCTATAAAGATAAAAATCAGACAAACTGAAAATTTTGCAGTGGTCTCTTAATTTTTGCTAAAGCTGTGTGTGTGTGTGTGTGTATATATATATATATATATATATATATATATATATATATATATATATATATATATATATATTATTATATATATATATATACTGTATATATATTCCTCAATATGGAAATTTCAATTATATGTTAACAATGTGCAAATTCTGAAAGAATATCAAACAGAAATTTCCAAATGTCTCATTTTATCAGAATAGCGTGCGAGTGTCACACGCGGAAACAAATGAATAGCACCCCTATTCGTAATGGATGTCTGACGAACGTTCTGACCGATCTGCTCCTGGCAGCTCCTTTAGTACTTGCCGAGCAATGCCTTCCCAGATGTGCTCGATTGGAGACGTGCCTGCCACGGTAGCACATGAAGGCCATGCCGGCTGCTCACAGTAGTATGGGTCACATGTAGCCTGGCATTGTGTTGATAACCTGCTACTGGGACACTTTCACGTTCCGTCGTTCTTTACCTTTCACATGATCTGCAATCACAATCTCTGGCTATCATGGTGTCCATGACAAAAGTGAGACTAGTTGCTAAAGAGGCGGTAGAGATCCATGACCATCTTGTTCACCACCATAACATGTGAGCGGTGCTATGATGCCAGTAGTACCCCTATAGCTCTAGCTGGTGGTCCAATGTTTGGGTAAACTTTGCCATTCTTCTAATCTGACAAGACCACGAAGAGGCCTTCACGAGGAATGTCACACTGGTCCTACTCTTGCAATTATGCTGTGGAAGAGCATAATATATTGTTACCAGACACCACTAGTATAATAACAGCTCAGCATTACATTGATTTGGTCAAGGAACCAGTAGTACGGCCATTTCGCCACACCGTCCCTGGAGCAAAACGTAACACCAGGTCACGTGTCTTACTGTGAGCAGCCTGCGTGGCCTAAAGGTGCTACCATGGCCTGCAACGTCTTCGCACTAGTCTCCCTTTGAGCTTCTTTGGGAAATATAATTGGTCAGCAATTGAAGCAGCCAACAACTTGATGATTTGCGTGCCCAAGTGCATTCAGGGTGGCAGAGCTTTCCTCAGACTACCATTAATAACCTCACTGACGTCATGCTAGCAATGAGGTTATACTATGGAGGTAAGTGCGTGTATTTTTGTGCATGCTGTTCATACTTGATACTGAATAAATCGAGATGTATTGAACATTTTGTTTTCATTTTTAACCGTTTGCATATCATAAGCATGTCATGATTTGCATAAATTCATAACTTTTCTGTATTTAGAGTAGCAATTTCAGTGTTGAAGAAATGTATTTACAAACCTCGTGTAGCATGCTTCATTTTATCTGTCTTATTTCTCATTTGGGGGGGGTTTAAGTTAAATAAATTGCTTTAATTAGTTAAAGAGGTTGTCCACTACAATGTGTAGTGGGCAGATCGATATAAACCTTGGAAATAAGGCTTTCTTCAAATTCCTTGCGTCTCCAAATGTGCCTGTAAGTGGCACTGTTGTTGTCTGCTCATCCCTATCACATGATCTCTGACTGCAGCTGCCTCTGATGTCCGGTGATGTCACATCAGCTTCTGGAATCGGAAGCTGACTGCATCGCCGAGGCGGGACCTAGTCTCTCTGAGTGACGGCTGTGAGCTGAGCTTCACTGCATAGCATGTCACAGCCCAGTATCGCAGTAGATATAGATTTTCGGCGTCAAAGTGAGGGTACGGACGTCGCGCACTCACGTCACAGTGGGTTCACTAGAATCCTGCCAATTAAATAACCACCAGATAGATGGTGTGAACTGGATCATATTTGGTATCTATGTAAAGATAAAATCATGATAAAAAAAAAATGACTGCAGTGTTTACACATGCAACCCTCAGAAGCAAAAATATAGTGTATTTAGGGACTCTCATCATTTTCTGAAGCTGAAGCCACATCCCATATCCAACCCTGTTAGGAGTCATCAAGTGGAGGTGTGTGGGTGTATCTTAGGAGCTAATAACAGGCAAATGCCAAATTTTGGACATGTGTTGTGAATGTGCTAGAAATGAATTCTGAGCAGAAGCTCCCTCTGGTGGTTACAAACAGTACTGAACTATCCAATGAAGATTGTGAAGATTGGCGATCAGGTGTTACTGACTGGTCTTATATAAGGGAGGTTCCCTCCCATCAGGGTTGCCGGTGATCAATTGTTCTGGTCTCATCTTTGATTCCTGTTCACTTTGTAGCTTGCTGTTTCGTGCCTGCATCTTCTGCTAACAGATAAGACATTTTCTTCTTTTAGTTTTTTGTGCTTGCTTTTTGCATTTTGTCCTGCACTTCTGTGGGGGTCTGCCGGTCCCCTCCGGGGCTTGTGCTCCTCTCAGTTTAGTTCAGCCACTGTTGTTTGTTCATTTGCCTTTTCCAGTTTTTTCAGTGGCTGCTGTTTAGTTTTTGTTACACCAGAGAACTAATTTAGGTGGTAGAGGTCGTGTGATCTCAGGTGTTTTTGTAATTAGTAGAGTTGGTACTTTTCAGGGTTTTTTGGGATTGCAGTAAGTGTCCTTCCTATCCTTTTCTATTTAGGAAGTTTGGGCCCCAACGTTTGCTCATACTATTTTCTGTCTGTGTCTGTATTTCATCTTGTCTAACCGCCATTAAATGTTTGGGGGCTTTCTATGTTCTTTGGGGATCTGCTCCGAGGCAGATAGTTTTCCTCTTTCTGTCTTTAGGTGTAGTTAGCTTCTCAGGCTGTGACGAGGCGTCTAGGACCAACGTAGGTACGCTCCACGGCTGCCTTTAGTTGTGGTGGTTAGTCAGGGTACTGCAATCCCATAGATTCCAATCTCTCTGGTGTATTTCCTTTTTTGCTTGCTCTCCTCAGCTACCAAATCATAACAGTATCACCGGCCATAAAAACTGATATTTGTATGGTAGTCACAGAAGGGAAAAATAGTGTTAAAGAAAGAAGATTGTCAGAGTTGTCAGAGATTTTTTTTTTTTCCCTCTGTATCTCTGGGTGCTGAGGAGGATTTTTTTTTTTCTCTCAATGGAGTTTGCACAGTTGTCTGGCCGTGTGGATCAGCTTGCCACTGAAGTTCGGAGTATTGCTACCTATCTTGCGAGGTTGCCTGTTGTGGAACCTAGGATTCCCATGCCAGATTTGTTTTTAGGAGATCGAGCTAAATTTCTGAATTTCAAAAATAACTAAGTTGTTTTTTGCCTTGAAATCTAAGTCCTCAGGGAACGCAGCACAGCAGGTTCAAATTGTCATCTCTCTCCTGCGCGGCGATCCTCAGGATTGGGCTTTTTCCCTGACACCTGGGGATCCTGTTTTGAGTAATGTTGATGCATTTTTTCTGGCTCTGGGGTTATTGTACGATGAGCCTAATGTCACTGATCAAGCTGAAAAAGCCTTGTTGGCATTAAATCAGGGGCTTGAGGACGCTGAGTTATACTGTCAGAGATTCCGAAGGTGGGCTGTCCTGACCAATGGAATGACGATGCTTTGGCAGCCCTTTTTCGGAAGGGTCTGTCAGAGAATGTAAAGGATGTTATGGTGGGATTCCCTGTCCCCTCTGGTTTCAATGATTCTATGTCATTAGCGATTCAAATTGACAGACGTTTGCGTGAGCGTAGAAGTATGCGTGGAATAGTGTTGCCTTGTGAACCAGCTTCTGAACCCATGCAGTGTG
Source organism: Oophaga sylvatica (assembly GCA_033576555.1). Taxonomy (NCBI): domain Eukaryota; kingdom Metazoa; phylum Chordata; class Amphibia; order Anura; family Dendrobatidae; genus Oophaga; species Oophaga sylvatica. Next base: position 693,249,203 of record JARQOD010000001.1, on the reverse strand, counting down.
ATAGAGTGGCTTCTGGGGCACAGCGTCATGAGTTTCGAAAACGCAATGGGTTATGTTTCTACTGTGGTGATGCCTCTCATGCTATTTCAGTCTGCCCTAAGCGGGGAAGACGTTTTGCACGCTCAGTTGTCTTGGGTAGTGTTCAGCCTAAATTTTTGTTGACTGTTACCCTGATTTGCTCCCTGTCCACATTTTCTGCTCAGGCTTTCGTTGATTCGGGAGCAGCTATTAACCTGATGGATTTTGATTTTGCTAAACGTTGTGGGTTTCCCTTGATACCCCTACGGAAGTCTATTCCCCTACTTGGGATCGATTCTACCCCTTTGGCTGAGAATAAACCTCAGTTCTCTACTCAGGTGATAATGAGGGTTGAACCTGATCATCAGGAGAGTTGCAAATTTTTGGTGCTGTATAATCTGCATGACATTATCGTACTGGGTTTCCCTTGGTTACAGTCTCATAATCCTGTTTTGGATTGGAAATCTGTGTCTGTAACCAGTTGGGACTGCCAATGTGTTAATACCAACACTCCTGTTTTTTCTGCCTCCCCCCAGGCTCAGGATGTTCCTGACTTTTTGACTGATTTTTCTGATGTGTTTAGCGAAAGTAAATCTGCATCCTTGCCCCCCCATAGGAGCTATGACTGCGCTATAGTGCCTGGTAGTAAATTCCCTAAAGGTCGCCTTTTAACTTGTCTGTACCTGAACATGACGCTATGCGGTCTTATATCAAGGAGTCATTGGAGAAGGGTCATATCAGACCATCCTCTTCACCCTTGGGTGCCGGTTTTTTCTTTGTGGCCAAAAAGGATGGTTCATTAAGGCCGTGTATTGATTATCGTCTCTTGAACAATATCACTGTGAAATATCAATATCCGTTACCCTTGATTTCTGACCTGTTTTCCAGGGTGAAAAGTGCTACTTGGTTTACCAAGCTTGACCTCAGGGGGGCATATAACCTTATTCGCATTAAGCACGGGGATGAATGGAAGATGGCATTTAATACCCCTGAAGGGCATTTTGAGTACCTAGTGATGCCCTTTGGGCTCACTAATGCTCCTTCTGTCTTCCAGTCCTTCATGAATGACAATTTCAGGGATTTTGTGGATAAATTTCTGATTGTTTATTTGGATGATATCTTGATTTTTTCCAATGACTGGGACTCTCATGTGAAACATGTTCGGACTGTGTTCCAGATTTGAGAGAGAATGCTCTGTATGTGAAGGGATCAAAGTGTCTTTTTGGCGTACAGAGGATCTCATTTCTGGGATTCATTTTGTCCCCATCTGTTATTGAAATGGACCCGGTCAAGTTCAGGCCATCTGTGATTGGGTCCAACCTACTTCATTAAAGGCTTTTCAAAGATTCTTGGGTTTTGCCAATTTTTATCGTAAATTTATTGGTAATTTCTCTGTTATTGTTAAACCATTGACTGATTTGACCAAAAAGGGTTCTGATGTGGTGAATTGGCCTCCTGAGGCAGTCTCTGCGTTTCAGGAACTTAAGCAGAGATTCACTTCTACTTCTGTTCTACGGCAGCCTGATGTTTCTCTACCATTTCAGGTGGAGGTTGATGCCTCTGAAATTGGGGCAGGTGCCGTTTTGTCCCAAAGAGATCCAGAGACCTCTAAAAGTAACCCTTGTGCCTTTTTCTCTCGAAAATTTTCTCCAACTGAACGTAATTATGACGTGGGTAATAGGGAGATATTGGCCATGAAGTGGGCTTTTGAAGAGTGGAGACATTGGCTGGAGGGAGCCAAACATCAGGTGGTGGTCCTCACGGACCATAAGAATCTGGTTTATCTGGAATCAGCCAAGCGACTTAATCCTAGACAGGCCAGGTGGGCCTTGTTTTTCACACGTTTTAATTTTGTGGTTTCCTTTCTTCCTGGCACTAAGAATGTTAAGGCGGATGCCCTCTCGAGGAGTTTCCTTGCGGACTCTCCCGAGTTATCTGATCCTGCTGTTATTTTGAAAGAGGGTGTAGTTCTTTCCGCCATCTCGCCCAATTTGAGACTGGCTCTGGAAGGGTGTCAGGAGGATAAACCCAAGCGCTGCCCTATTGGGAAATTGTTTGTCCCAGACCGATGGAAAAAGAGTGTGATGTCTGAGATTCATTGTTCCGCGTTGGCCGGTCATCCCGGAATTTTTGGTACCAGAGACTTGGTTAGTCGGTCCTTTTGGTGGCCTACTTTGTCTCGTGACGTCAGGGAATTTGTGCAGTCCTGCGGGACTTGCTCTCGCTCCAAGCCTTGCTCTCGCTCTAGTGGTTTGTTGATGCCATTGCCTGTGCCCAAGAGACCATGGACCCATATCTCTATGGATTTCATTTCCGACCTCCCTGTTTCTCAGAGAATGACCGTTATCTGGGTGATTTGTGATAGGTTTTCCAAAATGATACATCTTGTGCCATTACCTAAGTTGCCTTCCTCCTCTGAATTGGTGCCTTTGTTCCTTCAGCACGTGGTTCGGTTACACGGCATTCCTGAGAACATTGTGTCTGACAGAGGAGTCCAGTTTGTTTCCAGATTTTGGAGGACTTTTTGTTCTAAACTTGGTGTTCAATTGTCTTTCTCCTCGACTTTTCATCCTCAGACCAATGGACAAACTGAGAGAACAAACCAGACATTGGAGACTTATCTGAGATGCTTTGTGTCTGCTGATCAGGATGACTGGGTCTCTTTTTTGCCTTTGGCTGAGTTTGCTCTTAATAATAGGGCTAGCTCTGCCACTTTGATGTCTCCATTTTTCTGCAATTTTGGGTTTCACCCTCGATTTTCTTCAGGACAGACGGAGGCTTCTGTCTGTCCAGGTGTTGACTCTGTTGTGGAGCGTATGCACCAGATTTGGGACCAGGTAGTGGAGAGGTTGTCCCTCTCTCAGGAGAGGGCCCAGCGGTTTGCTAACCGGCATAGGACTGATGGTCCTCGGTTTAAAGTGGGGGACTTGGTCTGGTTGTCCTCAAGAAATATCCCTATGAGAGTTGCATCTCCTAAGTTTAAGCCTAGGTTCATTGGACCTTATAAGATCATGGAGATTCTTAATCCTGTTTCCTTTCGTTTACTTCTTCCAGGGACATTTAAGATCCATAACGTGTTCCACAAGTCCTTATTGAAGAGGTTTGTCGAGCCAGTGGTTCCTATGGCTGTGCCTCCTGACCCTGTTTTGGTTGAGGGCAATATGGAGTATGTGGTTGAGAAAATATTGAATTCTCGTTTTTCTAGACGGAAACTCCAGTATTTGGTTAAGTGGAGAGGTTATGGTCAGGAGGACAATTCTTGGGTGTTTGCTTCTGACATCCATGCTAGGAGACTCATCGTGCGTATCACAGAGCTCATCCTGACCGACCTGGTTGCTCAAATGAGGGTTCGGTGACCCCTCCTCAAGGGGGGTACTGTTGTGAATGTGCAGAAATGAATTCTGAGCAGAAGCTCCCTCTGGTGGTTACAAACAGTACTGAACTATCCAATGAAGATTGTGAAGATTGGCGATCAGGTGTTACTGACTGGTCTTATATAAGGGAGGTTCCCTCCCATCAGGGTTGCCGGTGATCAATTGTTCTGGTCTCATCTTTGATTCCTGTTCACTTTGTAGCTTGCTGTTTCGTGCCTGCATCTTCTGCTAACAGATAAGACATTTTCTTCTTTTAGTTTTTTGTGCTTGCTTTTTGCATTTTGTCCTGCACTTCTGTGGGGGTCTGCCGGGTCCCCTCCGGGGCTTGTGCTCCTCTCAGTTTAGTTCAGCCACTGTTGTTTGTTCATTTGCCTTTTCCAGTTTTTTCAGTGGCTGCTGTTTAGTTTTTGTTACACCAGAGAACTAATTTAGGTGGTAGAGGTCGTGTGATCTCAGGTGTTTTTGTAATTAGTAGAGTTGGTACTTTTCAGGGTTTTTTGGGATTGCAGTAAGTGTCCTTCCTATCCTTTTCTATTTAGGAAGTTTGGGCCCCAACGTTTGCTCATACTATTTTCTGTCTGTGTCTGTATTTCATCTTGTCTAACCGCCATTACATGTTTGGGGGCTTTTCTATGTTCTATGATAGTTTTCCTCTTTCTGTCTTTAGGTGTAGTTAGCTTCTCAGGCTGTGACGAGGCGTCTAGGACCAACGTAGGTACGCTCCACGGCTGCCTTTAGTTGTGGTGGTTAGTCAGGGTACTGCAATCCCATAGATTCCAACCTCTCTGGTGTATTTCCTTTTTTGCTTGCTCTCCTCAGCTACCAAATCATAACAGACATGGGTGCTGTCTGTTTTCCATTGCCGTGATGACAGATTTAGTAACTTTCTTCTGTTTACCCTCTTTATTTTATATAATTGTATATGCTATAATGTTTTGTGTCCCCTTTTTATGAAAAAAAATAAAATAAATATATAATATACACAAAAGATTTTATGAAGACTGCCTAGCGTTCTGGATTAAATATAAAATGTGATAGTTCTGTTCCTTTTGTTCTGTAAACCACGCTCCTGAAAGCCATGCGCTACCAGAAATCAGTCGGCCTGTATATGCGACTGGTGGTGGCAGCGGGTAGTTCTTTGGTTATCATGGAGTTAGCAGTGACCATACCATGGTAATATATATATTATAATATTCCATGCGTTGGAATCGGAGGTGTATATTCCATATGCTCACTGTTAGTTCTCCAATAACCGGCCTTAGTTATAGCAGTCTCATCCGTTAATCGTCAGCCAGTCGTGTAATTGTCCTGATAGTAGGGTGCAGCAGAGGGCTGTTTGTGACTCCCCAGGCTGTGATCCTTAACAGGATGCATCCTTGTCTGACGCCTCGCTCTACTTTGAATCTTGCCGTGATCTGTTTAGACTGTTGATTCTTGTTCAGTGTAAAGATTTCTAATGAGGCTGATCAGATGGTTCAGCACATACATATCAATGTTCATCTTTGGTAATTGTTGCCAGAATATTAGACCCAAGATCATCTTAATTCGCTATTTCCGAGTAAGAATCCTGTTCTGTCCATATTGGCTTTGATGTCAAGTTTACCTTGGTTCGTACATCCCAAGTGCAATGCTCCTACGTGGCGCATGTAGTTCATGGACCCACTGTGCCACAGACCAGACTTGCCCTGAAGGTCCGTGACTAAGCAGCTGTCTTGGTGTTCGCTGGAGCCTCTAGGGGTGGGATCAGACTTGTGTGGCAGGTAGCTGCCAGGTGCCACTCCAGGGCGACGTCTGGCAGTAGCTGCTGACTCCAAACGATAGAGACATTACTTCAGATTCTCAGACAAAGCAGGACAGCCACTAGGGATAAGTTCAGACAGGGCGGCCACTGGGACAAGTTCTCCCTGTGCAGACAGAGCTGCCACAGGAACAGATTCACACGGTGCAGACTGGACAGCCACAGGGATAAGTTCATAGTTCTGGCCTGGGTATTTAGCCCCCATGGTGGCAGACAGGTACCGCCAATGTGGCCATGGGGTACAGGTACCGCTGACGCGGTTTCGGGATTCGGACACCGCCGAAGCGGTTGCTGGAAACAAGGACTAACTATGGTGGGCTAACAGGAATACAGGATACTAACAGACTAGGGGAGGGGGACCTGGCATCATAGAGTTGCACACCAAACGACCTAACAGAACTATAGGAGTTGCTTGGGCACCTTTCAATAGGGGAGGGTGCCTTAAATACAAGATGTCTACCAGAAATTGGTTGGGAGTCACCTTGCCGATAAACACACATTAACCTAAATGCCTCGGGAGCATTTACCATGTGCGCGTGCTGCCCCTATAAGAAAAGGGAGCTCGCGCACCTGCACCCTAGCTACGCTGCCAAGACAGTGCGGCGTGCACAGAGGATGAAGGAGGCGGCAGCACACCGAGGATCGCGCCACGGGCTGGGGCGGTGAGTAAGCCAGCGTCCCTGCATGGAGGGAGAATGAGACACCATGCAGGGGGCCAGGCATAGCATTACACCAAGTTCCAAACTTTGCTATCTCTGCAGCTTTTGATCTTTTCTTTTGACCAAGCGACATCAGCATCAAGACTACCTTGCAGTTTTGATCCTGGCACGTCATGAGCATAGATCATACTCAGGTTGACAATCGGCTCTTCCCCTGTAGCTTCTTGAGTGCCTTTAGACCTAGGAACGCATCTTCCTGCACTATATCAAATTCATTTAGTTGTACTCTCCAAGGTTTCTTGGCATATTATGGAAGTAGATTGCCAGACCTTTCTTCCGTGCACTAATGTGGCACCCATGAAGGAGCCACACTGAATCAGCATTGTATGTTGTCAATGCAGACCTCATCATGCAACATCCTGCTGCTGCCGCTGGGAAGTATACGTAGTCTGGCACATCATTTGGAACCTGTCTGCCTGGGGTATCCTTAATTACAATGTATGGAGAGAAAACTAGGAAGAAGCGCAATAGGAAGGATGTAGAACCCTGAAACACGTTGACTTTTAAAACCTGTACTATAAAACGTTTTGGATTTTACCTCTGCCTTGAGTGTTTTCAGCAGCACAAGTGAAATACACTTCCGGCTTGCACATCTAATTACAATTATCATTTTAAGAGTATGGGAGAAAAAAGCCTCCACGGATGCAAGATAATGTTCATTCTATGTATTCTTTATAATCATACAAGGATTATTCTTGTGCCTTTTCTATAGAGCACATCACTTCTTTGCCTCCTTTCTTGTCGGAGGCCAGAGGTGGGAAGCTGGAGCCCTGCGCTCCAGAACGACTACTGACAACTCAGTCATGCTGCTGAGAAGCTGTTTGTTCATATAAATCAGCACAATTTTGGAAACATAATTTTTTTTGTTAGGCAGTTGTAAGGGTTAAAAGTTAACCAACAGTTTTCTCATTTTCCCAACAAAGTTTACAAAATTCTTTTGTGTAATATCTGTAAAAAAAAAAAAAAAAAAGTGACACAATTCTAAAAACTGCACCCTTCAAAGTGCTCAAAACCACATTCAAGAAGTTTATTAACCTGTCAGGTGCTTCACAAGAACTAAAGCAATGTGGAAGGAAAAAATGAACATTTGACTTTTTTCAGAAAAAATTACTTTAGACCCTAACAAGGGTATCAGGAGAAAATGGACCACAAAATTTGTTGTGCAAATTCTCCTGAGTACACCGATACCCCTTATGTGGAGGAAAGCCACTGTTTGGGCGCATGGCAGGACTCAGAAGGGAAGGAGCACCTTTTGACTTTTTAAATGCAAAATTGGCTGGAATCAATGGCGGGCCCCATGTTGCATTTGGAGACCCCCTGATGTGCCTAAACAGTGGAAACCCTCCAATTCTAACTCCAACCCTAACAAAGCCCTAACCCCAACACACCTCTAACTGTAATCCCAACCATAACCCTAGCCCCAACATTTCCCCCCCCCCTGCTTTAGCCCTAACACTAGCTCTAACCCCAATCCTAACTAACTATAGCCCTAACCCTAACTGCAAAGAATGGAAAAAAATAATTGTTTTTAAATTTTATTATGTTTTACCTAACTAATGGGGTCATAAAGGGGGGGGGGTTGATTTACTATTTGATTTTTTTTATTATTTTCATCACTGTGATAGGGTCTATCACAGTGATCAAAATGAGCCAAGAGGAAAGATCTCCTATTGTTGCCGTGTACCGGCCAGCAGATCTCGGCGGGCGCACTACGTGTGCTCCCGCCATTTTCTTCCAGGAAGAAGAGGTGGGGGGACAGAGAAGGAGGGTCCAGGGATGGCGGAGGTACCCCTGGTAGCTTAGACCCCGGAGGTTTTCTGTCGCTGGGGGGTGCTATACCCTTATTTCCCAGTGCCGTTAAAAAGCATCCCTGAGGAATAAGTACCCTTAACTGCCGCCGTTAAAAAGGCTTAATGGCGGTTGTAAGACTAGTTTCACACTAGCGTATGGCTGCGCTGCGGACTTCCTCCTTGAAGCTCAGCCCACCGCCCAGCTCCTCCGGTCAGCTCCGCCTATGTCTGCAAGCGGCCTTCATGTGGCCTGCGTACCTATATTTAACATTAGGTACGCAGGCCGTGTAGATGTACAGTACAGACCAAAAGTTTGGACACACCTTCTCATTCAAAGATTTTTCTTTATTTTCATGACTATGAAAATTGTACATTCACACTGAAGGCATCAAACTATGAATTAACACATGTGGAATTATACATTACACTTTACAAAAAAGTGTGAAACAACTGAAAATATGTCTTATATTCTAGGTTCTTCAAAGTAGCCTCCTCTTGCTTTGATTACTGCTTTGCACGCAGAAAAGGTGAACGGATGGACTCTACATGACTGGTTCCCACCGTGAAGCATGGAGGAGGAGGTGTGATGGTGTGGGGGTGCTTTGCTGGTGACACTGTTGGAGATATAATCAAAATTGAAGCTGTGAGTGGTCCAGCTCACCCCAAACCATCTCGATTGGGTTCAAGTCTGGTGGCTGTGGAGGCCAGGTCATCTGGCGTAGCACCCCAACACTCTCCTTCTTGGTCAATTAGCCCTTACACAGCCTGGAGGTGTGTTTGGGATCATTATCCTGTTGAAAAATAAATGATGGTCCAACTAAATGCAAACCGGATGGAATAGCATGCTGCTGCAAGATGCTGTAGTAGCCATTCTGGTTCACTATGCCTTCAATTTTGAATAAATCCCCAACAGTGTCACCAGCAAAGCACCCCCACACCATCACACCACCTCCGCCATGCTTCACGGTGGGAACCAGGCATGTAGAATCCATCTGTTCACCTTTTCTGTGTGCAAAGCAGTAATCAAAGCAAAAGGTGGCTACTTTGAAGAACCTAGAATATAAGACATATTTTCAGTTGTTTCACACTTTTTTGTAAAGTGTAATGTATAATTCCACATGTGTTAATTCATAGTTTTGATGCCTTCAGTGTGATTCTACAATTTTCATAGCCATGAAAATACAGAAAAATCTTTGAATGAGAAGGTGTGTCCAAACTTTTGGTCTGTACTGTATGCGGATGCCGCCGCATGCTTCGTTTTGATGTTGTGTTCTGCGCAGGCCGCCGCACCGTCAAAACGACGCATTCGGCATCCGCATAAATCTGCACGGCCTGCGTACCTAATGTTAAATATAGGTACTCAGGCCGCATGCAGGATGTTTGCAGACATAGGCGGAGCTGACCGGAGGAGGTGCGGCGGTGGGCGGAGCTTCACGAAGGAAGTCTGCACGCAGCCATACGCTAGTGTGAAACTAGCCTTAACGGGTTAAAATGAAAGAACTGAGATGTAGACTTTCCACTTTCATTAAAGGAGTTGAACAAAAATATCCTGTGACACCTTTAGGAATTACAACCATTCTTCTACAAAGCCTCATTTCAGAGGCTCAAAAGTAATTTACCAAATCAACGTTACCATAAATAAAAAGTTCATTTTTAATACTTTTGTATAGAATCCTTTGCAGGCAATGATTGCCTGTAGTTTGAAAGCGATGGATGTGACTAAACACTGGGTTTCTTCCTTTGTGATGCACTGCCAGGCCTTTACCGCAGTTGGCTTGAGTTGTTGCTTGTGAGTCTTTCTACCTTACATTAAACATGTGAAATGCTGCTCTATGTGATTGAGATCTGGTGATTGACTCAGCCATTGTAAAATATTCTACTTCTTTGCTTTAAACTACTGGGTTGCTTTCGCTGTATGTTTTGTGTCATTGTCCTTCTGTACTGTGAAGTGTCGTCCAATCAACCTTGCTGCATTTCTTGAATCTGAGCAGAAAGTATAATCAGAATTCATCCAGCGGCTTGTATCTTCAGTCACCTCATCAATAAACATTCATGATGCAGTGCCATTGGAAGTATGCATGTCCATGCCATCACAGTGACTCCTCCGTTTTATAGAGGATGTGGTGTGCTTTGAATCATGAACCATTTCAAGCCTTCTCCATAGTTTCTTCTTCCCATCACTCTTTTACTGGTTGATCTTGGTTTCATCTGTCCAGGGAAAGCTTTTCCAGAACTGGTCTGGCTTCTTTAGTTATTTTTTAGGCAAACTATAATTTGGCCTTTTATATTTTTAATGAAGTTGTCCACTACTTGGACAACTTCTTCTCTTACCCATCGCTTGGCCCCCATATAAGTGTTTTTACTCCCCTCCCGTGCTGGCGCCACTCCCGCGTGTCAGCACACTGTCTCCCAGGGCTCCCGTGCCGTTGTTGTGACACGTCACATTGGCTCCGAATCAGCGCTGGCGTCCCTGTCCCCAACTCCTGTCGAATTGAGCATGAAGAGGAAGTCCGAGATCAGCTACAGCCTAGACTTCCTCTTCATGTTCAATTTGTCCAAAAGCAAAGACAGTGACGCCAGCGCTGATTGAGCGCCGGGGTTATGTGTCACCACAGCAACAGCAGAGCCTCGAGAATGCGAGTGCCAACACCCAGGACCTGCGTTTGCACGGGAGGTGAATATAGGCTTTATTATTTTATGGGGCCAAACATTTGGATCAAGAAGGAGTTGTCCTAGTAGTGGACAACCCCTTTTAAAGCTGATTGATGGTTTGCAACTTGTGGTGAATCCTTTGTATCTGCTTTCATGAAGTCTTCTCGTTATGTTAGACTTAGATACCGAAACACCTACTTCCTGGAGAGTGTTCTTCACTTGGGTGGATGTTGTGAAGGGGTTTTTCTTCACCATGAAAAGGATTCTGTGATCATCCTCCACTGGTTGCCTTCCGTAGGTGTCCAGGCCTTTTTGAGTTCTCAAACTCACCAGTGCATTTTTTTTTTTTTGCTTTTTGCAGAATGTATCAAACTGTTGATTTGGCCACTCCTAACATTTGTGCCATCTCTGAATTTCTTCTTTCCAGGACGTCCCTCCTGACAGCACCACCAGGAGGTTGTCCTTCTTAACCTTGATAGGGACAGGAGCAAGGAAGAGGTTAAATAGCCCTCCCCACCACCACCCTTCAGTGTTTTTCCTGTCCCTATCAGGGACAGATGCAGGAGAGCAGCGTGCGAAGAGAGTACCTGGTGCCGGTGGGTATCGGGGCCGGTCGAGCAGGAGGCTCCCGGGAGCTGCCATATCCCTCCCTAGGGGGCTCTGGGCTGGTGAAGTCTCGGTCGGACAGGAGACTCCACAACTTCGCTGATACCGATGGTGGTCCCTCAGCGTCCTGTCGAGCTGTGCGCTCCCGATATCTGCCGCATCCTTCCCCAAGGGGCTCTGGGCAGCGGCTGCTGTTGCGATGTCCCAGCCGGCCGGCTTCGCAGTCAGGAACTTCCGGGTCAGGAGGCACGGCGGTGACAAGTTCTGGGGGGGCGTGGCCTCAGGACACCGGGTCTGGGCCCGAAGAAAGCGATTACCGGCCGGCATCTCCTGGACTTTGGGCGCGCCGTGTCACCAGGAGGCGCGCCGGTGACATCACCCAGGGGCGTGGCCACGATCCCGGCTCTAGTCGGGGAATACGACTTCCGGCACCCCGTATCGACGGGTGTGCTGGATCAGGCCTGGGGGCATGTCTGGGGAATCCCCAGGAGGACAGGGCTCTGACCGCAGGTGCTTCCATGCTGGCTGATGTGCGTTCCAGGTGGGGCACGCGCAGTTCGGCTGATTACCCACAATCCCTAGATGGGCAGCAGCTGGGCTCGGAAAGAGGACGAATCAGATGTCTTGAAGACGGATCAGACAGACTACTTAATGACGGACATCTGACAGCACATCTGACTCAGTAAGATGGAGAGTGCTAGCCGCCCTGATGTTATGATTTGGTAGCTGAGGAGAGCAGGCAAAAAGGAAATACACCAGAGCAGTTGGAAACTATGAGATTGCAGTACCCTGACTAACCACCACAACTAGAGGCAGCCGTGGAGCGTTCCTACGTTGGTCCTAGATGCCTCGTCACAGCCTGAGAAACTAACTACACCTAAAGATAGAAAGAGGAAAGCTATCTGCCCCGGAGCAGATCCCCAAAGAACATAGAAAGCCCCCAAACATGTAATGGCGGTTAGACAAAAGAAATACTGACACAGACAGAAAATAGTATGAGCAAACGTTGGGGCCCAAACTTACTAAATAGAAAAGGATAGGAAGGGCACTTACTGCAATCCCAAAAAACCCTGAAAAGCACCAACTCTACTAATTTCAAAAACACCTGAGATCACACGACCTCTACCACCTAAATTAGTTCTCTGGTGTAACCAAAAACAAAACAGCAGCCACTGAGAAAACTGGAAAAAGCAAATGTACAAACATCAGTGGCTGAACTGAACTGAGAGGCAAAAGCCCCCAGAGGGGACCCTGAAGGCCCCCACAGAAGTGCAGGACAAAATGCAAAAATCAATCACAAAAACAAAAAGAAGAAAATGTCTTATCTGTTAGCAGGAGATTCAGACACAACACAGCAGGCTTCCAAGGAAACAGGAATCAAGGATTGAGACCAGAACAATTGATCACCGGCAACCCTGATGGGAAGGTGACTCCCTTAGGGTGAGTTTCCACGATCAGCAAACGCTGCCTGTTTGGCGCTGTGCGCTGGCGCAGCGCCAAACACGCAGCGTCCAGATGTTACAGCATAGTGGAGGGGATTTTAAGAAATCCCGTCTCCACTATGCGTAACAACACGCAGGTGGCAGACCTGCGTAAACGGACATGCGGCGCGTCTTTTCAGACCGCAGCATGTCCTCGCGTGTTGCGGCGACGGTGCGTCGCCGCAACAGAATTTAACACAGGGCTATGTAGCCCTGCGTTCTTTCCGGAGGTGTTCCGGAGGTGTCCTGAACACCTCCGGAAAGAGCGCGCGTCAGAAAGGGGGCGGGGCTTAGACGGAGCGGAATTTCCGCTCCGTCCAAAGCGCTGTGGTTCCGGACCGTGGAACCACAGCCTTATATAAGACCAGTCAGTAACACCTGATTCCCAATCTTCACAATCTTCACTGGACAGTCCAGTACCGTTTGTAACCACCAGAGGGAGCTTCTGCTCAGAACTCATTTCCAGCCTATTCACAACAGTACCCCCCCTTGAGGAGGGGTCACCGAACCCTCATTTGAGCAACCAGGTCGGTCAGGATGAGTTCTATGATACGCACGGATGAGTCTCCTAGCATGGATGTCCGAAGCAAACACCCAAGAATTGTCTTCCTGACCATAACCTCTCCATTTAACCAAATACTGGAGTTTCCGTCTAGAAAAACGAGAATTCAATATTTTCTCAACCACATACTCCAGATTGCCTCAACCAAAACAGGGTCAGGAGGCACAGTAGTAGGAACCACTGGCTCAACAAACCTCTTCAACAAGGACTTGTGGAACACGTTATGGATCTTAAATGTCCCTGGAAGAAGCAAACGAAAAGAAACAGGGTTAAGAATCTCCATGATCTTATAAGGTCCAATGAACCTAGGCTTAAATTTAGGAGATGCCACTCTCATAGGAATATTTCTTGAGGACAACCAGACCAAGTCCCCCACTTTAAACCGAGGACCATCAGTCCTATGCCGGTTAGCAAACCGCTGGGCCCTCTCCTGAGAGAGGGACAACCTCTCCACTACCTGGTCCCAAATCTGTTGCATATGCTCCACAACAGAGTCAACACCCGGGCAGACAGAAGCCTCCGTCTGTCCAGAAGAAAATCGAGGGTGAAACCCAGAATTACATAAAAATGGAGACATCAAAGTGGCAGAGCTAGCCCTATTATTAAGAGCAAACTCAGCCAAAGGCAAAAAAGAGACCCAGTCATCCTGATCAGCAGACACAAAGCATCTTAGATAAGTCTCCAATGTCTGGTTTGTTCTCTCAGTTTGACCATTGGTCTGAGGATGAAACGCCGAGGAGAAAGACAATTGAACACCAATTTTAGAACAAAAGGTCCTCCAAAATCTGGAAACAAACTGGACTCCTCTGTCAGACACAATGTTCTCAGGAATGCCGTGTAAACGAACCACGTGCTGAGGGAACAAAGGCACCAATTCAGAGGAGGAAGGCAACTTAGGTAATGGCACAAGATGTATCATCTTGGAAAACCTATCGCAAATCACCCAGATGACGGTCATTCTCTGAGAAACAGGGAGGTCGGAAATGAAATCCATAGAGATATGGGTCCATGGTCTCTTGGGCACCGGTAATGGCATCAACAAACCACTAGAACGAGAGCAAGGCTTGGAGCGAGAGCAAGTCCCGCAGGACTGCACAAACTCCCTGACATCACGAGACAAGGTAGGCCACCAAAAGGACCGACCAACCAAGTCCCTGGTACCAAAAATTCCGGGATGACCGGCCAACGCGGAACAATGAATCTCAGACATTACACTCTTTTTCCACTGGTCCGGGACAAACAATTTCCCAACAGGGCAGCGCTCGGGCTTATCTTCCTGGCACCCCTCCAGAGCCAGTCTCAAATTGGGCGAGATGGCGGAAAGAACTACACCCTCTTTCAAAATAACAGCAGGATCAGATAACTCAGGAGAGTCCGCCAGGAAACTCCTCGAGAGGGCATCCGCCTTAACATTTTTAGTGCCAGGAAGAAATGAAACCACAAAATTAAAATGTGTGAAAAACAAGGCCCACCTGGCCTGTCTAGGATTAAGTCACTTGGCAGATTCCAGATAAACTAGATTCTTATGGTTAGTAAGGACCACCACCTGATGTTTGGCTCCCTCCAGCCAATGTCTCCACTCTTCAAAAGCCCACTTCATGGCCAATAACTCCCGATTACCCACGTCATAATTACGTTCAGTGGGAGAAAATTTTCGAGAGAAAAAGGCACAAGGGTTACTTTTAGAGGTCTCTGGATCTCTTTGGGACAAAACGGCACCTGCCCCAATTTCAGAGGCATCAACCTCCACCTGAAATGGTAGAGAAACATCAGGCTGCCGTAGAACAGGAGCAGAAGTGAATCTCTGCTTAAGTTCCTGAAATGCAGAGACTGCCTCAGGAGGCCAATTCACCACATCAGAACCCTTCTTGGTCAAATCAGTTAATGGTTTAACAATAACAGAGAAATTACCAATAAATTTACGATAAAAATTGGCAAAACCCAAGAATCTTTGAAGAGCCTTTAAAGAAGTAGGTTGGACCCAATCACAGATAGCCTGAACTTTGACCGGTCCATTTCAATAACAGATGGGGACAAAATGAAACCCAGAAATGAGATCCTCTGAACGCCAAAAAGACACTATGATCCCTTCACATACAGAGCATTCTCTCTCAAAATCTGGAACACAGTCCGAACATGTTTTACATGAGAGTCCCAGTCATTGGAAAAAATCAAGATATCATCCAAATAAACAATCAGAAATTTATCCACAAAATCCCTGAAAATGTCATTCATGAAGGACTGGAAGACAGAAGGAGCATTAGTGAGCCCAAAGGGCATCACAAGGTACTCAAAATGCCCTTCAGGGGTATTAAATGCCATCTTCCATTCATCCCCGTGCTTAATGCGAATAAGGTTATATGCCCCCCTGAGGTCAAGCTTGGTAAACCAAGTAGCGTTTTTCACCCTGGAAAACAGATCAGAGATCAAGGGTAACGGATATTGATATTTCACAGTAATATTGTTCAAGAGACGATAATCAATACACGGCCTTAATGAACCATCCTTTTTGGCCACAAAGAAAAAACCGGCACCTAAGGGTGAAGAGGATGGTCTGATATGACCCTTCTCCAATGACTCCTTGATATAAGACCGCATTACGTCATGATCAGGTACAGACAAGTTAAAAAGGCGACCTTTAGGGAATTTACTACCAGGCACTAATTCAATAGCGCAGTCATAGCTCCTATGGGGAGGTAAGGATGCAGATTTACTTTCGCTAAACACATCAGAAAAATCAATCAAAAAGTCAGGAACATCCTGAGCCTGGGGGAGGCAGAAAAAACAGGAGTGTTGGTATTAACACATTGACAGCCCCAACTGGTAACAGACACAGATTTCCAATCCAAAACAGGATTATGAGACTGTAACCAAGGGAAACCCAGTACGATAATGTCATGCAGATTATACAGAACCAAAAATTTGCAACTCTCCTGATGATCAGGTTCTACCCTCATTATCACCTGAGTAGAGAACTGAGGTTTATTCTCAGCCAAAGGGGTAGAATCGATCCCCAGTAGGGGAATAGACTTCCGTAGGGGTATCAAGTGAAACCCACAACGTTTAGCAAAATCAAAATCCATCAGGTTAATAGCTGCTCCAGAATCAACAAAAGCCTGAGCAGAAATTGAGGACAGAGAGCATATCAGGGTAACAGTTAACAAAAACTTAGTCTGAACACTACCCAAGACAACTGAGCGAGCAAAACGTCTTCCCCGCTTAGGGCAGACAGAAATACCATGAGAGGCATCACCACAGTAGAAACATAACCCATTGCGCTTTCGAAATTCATGACGCTGTGCCCCAGAAACCACTCTATCACACTGCATGGATTCAGAAGCAGGTTCACAAGGCAACATTATTCCACGCATACCTTTCCGCTCACGGAAACGTCTGTCAATTTGAATCGCTAATGACATAGAATCATTGAGACCAGAGGGAACAGGGAATCCCACCATAACATCCTTTACATTATCTGATAGTCCCTTCCGAAAAAGAGCTGCCAAAGCGTCGTCATTCCATTTGGTCAGGACTGCCCACCTACGGAATCTCTGACAGTATAACTCAGCGTCCTCAAGCCCCTGACTTAATGCCAACAAAGTTTTTTCAGCTTAATCAGTGACATTAGGCTCCTCGTACAATAACCCCAAAGCCTGAAAAAACGCATCAACATCACTCAAAACAGGATCCCCAGGTGTCAGGGAAAAAGCCCAATCCTGAGGGTCGCCGCGCAGGAGAGAGATGACAATTTGAACCTGCTGCGCTGCGTTCCCTGAGGACTTAGATTTTAAGGCAAAAAACAATTTACAGTTATTTTTGAAATTCAGAAACTTAGCTCGATCCCCTAAAAACAAATCTGGCATGGGAATCCTAGGTTCCACAACAGGCAACCTAGCAAGATAGGTAGCAATACTCCGAACTTCAGTGGCAAGCAGGGTGGATTTGATTTAAATCAAACTGATTTAAATCACGATTTAAATCACGATTTAAATCACTAGTCAGTAAGGCTTGATTTAAATCAGTGATTTAAATCAAATTTTCTACCAGACCGGTATATCTAATTTCATCATGTGCGATACGCCCCAGACCGGTGTATCTAATTTCATCATGCGCGATATGCCCCAGACCGGTGTATCTAATCCCATAATGCGATACACTACACTCAGCACTGTATCTAGATACATGCAGTGTGTCATGTGCTGTGAATAATCCCAGTGTGTGATACTCTCCACGTATCTGTGCTCAGTTTATAATACAGCGAGCAGCATGAACTAACAGAATAGATGCTGCCGGTCGTCCTCAGTGACAGCCTACTTGTCAGTATCACTGGCAGTCCCCAACAAAATGGCTCCGCTCTGTGAGCCTAAACTACATCCTCTGTTATTACAAACACCTAGTAACGGAGGAGAGAAGTCACACGTGATCAGACCCCGCCTGCATTTACTACTGTCGCAATACGAGCTAGCAGTTTATATTTCAGCAGCTGCTCTGCCTAGTGTTTAAAAGTGGAAATACCAAACATTTTACAATTATTTTTCAGATTTTATTTCTCGGCCTGCTGCCATTATAAGGAAAGAATGTAATAAACCTCAGATCGTACACACAAACAGATCCAGACTTGTTTGTCTGTGGCTATGCTGCAGTATTGTGCTCAAAGTTTCACTTTCATTTTCTTGTCTGCTTGCCCTTCCTCCTCCTCACACTTAGATTCACATTCTTCTTGTGTTGTGCAGATCTATTCCACTCCAAACAATCAGAAACATATTGTCTAACTTCTTGGACTTGGCACTGAAGGGGTTGATTCTGTATTCATAGGTTTGTAGAACAATAGGATTAAGGTCTTTTTCTCAACTCTGTTCATGTTGTAACATTTTTGCCGTGAAGAAGAGGCTGGGACCTCTGCGGAGTCAAATTCAGTTTTGAGAACTGCGTAAATAAAGCGAGCGTCTGTGATAATATAGGAGAGAAACTGCCCACTAATCCTACAGAAACCTCTGGAAGAGCATGGCATTGTGAATGTTACACATATACAGCCTTTATTCTACTGAGTTAAACAACTCAGCTTTATCTCATGATGGAAGAACCTTTGGATGGTAAAATATTTTCCTCAAAAAGCAGTTTATTGAAAAAAAATCCGATTTAAATCAAAAAAATCCGATTTTTTTGATTTTTTTAAAAAAATCATTGATTTTTATCCACCCTGGTGGCAAGCTGATCCACACGGCCAGACACCTGTGCAAACTCCATTGAGAGGAAAAAAAATCCTCCTCAGCACCCAGAGATACAGAGGGAAAAAAAAAAATGCAACAAACAAAAAAAAAAAATCTCTGACAACTCTGACAACTTTTTTCTTTCACAATATTTTTCCCTTCTGTGAGTACCATATAATTTTCAGTTTAGGCCGGTGATACTGTTATGATTTGGTAGCTGAGGAGAGCAGGCAAAAAGGAAATACACCAGAGCAGTTGGAAACTATGAGATTGCAGTACCCTGACTAACCACCACAACTAGAGGCAGCCGTGGAGCGTTCCTACGTTGGTCCTAGACGCCTCGTCACAGCCTGAGAAACTAACTACACCTAAAGATAGAAAGAGGAAAGCTATCTGCCCCGGAGCAGATCCCCAAAGAACATAGAAAGCCCCAAACATGTAATGGCGGTTAGACAAGAAGAAATACTGACACAGACAGAAAATAGTATGAGCAAACGTTGGGGCCCAAACTTACTAAATAGAAAAGGATAGGAAGGGCACTTACTGCAATCCCAAAAAACCCTGAAAAGCACCAACTCTACTAATTTCAAAAACACCTGAGATCACACGACCTCTACCACCTAAATTAGTTCTCTGGTGTAACCAAAAACTAAAAAACAGCAGCCACTGAGAAAACTGTAAAAAGCAAATGTACAAACATCAGTGGCTGAACTGAACTGAGAGGCAAATGCCCCCAGAGGGGACCCTGAAGGCCCCCACAGACGTGCAGGACAAAATGCAAAAATCAAGCACAAAAACAAAAAGAAGAAAATGTCTTATCTGTTAGCAGGAGATTCAGACACAACACAGCAGGCTTCCAAAGAAACAGGAATCAAGGATTGAGACCAGAACAATTGATCACCGGCAACCCTGATGGGAAGGTGACTCCCTTTATATAAGACCAGTCAGTTACACCTGATTCCCAATCCTCACGATCTTCACTGGACAGTCCAGTACCGTTTGTAACCACCAGAGGGAGCTTCTGCTCAGAACTCATTTCCAGCCTATTCACAACACCCTGATGTCCAGTCCTTAGAGCCATCCCTGGACCATGACAAAGAGGCGCCTAAGCCGTCCACTACAACTACCAAAAGGAAGTCTAACAGATGTCCATTATGTACCGACATATTCCCAGAGTGACATGATTAAAGCTATGCGATGCATGCATTGTGAAATTTCTTAAGGACGAACAGACATCCTTACTGACCAACATAAGGACCATGATCAAAGATGAGGTTCGGGCTACGGTCTCAGCGTTAGTGCCATCCCAATCTCCCTGTCCTAAGAGACCCAGATGGGACATGGATCCAAGTTCAGAGGGAGGAGAGGTATCGGGATATTCTGATTCAGACTGGTGAAGCTGATGGATCTTCTGTATTAGTTTAGGAAGAACTGAAGAGATATCTATTTTTCATCCGAAAACACTGACATGCTCCTGCAGGCTGTTAGGAGTACCATGAAGGTCGAGGACTCCATGGAACCATTGTCAATTCAGGATGAAATGTTTGTCGGCCTAAGAGCTCTCAGGAATAAAGTATTCCAGTCAATAACCACATAACGGCAATGATACTGGAAGAATGGGAAGATGTGGGAAAGAAGCTAGTAGTCCCAAGGGATTTTAAGTACCACCTTCCCTTCGATCCAGAAAAGACTAAGGTATGGGAGACCGTACCGAAGATTGACATCCCTGTGGCTAGAGTATCTAAAAAGACAGCCATCCCGTTTGAAGACTCATCTGGCCTTTAAAGATCCGATGGACAAAGGATTGGAGTAGCTCCTTAAAAAAGCCTGGGAGTCGTCGGCAGCCATTATGAAGGCGAACATAGCAGCCACCTCGGTAGCCAGATCAATGAGTCTCTGGGTGGATGAATTAGAAGGCCATATTAGGTACAGGGCTCCAGGGAGGAAATCCTAAAATCACTATCATTGTTAAAAATGGCGACTGACTTTATGGCAGACGCATCAGCAGAGTCAGTCCGTTTTGTAGCCAGAAACAACGTACTATCAAATGCCGCAAGGTGGGCGCTGTGGCTAAGATCTTGGACGGGGGATACCCAGTCTAAGAACAAGCTCTGCTCAATACCATTCTCAGGCCTACACATATTTGGTCCGGTTTTAGATGAGCTGCTCGAAAAAGCATCGGACTAGAAGAAAGGCTTTCCGGAAGAGAAGCCAAGGAAAATGCCGTCTTTTTGAATGACTCACTCCCACCCTAGGCCAGACTATAAAGGAAAGGGGAAGTCCGGCAGATGGAGCTATCCCAAGGGTGGCCGGGTAGAGGCTCCTTTCGAGACCAGGGGTCAAGACCCGGCAGACAATGACGCCAAGTGTATTGGAGGGAGGCTGCAGTACTTCCTGAAAGGTTGGCAGGAGATCACCCAGAATCCATGGATCCTGCAGACTGTGGCTCAGGGATACAGGATAGAGTTCACCCAGTCTCCCCCCAAAAAATACTGTCTAACACATACCCAGTCTCCAGCGGTCCATCAAAGGCTTCTGAAAGTATACAGGAGCTTATAGAATTGCGGGTCATAGTTCGGGTGCCCCATTCCCAACAGTTCCACAGACACTATTCTAGTCTGTTTTCCCTAAAGAAACCAGGAGGGGAATACCGAACAATAATAAACCTAAAGCCATTAAACCGGTGGGTAACTTACAAGCAGTTCAAAATTGAGTCTTTCAGATCAATCATTCCATTGATAAGGAAGAACTCAGTAATGAGCACACTAGATCTCAAAAGTGCCTATTACCATGTACCCATCCATGCCTCACATCAAAAATTCCTAAGGTTTGCGATAAAAGACCAGGGGAGGATTCATCATTTCCAGTTCTGGTGCCTGCCATTCGGTCTCTCCTCGGCCCCCCGAATCTCCACAAAGCTCATGGCAGAAATTACGGCTTTCTTGAGAGAAGAGAACATTCTCATCATCTCATACCTGGATGACCTCTGCTGGTGGCAGACTCACCACAACAGTTGGAAGATTCTTTAAAAGTAACAGTGGCACTCCTGCAGAGGCTGGGGTGGGTAATAAACTTAGTCAAATCTCAGGCCAGAAAGAAAGATGTTTCTGGGAGTACTTCTAGACTCCGAACAAGAATACTCATTCCTCCAAGTACAAAAACAACAAAAAATCAGATGGGAGGTACAGGCGCTACAAAAGCGAAAATACATATCAATCAGGAAAGCCATGAAAGTTCTAGGTCTAATGACTTCATGTATTTCCAGTGTCAAATGGAGTCAATTTCACTCAAGAACCCTACAACGGGAGATCCTTTCAGTATGGAACGGCAAGGAGACTTCGTTGGACAACAGGCTGTTACTATCCGGCGAGGCGAGGTAAAACAGTCCCTGTCATGGTGGATCAGTATAGCAAACCTCGAGGAAGGAAAACCATGGAAAGTGATCGCGTGCATAAACATCACTACGGATGCAAGCCTCAGGAACTGGGGAGTTCACATAGAAGGACGTTACCTCCAGGGAACATGTCCCACATCCGTGTGCAACAGTTCATCAAACCACAGGGAACTCAGAGCAGTTTGGGAAACCCTGAAAAGATGCCAAGAGCAGCTACACGAGCGCCATGTCAGGATTTTCTCGGACAACTTGACCACAATATCTTTCCTACTACATCAAGGAGAGTCAAGGCACCATCACTTGCAAGACTTAGCAGAGACAATATTTTTCTTGGCAGAACTCACCGTAAGATCTATCACAGCAGTGCATCTGAAGGGATCAAAAAATCAGGTAGCAGACTTTCTCAGCAGGGAAACGATGCAACCTCAGAATTGTCTCTATAAACAAAGAAGTTTTTATTCTGCTAACCCACCACTGGGGTACACCAGAAGTAGACTTATTCGCCTCAAGAAGGAATACAAAGGCAAAAGAATTCTTCTTGTTAAGTCCAGGAGACTCCATCGGGGATAGATGCCTTGGCACAGAGCTGAGATATGAAGCTCGCTTATGCTGTTACACCACTCGCTCTAATACCAACCTAATACCGAGGGTCCTGAGGAAGATCCAGGAGAGTCATGCGTCAGTAATCATGATAGTTCCATACTGGCCCAAAAAGAGCTGTTTCTCCCTACTGAAGTGGATGGCGTTGGAAGACCAATTCTCCTACCATCAAGACGGGATCTTCTGAAACAAGGGCCTCTGGTTCATCAGAATCTAGAGATGTTGCAGCTGTCAGCCTGGATCCTGAAAAGGAGATCCTGAGGTCAAATGGTTTTTCAGAACCAGTCATCTCTACCTTGCAGGAAAGCAGGAAGCCGGTGACATCAGCCATATATTTGAAAGTCTGGAAGAAATTCTGCTCACAAGCACAAGTCCAGTATCAATCTTGCAGGGCTCAATATTCCTCAAATCCTAGATTTCCTTCAGGCAGGCTTCGATAAGAGTCTGAGGCCTAGTACTTTAAAAGTACAGATTTCAGCCCTAGGTTCCTTTTTTGACTATCCTCTCGCCGATTAGCCCTGGATGGTCAGATTCATTAAAACTACCCAGCATATTATGCCCACAGTACGTAGCTCAGTGCCCCCCTTGCATCTCAACTTGGTTCTAAACGAGCTACGAAAAGACACATGCGAGCCCCTAGATCAGACAGACCTGAGGTCAGTAACACTTAAGCAGTCTTCCTAGTTGCAATAACTTAGGTAAGGCGTATAGGAGAGATCCAGGCCCTTTCCATAAGAGACCAATACTTAAGGATCCAGGAAGACTGTATCATCTTAAAATTGGATCCCGCCTTCCTTCGCAAGGTGGTTACAGATTTCCACAGAAACCAAGAGATAGTGCTACCTGCTTTCTGTCAGAACTATAATAACGAGAAAGAACTGTCTCTCCACTGCTTGGATGTAAAAGAACAGTTCTGCAGTATTTAAAGCCCACAGAGGATTGGAGAATGGACTTAAATCTCTTCATCCAAATGGCGGGAAATAAACAAGGGGAAGAAAGCTTCAAAAGCCACTCTAGCCAGATGGTTAAAGTCAACAATTAGCGCAGCATATGTTTCGGCAGGAAAGACTGCATCAGAAAACCTCAAAGCTCACTCGCTGAGAGCATTCTCGGCTTCATGGGCAGAGAGCGCTGGGGCATCTATGGACCAGATCTGCAGGGCTGCGACTTGGTCCAACTCAAATACCTTTTGCAGACATTACAAGCTGGACATTCTGTCAAATCAGCAGATGGCCTTTGGGAGAAAAGTCCTACAAGCAGTAATCCCACCCTAATAGGAGTTATAAGGTATTTCTCCTGGTATATAAGGGGTGCTGTCATGATGGACTCCTGGAAACACATTACCGGTAGGACTAATTCCTACTTTCCAGGACGTCCCTCCTGACAGCACCCCTTATATACCCTCCCTTAAATTTCCTGTCAGATATGTGATTATGTGATATTAACATGTGTAGAGAGGAAGTTCAATAAAATATTGTTGCATCCATCTGGTGTGGTACTTTGGAAAAATCACTGAAGGGTGGTGGTTGGGAGGGACTATTTAACCTCTTCTGTGTTCCTGTCCCTATCAAGGATAAGAAGGACAACCTCCTGGTGGTGCTGTCATGATGGACTCCTGGAAACACCATTACCGGTAGGACTAATTCCTACTTTTTTCTGCCTAATGATGCAAATGCCACACATGGAATCAGCTCCAGACCGTTTACCTGCTTTATTAATAATGGATTAATGAGGGAAAAGCCCATGCAGCCTATTAAAGAGCTTTTGATATAATTGTCTAATTACTTTTTGGCTCCTTGTTAAAAAGATGCAGTTGCAAATTATAGAGCTGTAATTCCTAAACCATTACTCCAATTAGGGTGTGAATACACTCAAATTTAAAGCTGGGAGTCTGGACTTGAAGCCCATATTGATTATATAATTGCATGTGGAATATGTTCTGGTTAACAGCTAAAATGCCAAAACTTGTCACTGTCCAAATATTTCTGAACCTATGCGTACGAGTATATGCATGAGTGTTTGCTGCGTTATGACTGTACAGTTGTAACGCTGCAAACTCCATTCTCACATTCAGTACAGACGCTGACTGTTAATAGCGCGGTTTGTCACTTATACAATGATACCAGGGACAGGGATCCTTTCTCTTTCGGGTGTAAGGGGTACCTATGGTCACACTTTTATAACATTACTAGTGGAAAAGTCCAGTGTTGTTGTTCTATAGTAGGTAGTTGGCGGCATTCTTGTAGATGTGCTATGTATAGTATTGTGGAAGGAAAGCAAATGATTGGCATCATTAAACCGCGCTGCATCTGTGACTTCTGGATTATGATGCGGTTAGACTGACGCACATGAACGATAGAATACATGTTTTCTGGCAGGACAACCTTCCATATGTGTGTGTCTTTGCTTGAGGTGTATAAATGATGTGACACAGGGCTTGAAAAGAACATGGGAAGCTATACTGCAGTGTGAGGCCAGAAACTGAAATGGCAGGGGAGCAGACACGCATGAGCCTAGGAGGTGATAAGGGCCGCTTTACAATCTGCAAAAAGAGAAATTCATGCCAAAACGTGCATGATTTGATTTGCATACTTCATTTAATTTTTTTTTTCTGGGAATTTTTAACAGAAATGTGATACTTGAGAACAAGCGGCAAAGTATGTGGAATTTTTTTTTTATTATTAATCTCCTTACAAATAAAAATATCTGAATGGAAGGTATATTTTCCTACAGCACCATCTGGTGGACTGTAAAGGGATTATCCACTACTTAAAGAGAAAGGGGGAAAAAATATCTGTCTAAACACGCCAGAGCTGGTATGTCACTCTCCACAAGGAGAACCTTACCCCCCAGACCCCAGTCCAGAGCCTCTCATCCAGCCAAATCAGATCTCTCCTACTTTGCACTGACGAGGACCAACAGTCCGAAACACCGTGTCTGCAAATGGAGATTCTGATTTGGCTTTTATCCTAAGTCATATTACAAGACTCGTTAAAGGGTTGATTGTGGACTTGTAGGATCGCTACTTCCAATAGGTGGCGCTATAGAGTACAAGTCCTCTTTGTTTGAAGAGGCAATTTGCATATTAAAAATAAATATAAACTTGTGCCTACTGAAAGCCCATCAGGGATGACCTGTTACCGCTGTTGCCAGTGATTGACCGCAGTTCCGTTCGTCTTGAATAGTATCTTGTGTATATTTTATATAGAAAGGGTTATAAACACAGCAAAGCATTTTCTCATCTGTGATCAGTAAAATATTTGCTATAGGTGACGCAAAGGCATGGCTACACGTTATTCAGTAGGAAGATAAGTGTGACCATAGCCAAACAGTAAATTGTGTGAGGTCACGCTCAACCTCGAACCATCAATGAATATATGGTTTACTTTTTTATTTCTTATTTTTATTCTGTTACTATGTGCATTGTTTTCTAGCTATTACTTACAGTTGAGTCTAGAAATATTTGGATAGTGACAAGTTTTGACATTATAGCTTCTTACCAAAACATATTCAAGAAAGTGATATACCGGTAATCAATATGTTCTTAAAGTGCAGACTCTCAGGTTTAAGGTAATCACTTCCTAATTGGAGTAAGGGTGTAGGAATTACAGCTCGTTAATATGCAGCTGGCTCTTTTTAAAGAGACCAAAAGTAATTGAACAATTATCTCAATCTCATCAATGGGCCGCACAGGCTTTTCCCTCATAAAGCCATAATCAATAAATAGGCACTGGAGCAGATTCCAGATGTGCCATTTGCATTTGAAAGCTGTTGTTGTAAACCCACAACATGCGGTCAAAGGAACTCTCAATGGAAGTGAAACAGACCATCATTAAGCTGAAGAAAAAAAAGAAATCCATCAGAGAGATAAATAGCAAAAATGTAAAGAGAGGCAAGGCTATGGAGTCTGAGTCTGTGTGCGTTTTAGTGTAGTCGGAGTCTGTATAAAATGGACCACATTTCACTCCTAAAATATATAGTAAACTGGGTACAGTAGTACAATGCAGTATATGCTGTAAATGTTTTCACAAGAATTTGTTATAAAATGTCCTATAAATGTGTGTTCTGTTCCTGATCTAAGGATCTGGGCTTTTAGCTGAGATGAATCTGTGCTGCACTTTATGTACATTCTCAGTAGTGACCAGTGCTGTGGGGTCGGAGGTGAGATGAATCTGTGCTGCACTTTATGTACATGCTCAGTAGTGAGGCAGGGCTGTGGAGTCGCAGGTGAGATGAATCTGTGCTGCACTTTATGTACATGCTCAGTAGTGACCAGTGCTGTGGGGTCGGAGGTGAGATGAATCTGTGCTGCATTTTATGTACATTCTCAGTAGTGCGGCAGTGCTGTGGAGTCAGAGGTGAGATGAATCTGTGCTGCACTTTGTGTACATGCTCAGTAGTGACCGGTGCTTGTATGGTCGGAGGTGAGATGAATCTGTGCTGCACTTTATGTACATTCTCAGTAGGAAGGCAGGGCTGTGGAGTCGGAGGTGAGATGAATCTGCTGCACTTTATGTACATGCTCAGTATGGAGGCAGTGCTGTGGGGTCGGAGGTGAGATGAATCTGTGCTGCACTTTATGTACATTCTCATTAGGGAGGTAGTGCTGTGGAGTCGGAGGTGAGATGAATTTGTGCTCCACTTTATGCACATGCTCAGTAGTGACCAGTGCTGTGGGGTCGGAGGTGAGATGAATCTGTGCTGCACTTTATGTACATGCTCGTTAGGGAGGCAGGGCTGTGGGGTCGGAGGTGAGATGAATCTGTGCTGCACTTTATGTACATGCTCCGTAGTGAGGCAGTGCTGTGGGGTGGGGGTGAGATGAATCTGTGCTGCACTTTATGTACATGCTCCGTAGTAAGGCAGTGCTGTGGGGTCGGAGGTGAAATGAATCTGTGTTGCACTTTATGTACATGCTCATTAGGGAGGCAGTGCTGTGGGGTCGGAGGTGAGATGAATCTGTGCTGCACTTTGTGTACATGCTCATTAGGGAGGCAGTGCTGTGGGGTCGGAGGTGAGATGAATCTGTGCTGCACTTTGTGTACATGCTCATTAGGGAGGCAGGGCTGTGGGGTCGGAGGTGAGATGAATCTGTGCTGCACTTTGTGTACATGCTCATTAGGGAGGCAGTGCTGTGGGGTCGGAGGTGAGATGA
>JARQOD010000001.1:693180774-693221744 GCA_033576555.1 Oophaga sylvatica | reverse complement strand
CTTGAGAAGATTCTGGTGGTTGTGGTGAAGCGGGTTCCCAGGGTCACTGCTGGAGGAGGCAGGAGTGGGGTGATGATGCAGGCCGCAGGCTGGGATGAGGGGGTGTTCCAATGTGCGGCGCGCCGCTGCGGGTGTCTGGCGGTGCTGCCCAGTGCTGTTCTGGGTGCTTCCGGTGCTCCTGCGGGTGCCCAGCGGTGCTGCTGATGTCTCTGCCGACATTTTGCGAAAGGCCAGAGCCCCCCGCAGTTCCATGGTTTCCTGTGTGGTGGACTCCGGGAAAATGGCCGCCGGGGGCGGCGCATGCGCAGATGGAGATTTCGGCACCAAGATCTCGGCAGATGAGATTTCAGCGAGAAAATCGAACCTGCTGATACCCCATATGTGGAGGAAATCTACTGTTTGGGAGCACGGTAGTGCTCTGAAGGGAAGGAGCACCGTTTGACTTTTTAAACAAAATTGTCTGGAGTCGAGAGCGGACGCCATGTCGCGTTTGGAGAGCCCCTGATGTGCCTAAACAGTGGAAACCCCCCACAAGTGACCCCATTTTGGAAACCACACCCTCAAGGATTTTATCCAGGGATATAGGGAGCATTTTGAACCCACAAGTATGACATAGATTTTTATAACATTAGGTTGTCATATTGAATATGTCGTCATTAGTGTTGAGCGCAAGTGCTCGCTACTCCAGTTTGCATCGAGTGCTCGAGTATGCACCAAATAATGCAGGTTCTCAAGTGACATGCTCTAGTCCCTCATGTTTCCAGCTGTTAGACACCCAAAAAAGCATGAGGATCCGCGATGCTCTGCACATACTCGAGCATCCGATGCAAACTCGAATAGCGATCACTTGCGCTGAACACTAGCCATCATATCACCCGTTCTTTCTTTTTTCTTTTTTTTTAACTAAGGGGGTGGCACAGGGGGATTTGATTTACTGTTTTTTTGTTTTTATTGTGAAGGGGTTTATCACAGAGATCAAAAGGAACCAATAGGAAAAATTCTCGACCCTTCATTTTTTTTTCCAGGAAGATGACACCAGGGGGACAGAGCAGGACGGTCCTGGGATGGTCAAGGTATGGGGCCGGCTTGGGGGACCCCATTTCTCTCTTCTCTGATATGATAGATTATATCAGAGGAGAGAGAAATGAATTTTAAACTTGATTATTTTTTTTTGGGGGGGGGGGGGTGATTGCCATTATTCACCGAAAAGCCAGCCCTGATCATGTTCTCCAGGGTCTTGGCTGCCACCGATAGCTGAGACCCCAGAGATTTTCCGACGCGTGAGGTGGGGGGCGCTATAACCTTATTTTTCAGCATCGTTAAAAAGCCCTTAACTACTGCTGTTGAAAGGCGTATCGGTGGTCGTTAAGAGGTTAAGCAAAGCTGCTTTGGTGGTTTGATTTTTTTTATTTTTATACTTTTTGGTATTTGGCTTTGACAAAACTTTAACAGTCATGTGCTGATTAGATGTGTTTCCATCGAGGACACGCTTTAAAGATGCATGTGCATTTTTCCCTGCCTAATACAAGGTCTATTTGAAAAATTAATGTGTTTCAGATTTGAAACGCACACCGCAGGTCAGTTTACGCTGAGGTACAAAAAAATAAAAAATAAAAATTTCTATAAATCTCATTCACTTTGCTGGAGAGTGTTTTTTTTCAACGCAGCAAAAATCGGCAGTGTTAAAAATTCACCAAGTAAAGTGATGTAGCTGGACAACATTTCCCACATTCTGTACAGATGAGGCGCGGCTCCTCTGATCTCTACCCAGTGCTGTAGCGAAGGTTTGTCATAGGCAGGGAGTGTGGTGTAAATGAGGTAACTGTACAGGCATTTGTCCGTGTGCTTCTCCACGTGGGAGAAATCACGGCATTCTGCAGATGAGACTATTGGTTGTGCGTGTGCAGCATAGCGCGTAAGTGGTGTGCCCGTGTAGCTGCACTCGTATGCAGAATTGTGAATGTCCTCGATCATCTGAATGAAGGCTTATTCTAGAATCCACACCAGTTATGTTGAAGGAAAAAAACAAACCGCTTTAGGGTATGTGCACACATTGAGTATTTAAAGCAGATTTTTCACCACCAAAAAACAGAATTCTGGCAGGAAAAACATTGCAAGATTCATGCGTTTGACATGTTTTTACGTGCGTCTTTTTTTCCTTTATTTACTTGAGTAGGTGAAAAAAAAATTGAAAAAATTGTTTCCAGCTTTCTTTACGTTGTGCCTTTTTTTTTTTTACATATGTGTTTTTGACGCTACAGTTTTTTTTTTCTCTTTTTGGTATGTCATGCTTTGAATAAAGCTGGTTTGTTTTTTGATATTTCCTGTTATTTGGCTTAAACAAAACTTTGACATACTTAGGTGGGAATTGCGGTAGATGAGTTTTAGATGTAGTTCAGCCACGGAAACACTAAAAACGCATGTGCCTTTTTTTTATCCGCAGATTTTCCTCATCAAATGTAAGTCTATGGGGAAAATCCGCACAGAAAACTCAGTGTACCCGAGAGAGAAATTGACATGCAACATGCTGCGTTTTTGACACATCAAAAAAATGCACCAAAAACCCATTGTGAGAGCGTAGCCTGACGGTTCACATCCGCAAGGTAAAAATAAGCGGTATGTCATTTTAGAAATCTCATTCACTTTACTGGTACTGTAAAGTGTCAGCGCTTTTTACCCTTGAAATACTTGTAGGGATAATAGATGCGGCAAAAACACAGCGCGTAAGTAAATATGCTGTCGAAGTTGGTGTCATAAAAAAAAAATTCTGTTAATTGGCGCTGCACTGCTCACTGGTGTTGGCAGATATGGGAGCAGTCGGATCAGTGTGGCTACAGCGCTCAAATCACAGTAATTACACATTTCAGCAATTGTTATCACACAATAGGATTAGATACACGGCTCTGTGATCTGAGCGCAGCAGTCATGTCATTGCAGCACTCAGATCACAGTAATAACCTGGGAATACTTATCATGTCGGGGGGAAATCACTGCAGCGATGATTTCATACAGTGACGTGTACTCGCCGTTGGATGAATTTCCAGTGTCAGCTTTGGTTCTTCATGCATGCTCACCGGTTATTGGGCCTTGTACACACAACCATGTTTTTAGAGTGCTATCAGTTAAAAAAACGGATCTCACACAGTAATGTTATTCATTGAAACTGTGCATATGAATTTTTTTTTTTTCCACTGACTGTCTGGGGGGAATTGCAGCATGCACGATTTCAAAGGAGAGTCACCGATGCTAGTCTATGGTTGCAAGAAGAAAATTGGATGCCATACAGAGCTGCACTATAGCATCTGATTTTCTTTTTACGAATACATTGCAATTCTGTAACATAGGAAACTGTAAATGGTCATGTAAATGATGAATAAGTGCTGCTGTAAAAAAAAAACAGATTGCATACAGACAGCAAAAATCATCCCACTTTTCTGGATGAAACTGAACGATTTTTTTTTATACTGTCGTGTGAACCTACCCTTACTGTGATCTGAGTGCAGCAGCTGTAATGACATGACGGCTCCGCTCAGTTCAGAGTCATTACCACTGAGCACCCATATTGTCCGGGCACATAGTTCTCATCACTGCCACAGCCCTGGTGCCCAGACCTGGTGAGTGTTCACGTTGGCAATGACTGATCTTGAGCTTTGCTCACATTATAGCAATTAATTTTGATATAGAAATTGTGAACCAGAGCCCAGATCTGGGCTACAATATAAAGGCTCCAGGCTCCACCTGCAGCTATAAACTGGATAGCCCAAAGGGGTGCTCGGTTCATAGCTGATGTGGCCACAGTTTAGGCAATGGGGTCAGATACTGACCGCAGTCTCCTATGTGCTGTAGCTGCCATATTTGCAGTGTATAATTTTCGTGCTCTGACACACACTGAAAAGTTTAAAACAGCTCAGTTTATAAAAAAAAAACATTTACCATATATACTTGTGTATAAGCCGAGTTTTTCAGCCCCCTTTTTTGGCTGAAAAAGACCCCCTCGACTTATACATGAGTCACGGTCCCTGCGATTAAAAAAATATAAAAAATGACATACTCGGTGCTGGGGGCCAGGTGCAGGTGTCCTGAGCAGGTGGGAACACCGGTGCGCCATGGGGGCCAGGTGCCGGTGTCGTCACTGGCTCAGGCCCCCGCCGGCACTTGCGATATTCACCTGTCCCCGTTCCACCACTGCGCGCCGCTGTGTCTTCCGGCTCTCTGCAGTGATGTTCAGGTCAGAGGGCGCGATGACGTGCTTAGTGCGCGCCCTCTGCCTGTACAGTCACAGCCAGAAGACCCGGAAGACAGAGCGGTGTGCGGTAGTGGAACGGGGACAGGTGAATATCGCAAGGGCCGGGGGCCTGAGCCAGCAGCGACACCAGCACCTGGCCCCCATAGCGCGTCGGTGTCCCCGCCTGCTCAGGTCACCGGCACCTGGCCCCCAGTGACGAGAGGTGAGTAGGTCATTGTTTTGTTTTTTTTAATCGCAGCAGCAGCATATGGGGCATATTTTATTGTGGAGCATCTTTTGGGGCCATCAACCTCTATGGAGCAGCGTATGGGGCATATTATTCTATCGAGCATCTTATGGGGCCATCATTAACCTTTATGGAGCATTATGTGTGGCATATTTTAATGTGGAGCATCTTAGGCTGGCTTCACATGTGCGTCTGTACGCGCAGCGTTTGAGCTGCATAGTTCCGCATGCGTTATGCATACATATCTTTAACATGGTGTACGCAGGGACATGCGTCATTTCGCGGCGTCCGGCGAACACATGTTGCATTTTTTTTGAAGCATCAAAAATCCATCAAATATTACGCAGTCATGCGCATGCGGATGAATGCATTAAAAAAACGCATTACTGTCTATGGGAATGCATTGGTACGCAAGGACATGCGCATGGATGCGTTCGATGTGCATGCTGGCCTCAGACTGCGCATGTCCAGGAACTGATTACAGCACCTGGAAATATCGAACGCATACGCATAAACAACGAAAAACGCATGCACACGCGGCGTTTTGTTTTTTTTAAGCGTCATGTGTAAGATGTTGCGGATAAAAAAACGCTGCGTAAACATGTTTTTGCATGCGTTTGTGTATGCAGATGATACGCTGCACACAGAGACGAAAATGTGAACTTAGCCTTATGGGGCCATTAACCTTTATGGAGCATTATATGGGGCATATTTTAATATGGAGCTTCTTATGAGGCTCATCATCAGCCTTTATGAAGCATCTTATGGGGCCCATCATGAACTTTATGGAGCATTATATGGGGCGTATTTTGTATGGAGCATCTTATGGGGCCCATCATGAACTGTATGGAGCATTATATGGGGCTCCTGATTCAATATGGATATTCAAAAACATTTACCCTACTGATGTCTCAATTAATTTTACTTTTATTGGTATCTATTTTATTTTTGAAATTTACCAGTAGCTTCTGCATTTCCCACCCTAGGCTTATACTCGAGTCAATAAGTTTTCCCAGTTTTTTGTGGCAAAATTAGGGGCCTCGGCTTATACTCTGGTCAGCTTATACTTAAGTATATACAGTAATTGCTAACCTTTCTTCTTTAATAAAAGTCCAAAGACTTGAAAAAGTAGTTTTTTTTCTAGTCTTATGAGTAGAATACTTTATGCGTTTTATCCATCTATTTTTTTTGTTGGAGTGGAAAGAAAACCACATCGTTTCATAGTAACCGGGAGATGAATGTGATTTCTAAAGTCTGATTTCCGTGATAAGTTTATTTTTCTATGTGGTTTTATGGCCCAGTGTGCCTTTTTTTTTTTTTTTTAATAAGAAAAAAAAAGTCAGTTCACTCAATGTTTTTACTGCTCCTTTTTCCCCCATTATGATTGGATACTTATTTGCAAAAAAAAACAATGCATCAAAAATGCCATATGTGAACATACCTTTTGGTCTCAATAAGGTAAAAATGCTGAAAAAAAGGGAATTGAAAAATTGGGTTAAAAAAAAAAAACTGCACCACAGGTGAAAAATGCAAGGGGGAGCACCGTGGGGATGAGATTTTAGAACTCATTTGCTTTACTGTCAAACTTTTTTTTTCCCCTGATAAAAAAAAGCATCAAAACGCTACTTGTGAACAAGCCCTAAGGTTCTTTCACATTTTGAGTTGAACAACTGATCATTCATGTGCAAAAGTGGTCCGTTGCATCAGTTATATAAGTGGGAGCAGAGGGGTCCATCTGGCGTCATTCTTAGTGTGTGTTTTTTGAAAAGGAAGAAGGTGTGCATGCAGGCTTTTTTTTCAGTTCTAAAAAGGTCTGGCTCACTTGGTAGCAGACTGTAGGAATTTTCCTGTAGTACATCCGAATCGGGTGGTTTATTGCACTGGTGAAGGTGACTGTTCATGTCTTCTAGCCGGTGTATGGAGAACAGGACAAGATTACTATGCTGTTTGTTTTGCATCATAATTAGTAATTGAAGTCGTATAATGGACACGTGTGCCTGCAGCATTACGTCATCGCCTTAATGGGCGGCTCACGTGCCTCTGCGCCTAGTGAATAAGTCTAGTTATGTAATGTGGTAAATATCAGGATGTCATTATCTAGGTGCTCGTCATACAAGTGCTATGCTCCTGAACCTTGTGACCTCTGGTGCAATCATCGGAGATGGTTCATTACACCAGTGCATCAGAGCCAAAGGTTGCCATCTCACATGGAAGGTGACATTGTTTTTATATTTTTTTTTCCCAAAGTTACTCATTAAATGTTACATGGCATTTTACAGGTGAGATTGTGTAAGGGCTATATATATATATATATATATATATATATATATATATATATATTACCTTTTAGTATAGCGTAGTAATGGTTATGGGCCACTAGATGGGGCACTGAAGTGTATATAGTGCAATAGAGGGTTTTAGTGAGAATGTAGATAGTTAATGTAGGAGGGGTCACTTAGTGTAAAGTAGGGAGTTTCCTGGGTTAGTTCAGTGGGGGCGAGGACGCCCATGGAGCTCTGGTGGCCTTTGGCCCGGGCAAGTTAGATTCCCCGCAGCATTACTTATAAGTGAGTGCCCAGTCATCTAGGAGGTGGGGAACAGCAGCGTACAGCTACAGAATGAAGCAGTAAAGTTACAGCTGAAGGAAAGACTCTTTCTAGAGAGGAAAACTACACAGGAGTACACGGCAGGACAGACGAGTGGTTCACTCATATTGTGGCAGTTCCTAGCATGGGCAGACGCTCTCAAGGCCGGGGCGAAACGGCCGGGGGAACTATCAAAGGAAGCCAGGCTGCGCATGGAGGATACCGAGGAAACGTACAGGAGGGTACGACCCGATCTTGAGCCATGTAACCGAGCAAGTAAGGAAGGGAAGGAAGAAGTGTTGTGTGATGTGAATACTGCTGTAAATCTGTAAATGCTGTACTGGATGTGGATGTACTGCGAAGTTCTGAAAGTAAAGTTTTGCTTTTTGAATTTTACTTCAACTGTGTCTCTAATCATTCACCCAAGGCCAAAGGTGACCCCACGAAAAGGAGGGTGGACCTCATCAGCACCAGGAATGGAGAGGCAAGTAAAATGCAGCAGGAGTGTAATGTTTCTGTGAAGGGAGGCCAGGGCTCAGGCGCCCCGGTGTCCTTGGCCATGACTACGGCCCTGGCCGACCTTTACAATTGGTGTAGTCTGCAGGATGCTGACACCTTATACTGCGGAGGAATCGTAGAAGATGTGAAAGAAGAAGATGCCGATGATGATCCTTTTGTGAAAGATGTGACCCGAGAGGAACGGGTTGAAGATTTTGAAGATGTGAGTAAACTACTGGATATGACTAAAGGACTGAATTTGATTAAAGCTGTGATATGGACTGACACTGTGAGTAACAAGATGGCGGCCACGAAGATAGAGAACTTTGGCGCCAAAAAGGACTACACTCCCTGTGATGACACCCTACCTGGGCGTGATGGCGCAGAAATGGCGCCAAAAGGTGACTGTCAGTACCCCCTGGTTCACCTTTGGTGGCTGCGACGAAGAAGAGAGACTCGTTCATTACAACAGATTACAAGAAAATGAGAGAAACATCTGGAAGCGACCCCACCCTAGAACGGGTGGGGCCCGGAAGAAAGTCCCGTGTGCAGCTGCCTGATGCCACTGTGGAGGCATCGGGCGAGTAGCGTGGAAGTGCCGGCTGGAGCAAGAAGGGACACGACTTGCAAGGAGATTGGACGAAGAGGCTGAACCAGACTCGTTACCTGTGGAGAAGGATCCCTGGCGGCTGTCAGGGCCCGAACCATCACGTCATCCGAAGCAGGAACGCCATTCACCGGAGTCGGAGACAGCGATCGCCCTGTCAGAACTGATGCCGGAGGAACATCCCGCACCGAGGCCACGAAACGCTTTGCCGCAGCCTCCACGACGACTGGAACAGGAGTCGGAGCACCACTAGGAGGCTGAAACTTCGTGTCTGGAGCCCATTTCTTTAACTCCGTGGGGACCGGATGTAAAGACAGCCCCGGAGGACCCAGAGCCAGAAGACAAGACTGCGCCGGAACTACGTCATCGGGAGCCGGAGTGCTGCGGAGGGATACAACATCAGCTGGGCGGACACGGCTGAGTCATCAAGTGCCTTGGCAATGAGTGTGCAGTGGCTGCTGAAGGAGGTGAGATCCAGCCTGAGTGGAACGAGTGGAGATAGAGCTACACATTCCATTCCACCCCTGCGGTGAGTGCACCCCAGCCCTTGATACCCCAGGGGTGGTCCCTGCCACCACCCCCTGCTCTACCAGGCCAAACAGTTCTGCAACTCTCCGTTAAAAGCGCGGGGCCGCTTGATTTATCATATAATCTACAGGAGCGGGAGACAAGGCCCACGCCCGACGTAGTTACTTCAACGGGCGCTGCCCATGCTCAGCGGGCAGAACCGGGCCCGTCACACAACTGGACAGTCTGTCTGGATCTCAGATATAATCACCCAAAATAAGGCAAGGGAGAGAGAGCGTTTTGGGCTCAGCTGCATCAGCGGGGAGATGCCGCCATGGCTGAACATCGCTCTTATGGGCAACTAGTGTACGCCAACATCGAGAAGGCTATGGATTTATACGGGAGGCCGGCATGGACGCTAATGTGTACATTAATGCGGCCTCCGTAAAACACGGGAGACCTTTGATGGAGGGGAACTGGGTCTCCTTTAGAGAGGACTGCCAAGAGGGTATTATGCAGTGGTGGTGACCCTGTGCACCGAGGACGACGTCAACCAGCTTATTTGGGCCTAAGATCAAGGCAGACCGGCCTATTTGCTTCTTCTAACACTGCCACTGCTGCTGTTACATCTTAGCAGTCCCCAAACTCTGTGGCTGCAGAGTCCTCCTTAGCTTGCACACGGGGAACCCATAGAGCTCGGGTGGCCTATGGCCCGGGCAAGTTAGATACCCCGCAACATTACTTATAAGTGAGTACGCAGTCATCCAGGAGGTGGGGAACAGCAGCGTACAGCTACAGAAAGGAGCAGTAAAGGTGCAGCTGAAGGACAGACGTTTTCTAGCCCCTTCCCGACCTGTGACGCCACGTAGGCGTCATGAAAGTCAGTGCCAATCCGACCCATGACGCCTATGTGGCGTCATGAAAGGATCGCGTTCCTGTGGGTCGGGTGACCAGGGTCACTGAAAGGTCACCCGACCCGCTGGCATAGGACCCTTTGTGCTTCACCACAGGGGGGTTGGCTTAACCCCCCCCCCCCGTGGCCACGATCGCTCTGATTGGCTGTTAAAAGTGGAACAGCCGGGGGCGTGGCCTAGCTCTTGATGTGAGAGGTCGGGTGGCAGTGTTTCTCCACCACCACTAGCTTCAATTATCCTGCACAGAGCCCGAATCAGCCAAATCCCTTATCAGGAACTGCTGTCTGAGGGTCCCGGGAGTCAGAGGCGAGCTTCTGCCAGACTCAGAGAGACCAACATGGGCCGCAAAAGGCAGAAGGATGCCGGGGCCTGCAGCAATGCCTCAGCCCAAGATGGCACCGAGACAGAGGAAGAGGCGGGAAGGAGGAACACAGCCTATGCACGGAGGCTGGAGGCTTCAGCGCGGCTGCACAGGTATGCGAGGGGCATGGAGGCAGATGAAGAAGGAAGTGAAGGTAGTTAGAAGCATGGAGATGAGGAGGAAGATGGTGAGGAGATGCCTGCGCTACATAATGAACAGCAGGAGGAGGGGGATGGTGATACTGTGCTGGCAGCTGAAAGTTCAGATGAGGCAGAGCCGACTCTGCGAGATGTATTCCAGGCTGTCTTATGCTGCAAGACTGCCTTAACTGCTCTGACAAAGCAGGTGAATGGTCTAAAAACCGATATGAGAGGCATTGAGGCTTCTATGCAGAAAGTTACAGCCAGATTGACTGAGGTGGAGGGCAGAGTTGGTGCAACAGAAGATCATTTAACCTCAGTGCAAAAGACGCAACAGCACATTCAGAGGATCGCGGGTAGTGGCTATTAAAAACGATGACCTGGAAAACCGGTCACGCAGGAACAATCTGCGTATTGTGGGCATCCCTGAAAGAGCTGAGGGTGCTGACCCCACGACCTTTGTTGAAACCTGGCTGCTGGGAAAGTTTGGGTCTAATATCCTGTCGAGGGTGTTTGCTGTGGAGCGTGCCATCGAGTGCCCATGAGACCCCCAGTGCCTGGAGAGAGCCCTCGTACGATGTTAGCCAGAATCCTGAACTGCAGAGACCGGGACACTATCTTACGTAAGGCCAGAAAATTGACAGATCTTACCCTGGAGGGCAAACGCATTGAAATATACCCGGATTACTCGGCTGAGGTGCAAAAGCTGCGGCTACGGTATGGTGAAGTGAAGAAACAGCTCCGCTCTTTGAATGTGAAATATTCTACAATTTATCCTGCCAAATTAAGAGTGGAAGCCTTTGGAAAGGTCAATTTTTTCCCGTCACCGGTAGAGGCCGCTTCGTGGTTGGAGCGGAACCGGAGCAAATTGAGAGAAGCTGAGGACTCGGTACGGTGAATACACGACCCTGCTATTCTGACCACTGGACAGGGTTGTGGCTCTGCATTGCTCTGCGAAACCGCGGAGGAGGGGGGAGAAACCCCGCTGGGATCTACGTTTTATAGTTAATTTGTTTGATTAATGGTTCGGGACTAAGCATACTATTGATTATGTGGTGGAGGGACTGCCAGTGCTGGAGGAGGACACGGCGCATGTGGTTATGCGGTATACTACGATGTTGCTCAGGTTCTTTGAGCTCCCACTCTCACATTGGGAAGAGAGTGACAAGAGAAGGGTGGGGGGAGTGGTGGGGGGAGGTGGATGGGTTGGAGTTGCGGGAAAATGGGATTGCTTATGCTGTTTGACCTGGTATGCTGGGGAACAAAATGGGAAGATGTTACTTGATGATGGTGGATTGTTTTTTCTGATGCACAATGAGTAACCGTACTGTTCGGATTTTAAGTTGGAATGTACGTGGTATATCTGACAGGACTAAGAGGGCAGCAATTCTGAATCACATCAGATCTTGTGATCCTATGATTGCGTGCTTACAGGAGACCCATCTCACTGGAGATACTAGGCACTGGCTGTCGAGAGGGTGGATGTTAAAGACATATCATTCTACTTATTCCTCGTACTCCAGGGGGGTGTCAGTCCTAATACATAAAAACGCACATTATGAAGAGCTGGCAGTGCAAGTAGACAGTGAAGGGCAGTATGTATGGATTGCATGCAGATTGTATGGACACAAAATGATTTTAGTGGCTTTATATATCCCTCCACCTTATTCTAAAAAGGCACTTCAAGCAGTATTGGACTTGACGGCCAGATGGGGGGAGGCTCCGATGTTGATTATGGGAGATGTTAACAACACCATGAATGATTACTGGGATAAAGTACGTCCGGCAGGTATGGAAGCGGGACGGGACGGAATGACTGCATTTGGCACCTACGTGGGGGAGCTGGGGCTGGTGGATCTGTGGAGAGTACG
This sequence comes from Oophaga sylvatica, assembly GCA_033576555.1. Lineage (NCBI taxonomy): Eukaryota > Metazoa > Chordata > Amphibia > Anura > Dendrobatidae > Oophaga > Oophaga sylvatica. Next base: position 693,209,789 of record JARQOD010000001.1, on the reverse strand, counting down.
AAATGAGGGTAAGAGGATCTTCTCGTGCCACTCGGCTACATACGGAACACTGTCAAGGATAGACCTGGCTTTTGGGGATACTGCTATGGATGGGATGGTTGGGGAGGTGGAATACCTACAGAGGACTCTATCGGATCATAGTCCTATGGTTGTCACGCTTCTAGTGGGATCTGTTCAGGGACAGAGGGGAGGTTGGCGTCTTCACCCGACGTGGCTTAAAGTGGTGGATATGGGCGGAATAACCAAAGAACTAGAGCACTTCTTCCAAGTGAATGAGGGGAGTGCGGAGACCACAGTGGTGTGGGAGGCTATGAAGGCATTTATGAGGGGACTTTTTATAGGTGAGATCTCACGGTGTAAGACCAAAACTAAATTGGCAGATCAACAAATAAAGGATGACTTGACAAGGGCAGAGGCAGACATGATTTTGACGCCAACGAGTGCAGCTCACAATAGACTAAAATTGGCACAGGAGGCAGTTAATAAACTGCACATGATGCAAGCTGAGAGGAAAAGGGCATTTCAGCAAGCCCAATTCTATGAGGAAGGAGAGAGAGTGGGTCACTTGTTGGCGGTGATATCTGCGGCACAGAGGGAATCTTCCAGGGTGTACAGGTTGAGAGACCAAACGGGGACGACTCTGACAGACACAAAGGATATATTGGAGGTCTTCAAGGAATATTACATGGCACTATACAATTCAAGAGTACGGGACACGGAGAGGGCCGTAGAGGAATTCTTGGAGGGCATCTCACTGTCTAAATTGTCTGAGGAAGATAGGTTAAGGTTGGATGAACCTGTGAGTGTGGAGGAGGTGGAATGTGCAATTCTGTCTATGCCCAATAACAAATCACCGGGTGCTGATGGTCTACCTGGGGAGGTGTACAGGGAGCTGGTGGAGCTGCTGGCCCTAAACTGAAAAATGTGTTTGAGGAGGCTTTGGTGAAGGGGGCGCTACCGAGATCAATGGAGGAAGCGGTGATAGTGGTTCTACCAAAGGAGGGGAAAGACCCATGGATGCGGAGTCGTATAGGCCCATATCGTTGTTGACAACAGATGTCAAAATACTCGCTAAGATCCTGGCCACCCGGCTCACCGGGGTTGCGCATACTGTTATTCACGAGGACCAGTCGGGCTTTATGCCCAACCGCTCCACGGCTGTTAACTTGAGAAGATTATTTCTTAATATGCAGCTGCCTGCTGATAATGGGGGCGGGAGAATAGTGATGTCATTGGACGCTAGAAAAGCATTTGACAGTGTGGAATGGAAATATTTATGGAAAATCATGGACATAATGGGATTTGGCCCGCGTTTATGGCCTGGGTGAAGTTACTGTACTCGTCCCCAAGGGCGGTAGTTAAGGTGAATGGTGAACGGTCCGGGATGTTTGACCTACATAGGGGCACAAGGCAGGGGTGCCCGCTGTCCCCGCTATTGTTTGCGGTGGCTGTGGAGCCCCTGGCGGCCAAAATAAGAGCTGAGAGAGGAGTGGTCGGATTTAAATTTGGGAGGCTGGAAGAAAAAATATCACTGTATGCCGATGACATCCTGTTATTTATGGAAAGTGCAGGAGAGACATTGGGGTGCACCATGGATGTAATTAAACACTTTGGGAGCATTTCGGGACTGGAGATAAACTGGCATAAGTCTTATGTCATGGCTGTAGATAGACCAATAAAAGCGGAGGAGATAGATGAGAGGGGGAAGCAGCTCCGGCTGGTTTCACAATTTAAATACCTTGGGATATGGGTGGCGCTTCCATTGACACGATTCACGGATCTGAATTTAGTTCCTCTGCTAGAGAAATTTAAAAAGAAAATAGGCGCATGGTGCCGATTGGCTTTGACGGTGACGGGTAGAACTAACCTGATTAAGATGGTCCTTATGCCACAATTAATGTACGTTTTGCACAACTCACCGATATGGCTACCAAAGAAACGGTTTCAGGGTATTGATTCTATCTTCAGATCCTTGATATGGGGCAAGAGGCAGGCAAGGATTAAATTGGAAACGCTGCAAAATGGGAAGGAGGAGGGAGGATTGACCGCACCCAATCCCTGGGTCTATTTTTTGGCAGTACAGGGCCAGCATGTCAGGGGATGGAGAGAGCCCGATTGTGGAGGGGCAGCTTGCCGGGTGCTGGAACATGTGTCGGGGAGACGCCCACTGGTCCAGGCGTTAGAGGATGGTACCTTTAAGAAATTGGGAGCAATATATCCTACCTTAGGCTTGACTCAGAAGGTATGGGACACTATTAAAAAGATCAGGGGGGTGGACGGGCTGACTAGATACTCACCGGTGTTGGGCAATGAACATCTGTCGGAACTTAATAAGCTGTGTCAAATGGGCAATTGGAAGGCGCAAGGAGTGAGATATGTGTGCCAGCTGCAGAGTGGAACGGACCTGAAGACCTTTGAGAAATTGAGAGAGGAATTTGATTTGCCTTTGGTATGGGGATTTCAATACTATAGGCTTCGACATGCTTGGAGGGCACAGTGTGGATTGGGAGCTATGACGGTTCAGAGTGACATTGTACTAGACTTTGTGTGTATGAAGGGAGGGACGAGGGGAGTCATATCGAGCTTATATCATGACCTACTGCACTCCTATCTGGGGGGAAATCACCTCATTGCAAAGAGTAAATGGGAAAAGGAGGTGGGTACCCTCACGACAGAACAATGGGAGGCGATTCTAGAATATGTCCCGAAGATCTCTCTAAGCGAGCAGGCACGGCTCTCCCAATTATACATAATACATAGGACATACAAAACACCGTTGCTTCTGTACAAGGCGGGCTTGAGGGGAGATTCCAATTGCCCTAGGTGTGGCATGGACCAGGCCGGATTACTGCACATGCTATGGTCGTGCCCACGGCTGGTGGCTTATTGGTTGGTCGTTATTAACAAAATTGAGAGGGCTTATACATGTACAATTGACACAAACCCGGTGCTGTGTGTTTTGGGGGAGGTGGATGGTATACCTGTCTCAGAACATAACAAAGTGGCGATAGCGCGATTGCTATATGTGGCACGCAAATTAATAGCACGAAAGTGGACAGATTCGGAACCCCCACTAGGAGGGAATTTATTGCTCAGACACGTACGGTAATGCATTTAGAGGAAAGCATTTACAGGCGGAGGCATGGAGAGAGAACTTTTGAGAAAATATGGTCCGCATGGATGGCGGTAATATGATTGTCAATGTTCCCAGGTATGCCCGGCATAAGGAGTATTGGCGGGAGGGGGGAGGTGGGAGAGGGTTTTGACTGTATTACTACACGTTATGTGAATTGTTATATGTATATTGATAACTGTTTGCTGTTAATTTTTGAAACCTAAATAAAAATAATTGGTTTAAAAAAAAAAAAAGTGAAACAGCCAATCAGAGCAATCTGTAATATTTCACCAATATAATTGGTGAAATATTACAATCCAGCCATGGCCGATGCTGCAATAGCATCTGCCATGGCTGGACACCGAGCCCTGACCCCCCCACATGGATTCACGGCGGCGATCGGCCGCCGCCACCGAAAGATGGCAGCGGTCGGTCACGGCCGTCACTAAAAGCTCCCCTCGTCCTGGCCTCCGCTGCCCCCACCTTCCGATCCCCCCCCCTCACTTTCGACCCCCATACTCACCTCTCCCGGTCCACCGATGTCCCTGGATCCTTCCCGGCGGCTGCCCGGGATTCTTCATGGGCGCCGCCATCTTGGAAAATGGCGGGCGAATGCGCAGTGCGCCCGAAGGCGCATGCGCAGTGCACCCTGCAGAGTCAAAAAATTTATTTTGATCACTGTGATAAACTGTCACAGTGATCAAAATAAAAAAAAGTAAGTGAACCCCCCCTGTCACAGGTAGGGACAAATAATAAAGAATTTTTTTTTTTTTCCTATTAGGCCCTGAGCACACGTTGCGGATTTTGCTGCGGATCCGCAGCTGATTTCGCTGCTGATCCGCAGCTGATTTCGCTGCTGATCCGCAGCTGATTTCGCTGCTGATCCGCAGCGGATTTCGCTGCTGATCCGCAGCGGATTTCGCTGCTGATCCGCAACGGATTTCGCTGCTGATTTCGCTGCTGATCCGCAGCTGATTTCGCTGCTGATCCGCAGCTGATTTCGCTGCTGATCCACAGCTGATTTCGCTGCTGATCCGCTGCTGATTTCGCGCGGATCAGCAGCGAATCAGCTGCGAATCAGCAGCGAAATCAGCTGCGGATCAGCAGCGGATTTCGCTGCTGATCCGCAGCTGATTTCGCTGCTGATCCGCAGCTGATTTCGCTGCTGATCCGCAGCTGATTTCGCTGCTGATCCGCAGCTGATTTCGCTGCTGATCCGCAGCTGATTTCGCTGCGGATCCGCAGCGGATTTGGCGCTGCGGATCCACAGCAGATCCAGAAACCATGTACAGTACAATGCAAATAAATGGTAAAAAAGAACGCTGTGCACATGCTGCAGATTTTTCAGCGCAGATTTGCTGCGGTTTTAAATCCGCATGCATTGGTCAATTCTTTGGGGCAGGCATGTCCGCAGCGATTTTACACCTATTCCATTATAGAGCGTTCGTATAACCGCGGAAACGCAGCGAAATCGCGCAAATGTGCGCATCGCAACGCTGCATGAAATTACGGCAGTCAGTGGGCCTTGACAGCAGGTTCTGTGCGATGCATTCCTTAGAAGATGCGAATCCGTCTAACGGTGAACGCAATTGAACGCCTTAGGGTTAGCTGGTTAATTGATTGATGTGCGGTTGCGCGATAGCGGTTGGGTCGCAGTGGTTAGGTCGTTACGAGTGGTCATATGAGGGCTTGGGTTGGCTGGGTTAGGGTTAGCTGAGTGATCATGCTTGAGGTTTGCTGGGGTTAGGTCGGGTTGGGGTAGTTGGGGTTAGGGTTGAGTTAGAATAGGGTTTATATTTAGGTAATGGGTCTTAGGAATGGGCAGCATTGATTCCTGCAAATGTTTGCGTTCAAGTATAGTGTGTGTTGTGGTGGACTAACGTCTTCCTTTTCGTTAGTACGTAGGGTGCTCGCAAATGGCGTGGTTTGCCAATATGGGTTCAGCGACTCGGAATATTGCATACAACTTTGAGGGTTAATTTCTCCACTGTTTCACGTTGGGAAAACAAAATTGGGGATTCTAAAAAGTTTATTTTGTGGAAAAAAAATGATTTTTTTATTTTCACGGCTCTGCGTTATAAACTTCTGTGAAGAACTTGGGGGTTCAAAGTGCTCACCACACATCTAGATAAGTTCCTTGCGGGGTCTAGTTTCCAAAATGCGGTCACTTGTGGGGAGTTTATACTGTTTAGGCACATCAGGGACTCTGCAAACGTAACATGACGCCCGCAGACCATTCCATCAAGTCGGCATTTCAAAACGTCACTACTTCCCTTCCGAGCCCCGAAGTGTGCCCATACAGTAGTTTTCTCCCACATATGGGATATCAGCCTACTCAGGACAAATTGGACAACAACTTTTGAGGTCTAATTTCTCCTGTTACCCTTGTGAAAATAAAAAATTGCGGGTTAAAAAAATCAGTTTTTGAGGAAAAAAATGATTTTTTATTTTCACGGCTCTGCATTACAAACTTCTGTGAAGCACGTGGGGGTTCAAGGTGCTCACCACACATCTAGTTAAGTTCCTTGAGGGGTCTAGTTTACAAAATGTGGTCACTTGTGGGGGGTTTCTACTGTTTAGGCACATCAGGGGCTCTGCCCGTCCGCAGACCATTCCATCAAGTCGGCATTTCAAAGCGTCACTACATCCCTTCCAAGCCCTGACGTGTGCCCAAACAGTGGTTCTCCCCCACATGTGAGGTACTAGCGTACTTAGGACAAATTAGACAACAACTTTTGGGGTCCAATTTCTCCTGTAACCATTGTGAAAATAAAAAATAGGGGGCTAAATAATCATTTTTGAGAAAAAAAAAATGATTTTTTATTTTCACGGCTCTGCGTTATAAACTTTTGTGAAGCACCTGGGGGTTCAAAGTGCTCACTGTGCATCTGCATAAGTTTCTTAGGGGGTCTATTTTCCAAAATGGGGTCATTTGTGGGGGAGCTCCAAAGTTTAGGCATACAGGGGCTCTCCAAACATGACATGGTGTCCGCTAACGACTGGAGCTAATTTTCCATTCAAAAAGTCAAATGGCGCTCCTTCCCTTCTGAGCCCTGCCGTGCGCCCAAACAGTGGTTTATGACCACATATGAGGTATCTGTGTACTCAGGAGAAATTGCCCAACAAATTTTAGGATCCAATTTATACTGTTGCCCATGTGAAAATGAAAAAACTGAGGCTAAAAGAAAATTTTTGTGAAAAAAAAAAAGTACTTTTTTTTTTTTACGGATCAATTTGTGAAGCACTTGGGGGTTCAAAGTGCTCACTCTGCATCTAGATAAGTTCCTTGGGGGGTCTAGTTTCCAAAATAGGGTCACTTGTGGGGGAGCTCCAATGTTTAGGCACACAGGGACTCTCCAAATGCGACATGGCAATCGCTAAATATTCCAGCATATTTTCCATTCAAAAAGTCAAATGGCACTCCTTCCCTTCTGAGCCCTGCCGTGCGCCCAAACAGTGGTTTATGACCACATATGAGGTATCGGTGTACTCAGGAGAAATTGCCCAACAAATTTTAGGATCCATTTTATACTGTTGCCCATGTGAAAATGAAAAAACTGAGGCTAAAAGAAAATTTTTGTGAAAAAAAAGTACTTTCTTTTTTTTACGGATCAATTTGTGAAGCACCTGGGGGTTCAAAGTGCTCACTCTGCATCTAGATAAGTTCCTTGGGGGGTCTAGTTTCCAAAATGGGGTCACTTGTGGGGGAGCTCCAATGTTTAGGCACACAGGGACTCTCCAAATGCGACATGGCAACCGCTAAATATTCCAGCATATTTTCCATTCAAAAAGTCAAATGGCGCTCCTTCCCTTCTGAGCCCTGCCGTGCGCCCAAACAGTGGTTTATGACCACATATGAGGTATCTTTGTACTCAGGAGAAATTGCCCAACAAATTTTAGGGTCCATTTTATCCTGTTGCCCATGCAAAAATGAAAAATTGATGCTAAAAGAAAAATTTGGTTGGAAAAATTAAAATGTCCATTTTTTCCTTCCACGTTGCTTTAGTTCCTGTGAAGCACCTGAAGGGTTAATAATCTTCTTGAATGTAGTTTTGAGTAGCTTGAGGGGTGCAGTTTTTATAATGGTGTCACTTTTGGGTATTTTCTGCCATATAGACCCCTCAAAGTGACTTCAAATGTGAGGTGGTCCCTAAAAAAAATGGTTTTGTAAATTTTGCTGTAAAAATGAGAAATCGCTGGTCAACTTTTAACCCTTATAACTTCCTAACAAAAAAAAATGTTGTTCCCAAAATTGTGCTGATGTAAAGTAGACATGTGGGAAATGTTATTTATTAACTATTTTGTGTCACATAACTCTCTGGTTTAACAGAATAAAAATTCAAAATTTGAAAATTGCGAAATTTTCAAAATTTTGGCCAAAGTTCCATTTTTTTCACAAATAAACGCAAAAATTATCGACCTAAATTTACCACTAACATGAAGCCCAATATGTCACGAAAAAAACAATCTCAGAATCGCTATGATCCGTTGAAGCGTTCCTGAGTTATTACCTCATAAAGGGACACTGGTCAGAATTGCAAAAAATGGCCAGGTCATTTAGGTCAAACTAGGCTGGGTCATGAAGGGGCTAGAGAGGAAAACTACACAGGAGTACACGGCAGGACAGACGGGCGGTTCACTCATCATGAGGCACTTCCTAGCATGGGCTCCTTTGATGCAGCCTGGTAGAGAAATGGCTCGCTCTAGGAGAGAGTGTTTTCCCATGCTGCAATGCCAATAAGTCTCTGTACACATGGTCTCCTTAAAGGGAATCTGTCACCAGGTTTTTGCCAACCCATCTGATAGCAAAATGATATAGAGGCAAATACCCTTATCCCAGAGATGTATTTCTTATTTTACTGGGTACTGTAGTTTTGCTAAAAATCACTGATTTATCTGCTTAGATATAGGAGTTCTCTATATACTAAGCCCAGTAACAACACCCACACCACTGATTAGCTGAGTTCTGTGTATACTTTGCATAGGCAGAAAGCTGCCAGTCAGTGGTGGGGGTAGAAGGCCAAGTAGTCCTCTAATGATTATCTCATTAAAAGTGATTTTATAAAAGCTACACTAAGCAGCCCAGTAAGTGACACATTGCTGGAATCAGGGTCTCTGCCCCACGGTATGAGACTCTCAGATTAGGTATCAAAAACCTGGTGACAGTTTCCCTTTGCGCTGGCCATAAACATTAGATAAATGTTGGCTGAATGATCAGTCGCTCCCAACTCCCCCATAGACACAACACTCTGCTGAACAGTCCTGTGTTCTCAGTGCGAGCTACTGCCAGAATCTTTTGGCAGTGGCTTGTCTCGTCGCCAAATAAAACGGTCATGAGATTGAATTCCAACCGCAGCTCTTTTATAAGGAACTTGTCAGAAGGTAAATACCATTTTAAAGGGAACCTGTCACTAGAGGAACATGTCACAAGCTTCATACTGCCAAACCCATGAGCAGCATGAATCACGGCCTGGCTGCACAATAGCAGGCAGGTATGTTTGTTTGTTTTTTTTCTCCTGAAAGGCCATGTTCAGTATTTGGTCAGTATTTTCCATCAGTATTTGTAAGTCAAAACCAGGAGTGGAACAATCAGAGGAAAAGTATAATATAAACACGTCACCACTTCTGTATTTATCACCCACTCCTGGATTACTGAGGTAAAATACTGACCAAATACTGAACGTGTGCACGTGGCCTAAATGTTCTCCTTTGATTTACAGTCATGGCCAAAAGTTTTGAGAATGACACAAATATTAATTTTTACAAAGTCTACTGCTTCACTTTTTCTAATGGCAATTTGCATATACTCCAGAATGTTATAAAGAGTGATCAGCTTAACAGCAATTACTTGCAAAGTCAATATTTGGCTAGAAAATGAACTTTATACCCCAAAACACATTTCAACATCATTGCAGCCCTGCCTTAAAAGGACCAGCTAACCTCTTTTCAGTGATTGCTCCATTAACACAGGTGTGGGTGTTGATGAGGACATGGCTGGAGATCAATCTGTCATGATTAAGTAAGAATGAGACCACTGGACACTTTAAAAGGAGGCTGGTGCTTGGCATCATTGTTTCTCTTCTGTTAACCATGGTTATCTCTAAAGAAACACGTGCAGTCATCATTGCAATGCACAAAAATGGCCTAACAGGGAAGAGTATCGCAGCTAGAAAGATTGCACCTCAGTCAACAATCTATCGCATCATCAAGAACTTCAAGGAGAGAGGTTCCATTGTTGCCAAAAAGGCTCCAGGGCGCCCAAGAAAGACCAGCAAGCGCCAGGACCGTCTCTTAAAAGTGTTTCAGCTGCGGGATCGGGCTACCAGCAGTGCAGAGCTTGCTCAGGAATGGCAGCAGGCAGGTGTGAGTGCATCTGCATGCACTGTGAGGCGGAGACTCTTGGAGCAAGGCCTGGTCTCAAGGAGGGCAGCAAAGAAGCCACTTCTCTCCAGAAAAAACATCATGGACAGACTGATATTCTGCAAAAGGTACAGGCAGTGGACTGCTGAGGACTGGGGTAAAGTTATTTTCTCTGACGAATCCCCTTTTCGATTGTTTGGGACATCAGGAAAAGCCTCATTCGGAGAAGACAAGGTGAGCGCTACCACCAGTCTTGTCTCATGCCAACTGTTAAGCATCCTGAAAGCATTCATGTGTGGGGTTGCTTCTCAGCCAAGGGAATCGGCTCTCTCACAGTCTTGCCTAAAAACACAGCCATGAATAAAGAATGGTACCAGAATGTCCTCCAAGAGCAAATTCTCCCAACCCTCCAAGAGCAGTTTGGCGATCAACAATGCCTTTTCCAGCATGATGGAGCACCTTGCCATAAAGCAAAGGTGATAACTAAATGGCTCAGGGAACAAAACATAGAGATTTTGGGTCCATGGCCTGGAAACTTCCCAGATCTTAAACCCATTCAGAACTTGTGGTCAATCATCAAGAGACGGGTGGACAAACAAAAACCTAAAAATTCTGACAAAATGAAAGCATTGATTGTGCAAGAATGGACTGCTATCAGTCAGGATTTGGTCCAGAAGTTGATTGAGAGCATGCCAGGGAGAATTGCAGAGGTCCTGAAGAAGACGGGTCAACACTGCAAATATTGACTTGCTGCATTAACTCATTCTAACTGTCAATATAAGCTTTTGTTACTCATATGTTTGCAATTATTATATTTCTGTCTGTGATAAAAACATCTGTCAAACACACATAAAAACCAGAGGGCAGCAGATCATGTGAAAATATAATATTTGTGTCATTCTCAAAACTTTTGGCCATGACTGTAGATTCTGCCACTGTGCAAGTATTTACTTACATCTATGGTGTAATCTGCAGAGTGGCGTAGGACGAGGCACTTCAGCTCTGAGCTTTTCCTCTGATTGTCCCACTCCTGGTTTTGACTTACAAGTACTGAGGTAAAAATCTTACCAAATACTCAGTGTGTACGTGGCCTTACAATGGCAAATTGATTAAAGACAAGTGACCACAGCCTCTGCCCCCTGATCACGCTTTGTAGGCCAGCATAGGGGGAGCCAACGCTGAGTGGGGGAGCCATTTCTCATTAATCTGTAGGGTGCCAACCTCCACGGCTAGGCAATATCCATGTATAGGGCATTTTATAGGGATTTATTAGGTCCCTGGTGTATTAGTAGACCAGTTTAATCCAGCTACATATTATCCAGTAATGGACCAGTGTATCAAAGAGACATATATAAAAACCAGGTAAGGAGATGGACTTCACTTATTACATTACGGTTTTTCTTAGTGTGGTTTTTAATGTATTTTAGAATAAACTACCCCACTAAAAATGTTGGTATTCTCTGAAATTCCTCTGTAAAGAAACATAATTCCAAATTCTTTAGCACGGGCAGCATGAGAAACGGATTTCATTGTTTGACACTTTTTTTTTTTCCTCAGTGATGGGTTGTCCAGATTTTTTATTTCTAAGACTATGGACGTGTATACCTCTTAATAAATTTGGAGCTTCTTTGGGTTCTTCATGTGGCTGAAAACTGAATCTACATCAGCTGGCTTAGATTTTAGCTACAATTTATAGCAGTTTTCTAGCATATAGTATAGTGATTTTGTTGTGTGGTGGTTGGCCATTTGCGATCATCTACCAACATTTTCTGGAGCACATATACCTCTTTGCCAGATTTTCCAATTTTTATTTTATATTTTTTTAACCTAAAAGAGAATGGTAAATGCCCCAAATATTCCTCTGATTACTAAGCTGGGTAATTAGCCCTCAGATGTCAAATATTTTTACCTGTATAACTAATTGTGTTGCCACAATTATCAGCCATGATCATACACTGCTTGTCGCCCAAATAATATTGTAGCTCTGGGAGAAGAGCGGAGCAGGCAGGATTGGCAGAGAAAGCAGAAGTAGCTCTTACGGTTCCATTCAACTTCCTCGTGTGCCTAGTTGTCATGTTCTTTTATTTGTTCAAGATATATTGCAAAAAACAAAGTTCCATAAGTTGAAAAGACTTGGGCCATCAAGTTCAACCTTTCTCCACCAATTATACATTTTTTGTCACTAAATTACTGTATATACTAGAGTATAAGCGGTCCCGAGTATAAGCCGAGGCACCTAATTTTACCACAAAAAACTGGGAAAACTTACTGACTCAAGCATAAGCCTAGTATGCATTGTCCCTTCATCCCTATCCTGGTATGCAAGGCCTCCTCATCCCTATCCTGGTATGCATGGCCTCCTCATCCCTTTCCTGGTATGCATGGCCTCCTCATTTTTTTCGTGGTATGCATGGCTTCCTCATCCCTATCCTGGTATGCATGGCTTCCTCATCCCTATCCTGGTATGCAAGGCTTCCTCATCCCTATCCTGGTGTGCATGATCTCCTCATCCCTATCCTGGTATGCATGGCCCCCATCAAAAAAAAAACATTAAAAAATAAACCATTCTACTTGCCTTTCTGTGCTCCCTCGCTGAGTCTTGCTTCGGTGCCAGCAGCTGCTTTATGCTTGTAAGCTGCGCACGGCAGGGACATCATGCGCTGCTCACAAGCAGAGCACAGCTGCCGGAATACTCACCGCTCCACACGCCTGAACTATGTGCATAGAGGGCTGTGAGTATTCATTTCTATTAAGTGGCGCGCACAGTGTCACCCGCCGGGTGGTCACATGTGCCGTTACTTAAGAGAAATGAGTATTCACCCCTTTCCACGCCCATGGGAGTGCAGACAGGTGAATATTAATTTCTCTTAAGTAGCAGGCACACATGACTGCCCGGCAGCTGCAGGAGCCTGCTGCTGTGGCTGCCACTGTGCGCTATTAGGCTATGTGCACACGTAGCGTTTTTGCCGCGTTTTTATGTGGCGTAATCGCTTAAAAAACGGTTACAAAACGCGTCCCATGCAATCCTATGGGATTACGCATTGCTGTGCACACACTGCGTATTTTTGCGGAGCGTAATCGCTTCGCGTTAAAATACGCAGCATGTTCATTCTTTTGGTGTAATCGCGGCGATTACACCGCCATAGGATTGCATTGAAACGCTCACTTTACGCATGTGGCTATGCCCACCATGTGTGAAGTGTGCGCTTCATGTGCGGATGGTACCCAGGGCCTGGAGGAGAGGAGACTCATATTCCTGTAAAAAATAGAATTAAAATAAAAAATATTGATATCCTCACCCTCCGTCTGCCCCAGAGTCTTCCCGCTCCTCAGCGAAGTTGCCGCCAAGTTCCGTTCCCAGGGATGCATTGCGAGAATCACCCAGATGACGTAGCAGGCGAGTGACCACGATGTTGCAAAGGTCATTCTGCAAGCTAAAAACTCTTGTGTTTTGCGGGAAAACGCATACTAATTATGTATGCGTTTTACCTGCAGTGGGGAGTTGCGCAAATGCTCCGCAAAATTACAGCATTTGCGCAACGTGTGCACATAGCCTTGCAGAGAAATGAATATTCACTGCCAGCACACTGAATATTCATTTCTCTTTAGCAGCGGGCACAAGAGTTAGCTACAGCAGCCGGCCCCTGCCTCCTGTGACCCGCTGCTCCACTGCTGCCGCTCCCCCTTCATCGTCTTGACACCTCACTCGAGTATAAGCAGAGCTGGGACGTTTTCAGCACAAAAAAAATGTGCTGAAAAACTCGGCTTATACTCGAGTATATACGGTGTCTATATCCCACAAGGTTATCTGTACTGAGGAGATCATCCAGCCCTTTTTTAAAAGCTGTTCTAGTGTCTGCCATTACTACCTGTTGTGGTCGCCATTCCACAGTTGACTGCTCTAACTGTAAAGAATTCTTTCCTATTTAGCTGCCTGAATCGCCGTTCTCCCATCGGTAGTGAGCGCCCCCTGGTCCTTAGTATGGCCCTTGGAAGGAATGTTATGCCAGTCCCTTTGTACTGACCACATGTGTATTTATACATATAAGACGTCTGAGAGATCTCATTTTTAAGCTAAACAAGTCCAAACAAAGATGTTGACTGCTTTACTTGCTCTTCTTGACATTTGGCCTGGAAAATAGGTGGAACAATTGCCAGTGACACACTTAGAGATGGGTGCTCCTGTGGACGTCTTTATAGTCTGCAAATAATACCTGTGGAAACAAGTGAAGCCGGTCTTTCAGGTTTGTCTGCCCTCGTACAGCTGATAGAGCGGACTCCGGAATTGTGGAACTAGTTGGATAGAAAAGCCATGTCTGTTCTTCCTTGATTAGCAATACTGTCCGAGTTTTGTAAAGTACGGGGTTGTCTAGGCTCACACTGCTGTTCACATGGAGAGACCCCTCTGCATCCTGGCTGGTACAGATGCAAAGGCGGCCACCCATTGATAAGCATTTCATGCACGGGTGTTACGTGGTTATGGTGCAATAGTTTAATCTTTTACGTAAATGGAATTTTCGGCAGAGAAACCAGCGTTTTGGTTTTATTTTGTAAAGAAAAAAAATTCTGCCCCTGATTGAAGCTGTTCAGTTTTCTTCCTGTTTCCATACTATACTTAGTGCCGGGGCCCGTGGGCATGTCATGTATTTACAGTAAGGATGGGGGACCTTTTTTCTGCCAAAGCCATTTGGATCTATATAGTATTTCCTTTCTTCATTTGTGGGCCATAAAAATGCATCCACTTAATTATCCTGCTTTATTTTGTCAAACATTTAATTACGTCACTCACCACTAATGTGATGGCTGGAGCTGATTCTCTGTGGTGTGGCTGTGCTGATGGGTGGTATTGATGTTTCTACTCGCAACTGCTTTTCCAGGATTGCGTCGTCTGGAGCACAGGCTGTAGGTTTCACTGCATGGCTCCTCACAGTGGGAAATTCTACAGATCTAGAACTCAATCAGGTCTGCTGTATACATCCCATAGGCGGATCGGAGGTTCCCCATCCGTTTTTTCATGGTCTATGGTTTTGTTTTCTATCCCCTTTCTAAATGGGAGATGCTGTCAGGTCTTCATGAACTCTTAAAACCCCCGTCCATGACCTTTTTTAGTTTTTAATTCCAGTATTTTTTTTATTTTATAGAACTGCATTTGCCTGAAATGAACGTATCAGCATCTTACTGTATGCCCCCGGGACAGAACTGCAAATTCTGGCAATGTAGATACTGTCATAGTTTGTGTTCCTTCCGACAGCTCTCTTCCCCTTCCCTAGCCCTCCTATCACTCCCCTTGTTGTATACAAGGTTCACCGGGCTATTCCTAGTTCATTAGTACATAGCGAGGGGTTGCATACAAGGCTCACCGGACTAGTCCTGGCTCATTAGTACACAGCGAGGGGTTGCATACAAGGCTCATCAGACTAGTCCTGGATCATTAGTACACAGCGATGGGTTGCATAGAAGGCTCACCGGGCTATTCCTAGTTCATTAGTACACAGCGAGGGGTTGCATACAAGGCTCAACGGACTAGTCCTGGATCATTAGTACACAGCGATGGGTTGCATAGAAGGCTCACCGAACTAGTCCTGGATCATTAGTACACAGCGATGGGTTGCATAGAAGGCTCACCGGGCTATTCCTAGTTCATTAGTACACAGAGGGGTTGCATACAAGGCTCACCGGACTAGTCCTGGCTCATTAGTACACAGCGAGGGGTTGCATACAAGGCTCACCAGACTAGTCCTGGATCATTAGTACACAGCGATGGGTTGCATAGAAGGCTCACCGGGCTATTCCTAGTTCATTAGTACACAGCGAGGGGTTGCATACAAGGCTCACCTGTCACGGGTGTGTCGCTGCGAAGATCGTCGCGATTGCACACCCTGACTTCTCACAGCTGAGTTTCTGCTGCTGGGTGTTTTTCGGCAGTGAGAGAGTTAATTCTCCCTCTCTCTGTGCTGGACAAGACCAGCCTCGCTCAGCTGCAATTAATGTTGCGATAATTGGTTTCCTTCAAATACCTGCCTGTCTGCTAGGGAAGTGTCGGTGAAAGCATTCATGCAGACCAGCAGAGCGGATCATATTGAGAAATCTAAAGCTAAGAGTACCTGTTGTGGTTTTCTCCTCTCCTCGCTTTATTATTTATCTCCTTACCCGTTGGTGTTCCCTCTGTAGTGGTAGTTTTGTATGCAAGGTGTCTTTTGTTTTACCCCTTGTACTGTCTCGTTCGTCTTATACTGTGTGTAGGCAGTTACCTTCCCGTTTCCCTGTGGTGGTAATCAGGGTCCTTCTCAGGACTAGATTACAGTGGTCAGGGATTCACAGGAGATAGGGTTACGCTGGCGGCCTGGACCTCTGTACCATCAACAGTACCTCCAGGTAGAGGGATTAGTCAGGACCCCAGCTTAGGGTCAGCATAGACCCCGGTCCTCCTGTATACAGAGACAGCGTGACATTTTCACCGACCACAAAGATTTTCTCCAGTCACCATGGATCCAGTAGTCAGTCTAGCTCGGCAGTTGCAGAGTTTGTCCATGGAGCTGGCGGACGTTAAGTCCAAGGTTTTGTACCCCCGGAGCAGGCCGGACCTGAACCTAAAGTAGCTCTCCCTGACAGGTTCACTGGGGGGCGGGACAAGTTTTTTGCTTTCCGGGAGGCATGTAAATTGTACTTTCGGCTGCGACCTCGGTCATCTGGGAGTGAAGAACAAAGGGTGGGGATTGTCATCTCGCTCCTACAAGGAGACCCCAATCCTGGGCGTTCGCTCTCCCCCCGGGCTCCCCAGCTCTCCAGTCAGTGGATAGGTTTTTTGCAGCTCTGGGTCTTGTATATGATGACCCGGATCGGGTCTCCCTTGCTGAATCTAAGTTACGTAAGATACAGCAGGGAGATCGTCCGGCGGAGGAATTCTGTTCGGAGTTCCGTAGGTGGGCCACGGACACCCAGTGGAATGACCCGGCTCTTAGGAGCCAGTTTTGTCAAGGTTTATCTGACAAATTAAAGGATGTGCTGGCACAGTATGACCCTCCCACGTCACTGGAAGCAGCTATGGCCCTTGCTATTCGTATTGACAGACGTCTTCGGGAGAGGTGCGGGGTAACTTCGCCCCCTGTGATGACTCCACCTTCCTCAAGGGTCCCTTATACGGAGGTTCCCTGGTCACTCCAGAGGAGCCTATGCAATTAGGAGGGACATCATTCCGGGGGAGGGGATCGGTGGGGCGCCACAAAACAAGAAGTTGTTTCTTCTGTGGGGAAAAAGGGACATTTTATTGGGGGGTGTCCATCCCGTCCTTTGCAGAGTGAGAAGTCGCCGGAAAAACTATTGATCCCAGATTGTGTGGTGGACGGCAATCTGGGAGTAAGTATTTCGTCTCTAAATTCGTCTCAGTTTCTCGTACCGGCGGAGGTGGTGGTGGGTGCGAGAACTGAGAGGATATCTGTTCTTCTGGATAGTGGGGCCGGGGCTAATCTGGTGGATGCTCGCTTTGCCCGGGTTCAAGGTATGCGATTGAGTGTGTTGGCTAAACCCGTCCCCATATTCTCGATCGATTCCAGTCCTCTCGGTCAGGGAAGTTTTTTGCAAGCAGTGCATAACATAGATCTTCAAGTGGGGGCGTTACATAAAGAACTGTTGTCTTGTTATGTGTTGGAGGGTCTTCCTACTCCTATAGTGCTGGGCCTTCCTTGGTTAACTAAGCATAACCCGGTTATTAATTGGCAATCCAGAGAGATAAGCCAATGGAGTGAATTCTGTAATAAAAACTGCATGAATACGGTCATTGGTGCGGTCGCTCCTAGGGCCTTACCTCCATTTCTGGTGGACTTTGAGGATGTATTCTCGGAGAAAGGGTGTCAAGAACTACCTCCTCATCGCGAATATGACTGTTCTGTTAACTTGCTCCCTGGGGCCAAATTACCGAAATCTAGGTTGTATAACCTTTCTGGTCCTGAGAGACAGGCCATGAAGGATTATATTTCAGAGAGTCTGGCTAAGGGGCATATTAGACCTTCATCTTCCCCGGTGGCCGCGGGGTTCTTCTTTGTGAAGAAAAAAGATGGAGGCCTACGCCCTTGCCTGGATTTCCGTGAGCTTAATCGGATTACGGTCCGAGATCCGTATCCGCTCCCACTTATTCCCGATCTCTTCAATCAGATCGTGGGTGCTAAATGGTTCTCTAAGTTGGATCTCAGGGGGGCGTACAATCTGATTAGGATGAAGGAGGGGGATGAGTGGAAGACGGCGTTTAACACTCCGGAGGGGCATTATGAGAACCTTGTCATGCCATTTGGTCTGAGTATTGCCCCGGCGGTGTTTCAACGCTTTGTAAATGACATCTTTCGCCACCTAATGGGACAGTTTGTGGTCATATATCTGGATGATATCTTAATTTACTCGCCGGATCTTGTGTCTCATCAGGAGCATGTTAGGCAGGTGTTACAGATCTTGCGGGATAATAAACTGTACGCCAAATGGGAGAAGTGTGTGTTCGCGTACAGGAACTTCAGTTTTTAGGATTCCTGGTGTCCGCATCCGGTTTTCGTATGGACCCTGGGAAAGTGCGGGCAGTTCTTGAGTGGGATCTGCCAGAGGATCTTAAGGCATTACAACGTTTCTTGGGGTTTGCTAACTACTACCGGAAATTCATTCGCAATTTTTCGTCCATAGTTAAACCTCTCACAGACATGACTAAAAAAGGGACGGATTTTTCAAAGTGGTCTGACAAGGCTTGTCAAGCGTTTTCTTCTTTGAAAAAATGTTTTGCTTCAGCACCCATACTTATTCAGCCTGATGCGTCACAGCCGTTCATTGTTGAGGTGGACGCTTCCGAGGTAGGGGTGGGAGCAGTATTGTCACAAGGTTCGTCCCCTGGTAAATGGCATCCGTGCGCCTTCTTCTCTAAAAAATTGTCGTCCGCGGAGAGGAATTATGATGTCGGCAATAGAGAACTCTTGGCCATTAAGTTAGCTTTTGAGGAGTGGCGTCATTTTTTGGAGGGGCAGTCCACCGGTCACCGTCATTACCGATCACAAAAACCTGCTATATTTAGAGTCCGCTAAACGTCTGAATCCCAGACAAGCTAGGTGGTCGTTGTTTTTTACCAGGTTTAATTTTGTCGTCACATATCGTCCTGGGTCAAAAAATGTTAAGGCGGATGCCTTATCTCGCTGTTTCCCAGGGGCTGGGAACACTGAGGACCCGGTTCCGGTCCTTCAGGAGGGGGTGGTGGTGTCGGCAGTATGCTCTGAGCTTGAGGAGGAGGTATTGGAGGCTCAGGGGGACGCCCCTGTAGGACCTCCAGGGAGACTGTTTGTTCCAAATCAGTTGCGACAAAAGGTGATCGAGGCACATCATAATTCAGCTTTGGCAGGACACCCAGGGAGTAAAGCAACTGAGGATCTCCTCTCGCGCCGGTTTTGGTGGCCTAACTTACATAGGGAGGTGGTAACTTTTGTCGCCTCCTGCGAGGTTTGTGCACGCTCTAAGACCCCACATACCTGTCCGTCTGGGACCCTCTTACCTTTGAAGATCCCGGAGCGTCCGTGGACTCATCTGTCTATGGACTTATTACGGACCTCCCGCCATCTTCGGGTAAAACAGTCATACTCGTTGCAGTGGACAGGTTCAGCAAGATGGCACATTTTATCGCTCTTCTGCTCTTCCTAATGCTAAAACTCTTGCGCAGGTGTTTATTGGGGAGATTGTAAGACTTCACGGGGTACCCTCCGATGTGGTGTCGGATCGGGGGTCTCAGTTTGTGTCCAAATTCTGGAAAGCATTTTGTACACGGCGGGGGATGCAGTTGTCATTTTCATAGGCTTTTCACCCGCAGACCAATGGTCAGACAGAGCGTCTGAACCAGAGCTTGGAGACATATCTCCGGTGTTTTGTGTCAGAGAACCAGGAGGACTGGGCTTCTTTCTTGCCTCTGGCGGAGTTTGCTCTAAATAATAGGCGGAGCGAGTCCACTGGTAAGTCCCCGTTTTTTGGGGCATATGGTTTTCACCCCCAGTTTTGTACCTTCAATAGGGGGGGCTCTTCTGGGGTTCCTGAGGAGGAACGATTTTCGTCGTCACTCGCTTCAGTGTGGAGAGGAGTGCTGAATAATCTGAGTACTATGGGGAACAGATACAAACGTATGGCTGATAGGAGGAGAGTGTCTGGTCCAGACCTAAGTGTGAACGATCTGGTATGGTTGTTTACCAAGAATATAAAACTTAAGGTTCCCTCCTGGAAACTGGGTCCCAGGTTCATCGGGCCATACAAGATCAGTTCTATAATTAATCCGGTTGCATTCCGTCTTGACCTCCCTCCCACATTTAAAATTCATAATGTGTTCCACAGATCGTTGCTTAAAAGGTATGTGGCACCGGTGATACCTTCACCTTTACCTGCCTCCTCCTATGGTGGTCAATGGTAACTTGAAGTTCCAGGTGTCGAGAGTCATCGATTCACGTCTGAATTGCCGGTCCCTTCAGTACCTTGTTCATTGGAGGGGGTATGGTCCTGAGGAGAGGACGTGGGTTCCTGCGTCGGATATTAACGCAGACCGATTGGTTCGGGCCTTCCACACTACTCACCCAGATAAACCCGGCCCTGAGGGTCCGGAGGCCCCTCGTAGAAGGGGGGGGTACTGTCACGGGTGTGTCGCTGCGAAGATCGTCGCGATTGCACACCCTGACTTCTCACAGCTGAGTTTCTGCTGCTGGGTGTTTTTCGGCAGTGAGAGAGTTAATTCTCCCTCTCTCTGTGCTGGACAAGACCAGCCTCGCTCAGCTGCAATTAATGTTGCGATAATTGGTTTCCTTCAAATACCTGCCTGTCTGCTAGGGAAGTGTCGGTGAAAGCATTCATGCAGACCAGCAGAGTGGATCATATTGAGAAATCTAAAGCTAAGAGTACCTGTTGTGGTTTTCTCCTCTCCTCGCTTTATTATTTATCTCCTTACCCGTTGGTGTTCCCTCTGTAGTGGTAGTTTTGTATGCAAGGTGTCTTTTGTTTTACCCCTTGTACTGTCTCGTTCGTCTTATACTGTGTGTAGGCAGTTACCTTCCCGTTTCCCTGTGGTGGTAATCAGGGTCCTTCTCAGGACTAGATTACAGTGGTCAGGGATTCACAGGAGATAGGGTTACGCTGGCGGCCTGGACCTCTGTACCATCAACAGTACCTCCAGGTAGAGGGATTAGTCAGGACCCCAGCTTAGGGTCAGCATAGACCCCGGTCCTCCTGTATACAGAGACAGCGTGACATCACCGGACTAGTCCTGGATCATTAGTACACAGCGAGGGGTTGCATACAAGGCTCACCGAGCTATTCCTAGTTCATTAGTACACAGCGAGGGGTTGCATAGAAGGCTCACCGGACTAGTCCTGGCTCATTAGTACACAGCGAGGGGTTGCATACATGGCTCACCGGACTAGTCCTTGCTCATTAGTACACAGCGAGGGGTTTCTAACTTCATTTAAAATTATGCAGTTGTTTAAAACAATAAAACCCTTGCTGAATTGAATAGAGGACTAAAAGTTCATGGGCACAGATTTAAAAGCAGCAGGAGACCTGACAGGTTTCTTTTAACGGTGACCTTCTAAGGGCTTATGCCATATTACATATTCATGCTGGCCATGGCTTGTGATACAAAGTAGGACTCTGTGTGCTGTTGTACAGGGCCTATTCATGGGGTTATATAAATATAGAACTGATTTCATTAGTCTTTCCAGATTTGAGACTAAATCCATTGTAGAATATTGTAGATATGAGCTTCATTGGATCAGACAGCAGCTTCAACAGAGAATATGGCTCTGCAGAAACTTGGACAACTCTTTATTATTGAGTTGTGAGTGGACTTTTACATCAGATTATCTGTTAATTAACACAAATCTTCCCAATTACTTAATTTTTAATTTAATCACTGCTTAAATTGGGACAGATTAGTATGCAGCAGCGCTTTGTGCACAGCATGGTGAGCTTGTCCCTGTCTCTCCATGCCGAAATCACAATTCCTTTATTGGAACAGAACAGGATGTACAAGCCCTGACATTGGCTCCTTTAACCATGATTACTGGTTAAAAGTGCTCCTAATTACTGTGCAGAAGCTGTATCTGCTAACGGCCTGACTGAATAGATCAGGCAGCCCACTTCGAGGCTGTCCCATAGCATTTCACAGTACACCAGGATAGGAGATAAATGTGGTGGTAGCCAAGTCCCCTATGTGAATGGAATGGCAGTGCACATGCATGACCACCAAGCAGTTCACTGCTTCTAGGAGCAGTGTACGCACCTACCCCTGGAACACATGAGCAACATGACGAAGGCTACTCTTTGACTTCTCCGTATACTACAAATTTCTGATATTTCAAACAAAATCATCTCTTCTGAACTTTCCATTTGCATCTATGGAGATTAAGTGGCCAAGATCAGAGGTCTCCAATCTAGGTTGTTTCAGCAGAGGTGAGACATCCAGCCAAGATCCTGAGCCTTGGCAATCCCAAGACCAGAAGGGGCTGGTAGTCTTACTTCATTCTAGTTCTTTGCAATCCTGTAATGGCAGCCTAATATCGTGGGCTCACAGGAGAAAACTATAGCACTCTGCACCATATGACAGTGGAGTGTAGAGACTGATTGAGGCCTTTTTTTCACATTGTTGACCTCTGGAGATTCTGTTCTGAGATCTCCACCAATTTGTAAAAACCACCAGACTGAATAGTTTATTACAATTATGAGCAGACCGTGGTGTACAGGCGCAATAGGAAGTCTATGGGCCCCTAAATCACTGTGTGCATGCTCAAATACGCACTAAACGGGGTCTCAGTACCTGGACCCAGGCTTTTGTTTTAACCAAACCCTTTTAGGCCGGTTTCACAAGTCCGTATACTTCCGGGACCGGAGATATCCGTGTCCATGTTACTACGTGTGGCAACCACGTGCCACCTGTGTGCCGCATCAGTACAACATGGACGGCCGCCTGGGAAGAAGCGGCTACTGTAAGCTCTGTTCCCCGGTGGCTGGTGCTGAAGCCAGTCCTTGCTGTCTGTGAGTAGAAGAGAACGATGAGCGGTATATTAAAGTCTGAGGAACAGCAGATGTTGGATGATGGGGTAACAGTCCCAAAAGCCCCACCTGCTGTCATTCGGACTTTAATATACCACTCATCGTTCTCCTCTGCTCGCCAGCAGAGCAGGGGAGAATGACAGCCGGCTTCAGCGCCAGCGGCTTATAGTAGCGCTACTTCCCTGGCGTCCATCCGTACACACGGTGGACAGTGTGCACTGTTCTCTGTGTGTGGCGCGTTTTGCGGTCCATGCGAAAACGGACATGGTCCATCAAAACACTGGCGTGTACATAGACCCATTCATGAAAAAACTGTCACAAGTAACGGAGACACTGACGTGTAAAAGGGGCGTTAATGTGTATCTGGAAGTGAGCTGCTCCTGTGAGGGATAATGGTCATGGAAAGGGGTGGAATATCGTAGGAGAGGTCAGAAATGCGTTGACGGGATAGACATCTAGTTCTTCGTTGCTGCACTATCAAGACATCCTTCATGGAGAGCTAAACAATATGAATGTACTGACATTTAAAATACATAATGTAAATTCCGATCCTACACAATGCCCCGCCAATGTCCTTGGTAAGTTTACCAAGGATGTCATCATTTCAGCAATCAGGAAGTCGATTGAGTAGCAAAAATAATGCAAATACAACATATAATTGTATTTCTATAGCGCCAACATATTCCGCAGCACTTTACAATTAAGGGGGCCATGTAACAAAGACATCACAAAGTAACACACAGTTCACCAGTTACAGGAAGAGTGAGGGCCCTGCTTGCAAGCTACAATCTAGGCGATGGGGTGTAAAACTATATTGGTATCATATTTGACAAATTCCCCTTAAAATATTATTGTAGGTAGTATATGCAACCCTAATTACAAAATATGGTTGGCACGCTGTGTAAAATGTAAAGAAAACAAGACTGCGATGACTTGGAAATCTCTTATAGCCATATTTTATTCGTAACAGAACAAAAACTCAGATCAGAAGATGAACGTTTGATTTTTTTTTTCAAATGAAATAGAAGAAAGTCTTCTTTAGAAATTGAGGCAGCAACACCTCTCCAAAAGGCACACGCAGCTCAGTGTCTCTGCTAGATGACAGGCTGTATAGTCGCATCATGCAACAATGCAGCATGCCATCTACATGTAGTAGATCTAGACCCGTCGTGAGACAAATGGATTATGTTCTCAGTGGACAGGTGAGGCATATTGTTTATTTTAATTCTCTTATAGGGGACAATGGCTTCAGTGGACTGGGGAGTGACGCAAGTGATTAAAGGGGTCTGTGCTATTCTTTCAATTAAAGGACTTTATTCTGGGTGTTTTTTTTTAAAATACAATATCATTATGGGGTTAGTAATGGGGGCATCTTGTAGACTCCTCCATTACTAATCTCTGGGCTTGAAGTCCCCTACAATACAAAGGTGACCTAACCCCCCTCCCCAACTATCACTCCATTTGCCATCTCACTAGGACAAGTGGGAGAAGTGAGGCAGAGTGCCAGAATTGGTGCATCTTATAGATGTGCCTTTTCTGGGGTGGCTGTGAGCTGAAGGTTTTTAGCCTGGCCCCTTCCTAGGCTATTAATATCAGTCCACAGATGTCTGCCCAGCATTTGCTGATTAATGATAGGGGACAGTCTTTTTTGGGGGGGTCCCTCAATTTCAATAGCCAGTAAAGGCTAAGTAAACAGCTGTGAGCTGATATTAATAACCTGGTAAGCTCCATGGGTATTACCTGTCTGCTTTCCCTCTGCTGGTCTATTCTGCCTGGCCTTGCTGTGACTCTACTGTGCGCGGCAGATAAATTGCCGGCTTTTCAAAGGGCATGGGTGTGTAAAAATCGACAAGACTTGCATGGTCCAAGTTCTGTGCTTTTTTTAAATCACTTGTTAACTTGCATTGGTGAGTCTCATCCGAGATACTAGGTGAATCGCAGCATGCTGTGACCTTTTTCTCAGTCCGATTTCAGCCAAGAAAAAAAAAATAGCAGATGAGCTGCAACTCATAGGTTACCATTGGTCAGAGTCCAAACCGATTTTTTTTTTTTCTATCGGATTGCACTCGGCCGTTTTTCTCGCAGTGGAGTACAAGCCCTTACACTGGAAGTAAGAGTTAAAGGGAATCTGTCACCCCATTTTTCATATATAAGCTGCAGCCACCGCCATCAGGGGCTTATCTACAGCATTCTGGAATGCTGTAGATAAGCCCCCGATGTCACCTGAAAGATAAGGAAAACGAGTTATATTATACTCACCCAGGGGCGGTCCGGTCTGATGGGTGTCGCAGGTCCGGGTCCGACGCCTCCCATCTTCTAGCGATGACATCCTCCTCCTTGCTTCTGGCGTGCACCTGCTCAGGCTCCCTGATCTGCCCTGTTGAGGGCAGAGCAAAGTACTGCAGTGAGCAGGCGTCGGGCCTCTCTGACCTTTCCTGCGCACTGCAGTACTCTGCTCTGTCCTCACCAGGGCAGATAAACTACGTGAGAAAATGAAGGAAAAAGGGATCCAGCTTCAATAAAATCTTCATCTTTATTGATTCATAAAAACATGAATAATGGCATGCTCCTGGACAAGCTCAGGACAAGGCTACGCGTTTCGATCACAGGGATCTTTATCACAGCTCAGCTGTGATAAAGATCCCTGTGATCGAAACGCGTAGCCTTGTCCTGAGCTTGTCCAGGAGCATGCTGTGAGGAACTCAGCCGGCCGCCACACGGTAGCCCGGGTATCACAGCTTCTGATACCACCGCCGCTACCAAATGTGACGGACGATCCCTTTCCTCCCACGTCACCAATGGGACGTAACTCCACAGGTACAGCTCTCCGGCGCCCCCCTTTGTCTCTCAGGTCAGTAAGAGAACTGCACCTAGAGCAAATGGCCGCCGGGGAAGGTGTCCTGCTACCCACTGGGTATTCTAAGATTCGTGATCAGAGTAAAAGCATCAGCCCAAGATTAATTTTATGGTTTAATTTGCCTTAAGGGCGCACTAGATAATTACAGAAATATACAGTAAAGCTATACAACGTAACTACAATGGAATGGCAGTCAGAGTAAAAATACAACAATAATGTACAAGGCTTAAAGGTATTAGCTATAGATCAATATTACCGGGTTGTAGTATGGTCATGGGAAGGCAGGGGCTTTGCCATTCCCAGGTAGTAGTCTTCAGTTACTGGATAGTCCCCAAAGCATATGTTGCTGCACCCTTGGCAAGACAAATCCGTTTTCTTTTGGTCCTTTCCTAGACCATCTTCTTGGCTTCTGTGTGTGAAATGGAATGAGAGACCAGCCTCTTCTTGGCTACAGCTTTTAACCCTGCTAGGCCCTTCCCCATTTGCTTTGAAGCCCGCATATTAACTGGCCTGCAATTCATATAGAGCAGGAAACAATGGCTTGAGCTAGAGCTATTTACCATACGACTGACCATCTTATTCAGACCCTGGCCTAAACCAATTAGCATGTAAAGGCCTATTGATTCATAGTGGACATCAAAGCTGGTCGTACTGGATATGCTAATAGGCCCTGTGTAGCTAAAAGTCTGTGGCTGTGTGAACTGACAAAATGGAGGCTGGTACAGGCCCTATACAAAATGGCGACAACCTTTTCCTTACACATGCCATTATTCATGTTTTTATGAATCAATAAAGATGAAGATTTTATTGAAGCTGGATCCCTTTTTCCTTCATTTTCTCATGTATCTTCACGTTTGATCAAGCGGAGGATCCGTGCTTCTACAAACCGGTGAGCTGGTTAGCGTTCTTATACAGATAAACTACGCCTGAGCAGGCGCGTGCCAGAAGCAAGGAGAAGGACGTCATCGCTAGAACGGTGGGTGACGGCCCCGGACCTGCGACGCCCATCGGACCAGACTGCCCCCCGGGTGAGTATAATATATCGCATATTCTTATGTATAAGCCGAGATTTTCAGCCCATTTTTTAGGGCTGAAAGTCCCCTCTCGGCTTATACGTGAGTCATATACAGGGGTCGGAGGGGGAGCGGGGGTGTCGGATCATACTCACCCCTCCGCCGGCGCGTCTCTGCAGCCCCCCTGCTTTTCCCACCCATATTCATGACTTTAATGAGTGGTACCACATGACCGCTGTAGGAAGGAAGAGCTGCGGTGAACGTCGGGAGAAGAGGAGACGCTGCAGAGACGCACCGGCGGAGGGGTGAGTATAGCGATATTTACCTGTCCCTCGGTCCACCGCTGCGCTGCTCCCTCGTCCGACTCCTCTGGCTGTGAATGTTCAGGCAGAGGGCGCGATGATGTAGTTAGAGCGCGCCGCGCCCCCTGCCTGATCATTCACTGCCAATGACCCGGAAGATGGAGCAGCGCGCAGCGGTGGACCGGTCCGGTGACAGGTAAATATCTCAGGTGCCAGGATCCTGAGCGAGCGGTGACACCGGCATCTGTCCCCCATAGCGTGCCGGTGTCACCGCCTGCTCAGGACACCGGCACCTGGCCCCAAGCGACGAGAGGCGAGTGTCTTTTTTTTTTTTGCAGCGGCAGCATAAGGGACCTATACCATGGGGCATAATCTGACTGTGGAGCATATGGGGGCATAATAATTTTTTACCCTAGGCTTATACGCGAGTCAATAAGTATTCCCAGTTTTTTGTGACAAAATTAGGGTGGCTGGCTCATACACTAATATATACGGTAACTTGTTTTTCTTCTCTTTCAGGATACATGGGGGGGGGGGATCTACAGCATTACAGAATGCTGTAGATAAGCCCCTGGTGGTGGTGGCTTCAGCTTATATACCAGGGGTGGGGAATCTTTTTTCTGCCAAGGGCCATTTGGATATTTATATCATCCTTCGGGGCCGTACAAACTCCGCCCACAAAGTACATCCTGACTCTGGCACTGGTGTCAGGATGTAATCTTTCATTGCATGTCCTTCAGTTTTCATTAGTGAACACTACGTGTGTGTGCACACAGAGCAAGAAGAAATTAATGAGCTGGTGGCAATCAAAATACAGCTCCTTGCCCAAGAATGCTGTCCCTGAGAATCTGCCTGTGGGCCGGATAAAGGGTCATCGAGGGCCGTAAATGGCCCTGGGGCCTGAGGTTCCCCACCCCTGTTATATACGAATAATGGGGTGACAGATTCCCTTTAAAGTGTCATCGCTATCCAAAAATTGTACTGATAAAAACATTGCCTCACATTACAAAAAATAAGCCCGGTCATGGTTCCATCAATGAAAACGTTCTAGGTCTCAAAGTGGCACCATAACAAGGAAATAAAAATTAACATCTCAAGTGTTTCTTTTTAATCACTAAAATCATAAAAGAAAGCTGGAGAAGTTTGGAATCACCGTAATTGTACTGACCAGGGGAATCATATGGCCAGGTCATTTTTATGACACAATTTATACTGTAAAAGCGGATCCCAAAAAAATGTCAGAAGTGCATTTTTTTTTCTCCATTTCACTGCACATTCTCAGTCAGCCGTATCCTATAGCCGACACCTTGATACATCAGTCACCATCTCTCCTTAGATGCTGCTGTCAATAGTGGCTACAGCATCTAGATGGTTAACTGTGTGGGGGCTCCCTCTTTAACCCTATTTGCACCATGAGATCACGGTTGTGTGGTCCTGATGGTTGCCATGGCAATTCACGGCCAAAGTAACGGCCTAGAGTCTGCCAACATCTAGGTGGTAAAATTAACATTAATTTGTGAAAAGCACCTGAAGGGTTAATAACCTACCCGACAGCAGTTTTGAATATGTTGAGGGGGGCTGTTTTCTTTTTTAATGGTATCACTTTGATGGGATTTCCAATACATGGGTGCCCCAACGTCACTTCAAAACTGAATTGGTCCCTAAATGAAGGCCAAATAAAGGCGCAGTTTACAGCGGGTCTGATGTACCGCAGCGCTATGGGAAACGTTAACTATTGTGTGCTCTGACTGTCCGGATTAAAGGGATAATCGGTCAAAGATTGAACTTTTTAAAAAAAAAAAGTTTGATAAATGTATATTTTTATCAATAAAATGTAAAACATTGACCTAGGTTTACCATTAACAGAAAACATAATGTCACATTCCAGATTACTGCCACATAGTGACCCATGTTAGAGGCATCTGGCCGGCACTAAGGGGTTCAGTGGCCCTTAGCGGCCTTTATTAGCCCGTTTATACAGGTGTGCCTCTGTACCAAGTCTGTGTGCACATGTGCCATTGTTCTTGGCCACACAGGTCCATGCGCTGCTCGGAACAATAACCATTTTCGCCCAACACATAGTTTCACCTGACGAACAAGCGTTTATCACTAGGAACCTCCTGAAGAACAGTCAGTCTCTGGCAGAGTGGCCCTTCAGCCCCTGTTCACACTCTGATGAGACTAGGCATGGCAGCCGGGCGTAAATATAGCAAATCAAGGCCCAAAACATGGAAATGCGCCAGTGCATAGCTCGTCACATGTTCTGGAAGAAGTGTTCGCGCTGCGCCACTCTGGGGGTCTCGGCTGATGACGTGACGCTTCCG
>JARQOD010000001.1:693126708-693180674 GCA_033576555.1 Oophaga sylvatica | reverse complement strand
TAGATCTCCCTTTTCAATTTTTTTTTAAACCCTTTTTTTGTCTCTATCTAAACCATTTTTTTTTGGGTTTTAAAAGGTTTTCAATAAAAATTTTATTTTCCCATCACTTTTTTCCCTTTATCATTTTTTTTTGGGGGGACCCCCCCCCTATAACATTAAAATTGATTTTTTTTGGAAGTGTCTTTTGCCGCCAATTTTCTTTTAAGGGGAAAAAACTAAAATAACTAGGTGTAAGTCTGGACTGATAGCCAGAAAAAAACCAAACCCCCCACATTTAAACTGCAGGTGTATTGGGTTTAAAAATTCCCCCAAAAAACCCCACAGATTTTGGGGGGGGGCCCCCTCTAACACTGTTCCGTGAAAAAAGGGGTACTATGCCCTTTTTTAGCCCCCCCAAAAGGGGTTTAAAAATCCATTTTTAATGGGCCCCAGCCCTACCCTAAAGAACCCAAAATAATATAATCCCCCCTTTTAAAAAAAAATTAGGAACAGGAGCATAAAACGGGTAAAACTATGCCAGACAATCAGATAAAAATCCCCTACAGTGGGGATAAGCTCTTCAAGGGGGCCACCCCCCCCAAAGGGGGTTTTTTCCCCCTTTCCCCTTGGGCGCCCTTCAACCCCAGTGTCTCTTGTAATGTGGTGACATTTTTCCCACACGTCCCGGAGATATTTACCATGTAGACCCATTCAAATGAATGGGTCTGTGCACATGTCAGTTTTTTTCCACAGACCTTGTGTCTATGGGCAAAACACGCTGACACTCCTGTTTTTTGTTGTTTTTTTTTTTTTTTTATCATCAGCACGGGCTGCAAAACGCTCCATACACTGCCACACGAATGACATCAGTGTGACACGGCACCTGGGAATCGGCAGTACTGTTCGCGCTGATCCCCGGCGCAGGGTGCTCACAGTGAACTGCGATGTTCTCACTGAGGTCAGCGCAGTTCATGGGCTCGCTCTCACTGCAGCGAGTCATTCTCCACTGCTCTTCAGCTTGTGCAGTCGCCTCAGGCCACCGCTCACGCTGACGAGCATATGTTGCACAGATGGATTACAGTGTGGGACACTGTGGATTATTTCAACTTCGGACCCGTGAGGGATATTGTTTTTTAGTTTTGTTTTACAGGTGACAATGGCTTCAGGGATTAGGTGTTATGGTGAGTGTAATGTGTTTTTTTTGCTTGTTTTTTTGTTTTGTTTTTTAGTTTTGTATCTTATTCTTCATTTTACACTCTATGTAATCCGCAAGGGCTGACTACAACTCTAAACAATGTCCCCTTCTCGCTGTGATCGCACGGAGAGCATGGCACAATGATGTACGCTGTCTTCAGCACCCAACACCTGAAAACTGTGCCGGCTTTTCTCAGGCGATACTGATGTGGCACACGTGTGTGAAACACACTGACACGGATATCTCCGGTACCGGAAATATCAGGGCGTGTGAAGGAGGCCTTACTCTGGGATTCCTTCTGCTAATAATAATGAGCACTCGGCGCTCCAGTGGCAATATAGATCGTGGTGGGACACTATGTGCAGTTGTGACAGAATCCGTTTTTGGTTGTAGAATGTAGCAGAGCTCAAAAGCTAACCTGCACACACCACCGCTTTCTGTCTGCACGGTATATTGACAGTGTGCTGCTTATCAGAGGAGGGGGCATGATGGGACCACTTAGCAGGACGGAGCTAGACTGAATGATTTATCACTGCACAATGTATGGAAACCGCACACCAACTAATAAGTGAGATATCGCTGAAATCAGTGTCCCAGCCCCTATCTCCTGCTGCCCTCAGATTACATGGCAAAAATCTGCTCACAGATTCCCTTTAACTGTCCATTTTCCAAATGTAGCACTAGAACACCTTTGAATCTATTAAATCAATAGTGATGTGAATTGGATTGATGGGGTTGTCCGGGATTGACATATTGGCTAGGATAGTTCTTCAGTTTCAGATTTCTAGGTGTCGTATATTAGGTACCCTCACTGATCAGCCGGATATATGCACACCGCAGCCCCCCGTGCATTGCTTGGTCGCTGCTGTCGAGTATTGCAGTTTCTCCCCTACAATGGACATTCCATTTATAATTATGTCTCTAGCATGTCTGTGCTCTTTGCCTGTGTAGTGTTGCTTTACTCCTGAATGTGCCTTGTAGTATTTGGGAGGGGTTGGGTGTGCCCTGTGAGAGTTGGCATCTCTGTGTGTTCTGTCCTTTGTTCCATTACATTGTTCACTGAGTAAGAGATCCTCCACCTTCACATTTGGCATGTGTGGTATGTATTGCCCATTGTCCGCCAGGTGAAGGCCTAGAACATGGGGTGTATCTGCAGCATTGTAGCGCCTTGGTGCCATATAACCCGTATTTCCCTCTACTACTTTTCAGAGCGTCTTTACTTCGCCATTCTCTGTGACACACCGAAGACCAGTCCAAATACACATTATTTCTCCATCGATGGAGAGCTTCGCTATGAAAAGTAAGTAAACCGAATGATACTGTGTGATGGGGACTGATGTATATCGTCATAAGCATCAGGAGCTTTCGGTGGCTAAAGAGAATGCCAAACTAGTCACATCATGACAAAGTAGCTGAAGAGCCGAATAAAATGCATGTTTTTTTTTTTTTTAGCTCTCATCCATTTTGTGGTGGTACTGGCTTCAGCGGATGGGAATCTTTTTTTTTTTTTTTTTTTTTTTTTTTTCTCTCTTTCTCTCTGTCAAGGGCCATTTGGATATTTATACCATCCTTCGGGGGCCGCACAAATTGTGCTCTAACACCGCTCACAAAGTTTTTTTTTTTTTTTTTTTGTATGAAAGGTACCGTTAGAAAAGCCATGCACGCACAATGAAAAAATTGCAAAAATAGAGAAGGTAAAGGGAGATGTAGCCGTTGTCCGGATTAAAACCAAGTGGGGGGGATTTTTGAAGACACTCCACTATTATCCTCTCATCTAGCCAAATCAGATTTTCCTACTTTGCACTGACGAGGACCAACAGTCCGAAACACCGTGTCTGCAAATGGAGAATCTGATTTGGCTTTTATCCTAAGTCATATTACAAGACTCGTTAAAGGGTTGATTGTGACTTGTAGGATCGCTACTTCCAATAGGTGGCGCTATAGAGTACAAGTCCTCTTTGTTTGAGAGGCAATTTGCATATTAAAATTTCCCAGAGGAGCATTGCACGGCGAATAAGCCTCCTTACCTCGACACGCCAGAGCTGGTATGTCACTCTCCACAAGGAGAAACCTTACCCCCCAGACCCCAGTACAGAGCCTCTCATCTAGCCAAATCAGATCTCTCCTACTTTGCACTGACGAGGACCAACAGTCCGAAACACCGTGTCTGCAAATGGAGAATCTGATTTGGCTTTTATCCTAAGTCATATTACAAGACTCGTTAAAGGGTTGATTGTGACTTGTAGGATCGCTACTTCCAATAGGTGGCGCTATAGAGTACAAGTCCTCTTTGTTTGAAGAGGCAATTTGCATATTAAAATTTCCCAGAGGAGCATTGCACGGCGAATAAGCCTCCTTACCTTGACACGTCAGAGCTGGTATGTCACTCTCCACAAGGAGTAACCTTACCCCCCAGACCCCAGTCCAGAGCCTCTCATCTAGCCAAATCAGATTTTCCTACTTTGCACTGACGAGGACCAACAGTCCGAAACACCGTGTCTGCAAATGGAGAATCTGATTTGGCTTTTATCCTAAGTCATATTACAAGACTCGTTAAAGGGTTGATTGTGACTTGTAGGATCGCTACTTCCAATTTGCATATCACTATTTTTCTGGCATTCATACGGAGTGATGACCTCCCAAACACCAGGTGACTTGTGCTTGAGTCATCGTCTCTTCCAGTCTGGAGGATGCTGTAGGGATGTGCCCTGTATGGGGAGGTGGATTTTTGTGGTAGGCATGCCTGCACATCTAACTTGGCAGTACTATATAAAGAATATTAGAGAATTGCATAAACTTAATCCTGACAGTGAGCATATTACACATTGTTAGGATGTGGCATGCCATGGGTCTTAAAGTTATATTGAATGGACCTAGCATAAATACAGATGTATTAATCCTTAAAGTGAACCTGTCAGCTGATACCTACTGCCTAATCGGTGGACAGCATGCATAGGCACTAGCTGGATTATCTTAGCCATGTATGTCTGACCCAGAAACGATGCAGCATTTTAGAAAAAAAAACATACATACTCCAAAAGCAGCCGGGGACTGAGACCGCGCTGTATACTAGTTGGACAGGCGTGTTCCCTGCGGTTTCTTCCCTGGATTGGTAGTTCCCTGCCTATACGCTGATGTAAGGAGAGATCTGTTAATCCAGGGCAAGAGGTGGGGGGAACAGCCTGTCCGAAAAATCTACAATGCGGTCTGTGTCCCCAGCGGTTTTTAAAGTATGTTTTTCTCTGAAATGCCGTAGTCTTTCAGGGTAAGACATGCATGGCTGAGGTGATACAGCTAGTGCCTGATACACGGTTCCCAATCTGTGGGCAGCATGTATCAGCTGAAACGTGAAGTGAACCGATCACCAGAAAAAACTCTATTAACCTGCAGCTATGGGGTTACCAACCTGCCCGGTGCCCGCACGTAGCTGTACACTGCGGGGAGAAAATTAACTTTATCCCTACCGGCAGTGTTGGCGTTTCAGTCATGGGGTGATGCCGGTGCGGGTTCAGTCATGGCTGAGTACAGAAGAGTGGTGGCTGTAACCGTGCCCTGGTCCAGACTGACACTGTCTCTGCATTGGGGCCAGCTGTCAGTCAGGATTGGGAGTGCGGTTACACGCGTCGCTCTGTACGCTCAGCTGTGAATGAACCGGCGTCGCCCCCGTGACTGAAACCCGAACGCTGCCGGAGAGAATATAGTTCATTGTCTCCCTGCAGCGTACGGCTAAGTGCAGGCGCCGGGCAGGTTAGTAACACGCTTTCCCTGCAGATTAACCCCATAGCTGCAGAGTGATAGCGTTTTTTTCTTCGGACAGGTTCCCTTTAACTTGTCAGACAGTGCAACAATTTATTCAAATTGCCATATTCCATGTTATCTGACACGTTATGGATTGCTACATGTGTACAGGACCAGAACCCCCAATAGTAAATGAATGCATCAACAGACGCACCAGGGGGACAGAAGTGCAGCACCCGTCTCTTCTCCAACCCCTACCTACCTCTTTTGTTTTGCCTGCTATGTAGTCTAAAGAAAAGTATATCAACAAATGCTTTGATCATTTATTAGTCCTACAATCCTGAGGGTAAAGAATCAAAAATTTAGTTCCCGATTCATCAATCACAATTCAGTCTTCTTCTCATCTGTTACTTTTCTGTAATCTATACAGAGGTTTGTGAAAGTATTCAACCCCCTTGGCATTTTTTTAAGTTTTTGTACCTCACAACCTGGAAGTTTACGTTTTGTTTTTTTGTTAAGGTTTTCTTCAGTTCATGTAAAGAACATGCCTACAACTATGAACTTTTGGTTTTCTTTGTTTTTTTTTGTGTCTCAAACAAATAGGACAAAATAACTGAAAACCTCAGTGTGCATAACTATTCACCCCCCTAAAGTCAGTACTTTGTAGAGCCTCCTTTTGTGGCAATTACAGCTGGAAGTCGCTTTTTAGAAGTCTCTGAGCTTTCCACACCTTGCCACTGGGATGTGTGTCCATTCCTCAAGGCAAAACTACTCCAGCTCCATAAAGTTAGATGGTTTCTAGCGATGAGTGAACGTACTCTGTTAAGGTGTTATCCGAGCATGCTCTGGTGCTGATCGAGGGACTTCGAATAATATACATGTGTTGCGGCTGTTCGACAGCCGCAACACATGCTGGGATTGCCTAACAGGCAAGCCCTGAACGTTGCGGCTGTCATTCAGCAGCGAGGACTTGATCATATTTTCAGCTGCAGATGAAGGAAGAGAGCCACAGTAATTCATTACTGATGGGTAGGCGGAGCCCCAGATCAGGATGTTACCTCAGATCAAAAGAGTGATGACTGGCTGGCCCCTCCAGCTCGGGCTCCTCCTACTCAGCTCCAGTCTAAGATTTGAGGTCCAGAGGATGGTCGCTGCTAATGCAGCTCCTCAGAAAATTTTATTATTTTAATATTCGGACAGGAGACTTGGATCACTAGTTGGTCTAGAGGTCTCAGGGGTATCAGCGCTGCTGTACCCCAACCTCTCCCTTGGCGGATCTGTATTCACTCAAAGTCCCTGCAGAATCCTTGCCGGCCCTGGGGGATGAGGAGAGCTTCTCTGGCGGGAACGCAAACCACACGTGCGGTCACTGCGTTCTTCGCCCTGGGGGGAAGCATGGGCACTGCGCCAGAAACCCCTGAGGGTCCCTGTGGCGCCTTTGGCTGGTGAGTACTCCACACAAATTTTAATAATAATTATGTGTGAGTGCTTTAGCGTCTGAATGAGCAGCGCTATTATTATTAATGTCAGCGTTACTATGTCAGTATGCTTCAGCGCTGCTGTGACAGCGCTACTACATGTAAATGTCAGTAAGCTTCAGCGCTGCTGTGACAGCGCTAATACATGTAATGTCAGTAAGCTTCAGCGCTGCTGTGACAGCGCTACTACATGTAAATGTCAGTAAGCTTCAGCGCTGCTGTGACAGCGCTACTACATGTAATATCAGTATGCTTCAGCGCTACTGTGACAGCGCTACTACATGTAATGTCAGTATGCTTCAGCGCTACTGTGACAGCGCTACTACATGTAAAGTCAGTATGCTTCAGCGCTGCTGTGACAGCGCTTCTACATGAAGATGTGGTGATCTTTTGTCCGCAGGCAGATAGCTGCAGGACAGAGAGGGAGCAGGAGCGGGGAGATTTCGCGCTCATTATTTGAGCTAGCAGGGGGCGTGGCCTATCTATCCCGGTCTTTTGAGCAGGAAGACGCGCGCTCTGGCTTTTCTCCTGCGACCCCCTCACTGTGGCGGCCATTACTCAGGCTCCTGGGCTCCTCGGACCG
The DNA here is from genome assembly GCA_033576555.1 of Oophaga sylvatica. Lineage (NCBI taxonomy): Eukaryota > Metazoa > Chordata > Amphibia > Anura > Dendrobatidae > Oophaga > Oophaga sylvatica. Next base: position 693,173,701 of record JARQOD010000001.1, on the reverse strand, counting down.
CTCCCCTCCTCATATAGACACCACGGCCAGCTGGGTGAGTGTGGATTCCTCACTCCGCAGCGCAGCGATCGCTATCCTGCAGCTGCAGTCTCATCAGAGACATAAAAAATTGGCTGGGGCTCACAAATATATATATATTTTGGTGAGTTTGCAATATTAACCCCTTTGAGGGTTATTTCTACCTGCTAAATTTGCTGACTGAATACCGCTGGGGTAACTCTGCTTGGTGGAGCGTTAACCCTTCAGCGTTTGAAAAAAAAAAAAAAAAAAAAAACCGCATAGTTTTTTGCTGGTATTACCGCTTTGACCTGCTCATTCAGATGAGACATGTCTGAACAGAGTTCAGATGCCGCGGACCACGTCCCAGTGCCATTGCGGCAATCAGATACGCAGACCTCCACAGCGTCTAGCGCTGCGGTCGACAGCGGTGGAAAATTGGATGATATCGCTCGATCGATTAATAACTTATCTGACCTTTTAGGTCAATATGTGTCTGCTAATTCCTCTCAGAGGAAGCGACGCAGGCCGTTACCGGCCTCTACACGGAGCGAGTCAGATGTATCTGATATTGGGCAGAGTTCCCCTTTATATTCGGATGGAGAAATATCCGATTCAGATGCGGACGAGCCGCAGGGGCGTTCCTCTATGGCGAAGCGTACGGAGGCATTAATTGAAGCCATGAGAGAGATATTACAGTTACCGGAGGAGGTAACTAGTCGTCCTGGTAAAACAGCACGCATGTTCCAGGAGTCCCGTGCTTCGCGCACAACATTGCCAGCTCTGGATGAGCTTAATGGTGTAATAGAGGAGGAACGTCTATGTCCAGATAAGCGTTTTCATGGAACGCATTTCTTTGATACACTTTATCCTTGCTCTACGGAGTTAAAGGCTAATTGGACTTCTGCTCCTGAAGTGGATGTGTCCTTATCTCAGCTTAGTAAATCCTCACTACTCCCTATTAAGGGAAAAGCGAGCTTACAGGAGCCTTTGGATAGAAAGGCAGAATTGGCGGCAAAAGCAAGCTATGAGGCTGCGGGTCATGGATTTCGAGCAGTGCTAGGATCCATGTGTGCTGCTAGAGCTTCTCTAAGCTGGTTGGCACGTCTGAAGACGGAGTTGCAAAATGAATCTCCGTTATCTGAGATACGGGAAACTTGTGAATGGTTAGAAACGGCAGCCTGTTATATCTTTGATGCCGGTCTGGATATGGCATCTCTGCTGGCCAAAGCGCAAGCTTCAGCGGTCACAGTCAGAAGAGCTTTATGGCTCAGACAGTGGGCCGGGGACGCAGTTTCCAAACAAGGGTTGTTGGCCTTACCTTACAAGGGTGGCCATCTTTTTGGATCCGACCTCACAGAGCTGATTCCAAGGCTAAGGCAAAGGAATCAGCATTACCACAGCGAAGGGCCATGGCCTCGGTGTCCAGTAAGCCTGGTGTTTATAGTGGTCGGCGGTCCTTTCGGGGCCGAGGACGATCTAGTCACTCCTCGTGGGGATCGGGTCGTCCTTCTTTCTCAGGAAAGAAATCCTCTCAGAAAACTCGTACTCCCTGGAAGCAGAGTTTCCGCCAGAACAAGCGGGAACTTGACAAGAAACCCGCAAAGTCGGATTGACGCCAGGGGTCCACTCGAGGATTCTCGAGTGGGGGGTCGCCTGCTTCTTTTCAAGGAGACTTGGATGGCTCGCGTTCCAGATTCCTGGGTAACGCGGATAGTGTCGGCAGGCTATTTCATAGAGTTTGCTTCTCAACCCCCAAATGTTTTTTGTCAATCTCGCGTTCCGTTGGAACCCGAGCTTGTTGTCGCTCTACAGCGAGAGGTCGAATCGCTACTACAAAAGGGTGTAGTGATACCGGTTCCGTCAGAGGACCGAGGAAAAGGTTTTTATTCCAACCTTTTTATAGTTCCCAAAAAGGAGAACAAATTTCGCCCGATTCTGGATCTCAAGCGATTAAACCGGCATGTCCATACCCGGAAATTTCGCATGGAGTCGCTTCGTTCCGTTGTGGCAGCTCTGTCACAGAACGATTTTCTGGTGTCAATCGACATTCGCGACGCCTATTTGCATATTCCCATCGGAAAGGCTCATCAGCGCTTTCTTCGATTTGCCATAGGTCAGAATCATTACCAGTTCGTGGCTCTGCCGTTCGGCTTAGCCTCAGCGCCAAGGGTCTTTACAAAAGTTCTGGCGCCCCTCATGGCACTCCTTCGAAGACAGGGGATTACGATTCTCCCTTATCTGGACGATCTTTTGATCGTGTCTTCCTCGGAGGAGGAGGCATTGACGGCTCGGGATTTGTCTCTTCAGTTTCTGAAAGACTTCGGTTGGCTGGTCAATTGGGAGAAGTCGTCCCTGGAACCATCAAGGACAATTCTCTTTTTGGGAATGCATCTCGACACGTTTCGGTCGGTAGTTTCCTTACCACCAGACAAACAGTCATGTCTTCTTCGACATGTACAGATTATGACAGCCTCAACGGCAATGTCCCTACGGAAGTGTATGCGTCTTCTGGGACTGATGGTGGCGTCCATGGAGGCAATTCCTTTTGCCCAGTTCCACTCCAGGACTCTTCAAAGGTTCATCTTGAGTCGATGGAACCAGTCGCAATCGCTGGATTGCAGTGTCACCATTTCTCGCGCGGTGCGGGATTCTCTAGAATGGTGGTTACGTCCAGGGGCATTCTCCCTGGGGAAGTCTTTCCTCCCTCTGAAGTGGTCAGTCATAACCACCGATGCCAGCCTGACGGGCTGGGGGGGTGTTTGGACCAATCTCTGGATTCAGGGGTATGGTCACCGGAAGAGTCTGTGCTTCGATCAACATCCTGGAATTGAGGGCGATTTTTCTTTGCCTCCAACATTGGACGGTCCCTTTGAGCGGTCTGCCAGTCCGTGTGCAGACAGACAATGCGACGGCTGTCGCGTATATCAATCACCAAGGTGGGACAAGGAGTTCCAGACTCATGGTAGAGGTGTCCCGAATTCTGATTTGGGCAGAGGCCAATGTACCAGCCATTTCGGCGATTCACATTCCAGGGGTCCAGAATATTACAGCGGACTTTCTCAGTCGCAGAAGGATGGATCCCGGGGAATGGAGCCTCCACCCGGAAGTCTTTGCACTTCTGTGCTCTCGCTGGGGAACCCCCCAAGTGGATTTGATGGCTTCCAGGTCCAATGCCAAGTTACCGACATTCATGTCCAGGTACAAGGACCCGAAGGCGGTGGCGGTGGATGCTCTAGTGGCTCAGTGGGATCAGTTCAAGCTGATCTATGTATTCCCGCCGATATCCTTACTTCCTCTAGTGCTGCGTCGGATCAGACTAGAGAGAATTCCAGCTATTCTGATAGCTCCAGACTGGCCAAGAAGGGTGTGGTTCTCGACAATAATGTCGCTGTTGGCGGCACCTCCGTTTCCACTCCCTCTTCAACAGGACTTGTTGACTCAGGGGCCCATTTGTCATCCGGACTTGATGTCCCTGCGTTTGACGGCGTGGCTCTTGAGACCGAGATCTTGACCTGTAGAGGTTTTTCAGCCGAGGTCATTGCTACCCTTCGTGCTGCAAGATGTCCGGCTACTTCTAGGATTTACCACAAAATTTGGGAAACCTTCTTTTCGTGGTGTTTGGGGTCTTCTCGGAACCCGAGAAAGTTTTCCATTCCCAACCTGTTGGCTTTTCTGCAACATGGGCTAGACAAGGGTTTGGCAGTTAGCACTCTGAAAGGTCAGATTTCTGCTCTGTCCTTATTATTCCGGAGAACCATTGCTTCGAATAGAGACGTGATCTCTTTTTTCCGAGGTTTCTCTCGTAAGTTTCCGCCGCGGAAGGCACCTGTGTCTCCTTGGCGGCTCAACCTTGTTTTGGAGGCTCTTCAGCATAAACCTTTTGAACCTATGGTTTCTGCTAGCCTTTCTTTACTTTCTTGGAAGGTGGCTTTCCTTGTTGCAGTCACTTCCTTGAGGAGAGTTTCTGAATTGGCAGCTCTTTCTTGCTCGCCTCCTTTTCTGGAGTTTTTTCCGGATCGTGTAGTGCTTCGCACTCGGGGTGATTTTTTGCCTAAAGTGGTGTCACAATTTCATGTTAACCAGGATATTGTGTTGCCCTCACTCTGTCCGGATCCGAAGAATACGAAAGAGCGAGATTTACACACATTGGATTTAGTGCGGGCCTTGAAGTTTTATCTCTCTATTACTCAAGGTTTTCGTAAGACGGACTCCCTGTTTGTGGTTCCGGCAGGTCGTCGGCGTGGTCAACGAGCTTCCAAGGGTTCTATAGCTCGTTGGATCCGGTCAGCTATTTTGGAAGCTTACCGTCTTCGGGGTGAATCTTGCCCGATTAAGATTCGTGCCCATTCCACGAGAGCTGTGGCTTCATCGTGGGCTTTTCATCAAGGTGCTTCGGCAGTGCAGCTTTGCCGAGCGGCGACTTGGCGCTCTGTCCACACGTTTACAAGATTTTATAAAGTGGACGTCAGTGCTTCCGCTGATGCAGCCCTCGGACGTAGGGTCCTGCAGGCAGCTGTAGTTTAGAGTTCTGGATGAACTTGTGTTTAGCGCTGGTTGCGCTTTGTTGTTAAGGTTGTTGGGTTTCTGCCTTTTATTGGTTTTTTCCCACCCTTATTGTTGAACTGCTTTGGGACGTCCCATCAGTAATGAATTACTGTGGCTCTCTTCCTTCATCTGCAGCTGAAACACGGATTTTGGTAAAGACTTACCTGTAAAATCCTTTTCAGCGAAGGAAGGAAGAGAGACACAGCACCCTCCCACGGCAGAAGTGTGTTGATGTTTTCAGATGCAGCGCGACCCTTATCTGATAGCGATTATCTGGGCTGAGGTCAGCGCGCTAAGGCTCTGTTCCAGCATCGCCAGCTCATCGCAGTAGTCAGGTTCCGTGAGTAGTACCTGGAACTCTGTGGTTTTTGGCTTTCTTTGCATGCATAACCTGTATCCTTGTGTTTTTTCTCTGAAGTTCCTTCAGAAGGGGTTATGTTGCTCCGCTGGTGATCTTGGCTCTTTTCCTAAAAGCTTTGATACGACTGGAGCTGAGTAGGAGGAGCCCGAGCTGGAGGGGCCAGCCAGTCATCACTCTTTTGATCTGAGGTAACATCCTGATCTGGGGCTCCGCCTACCCATCAGTAATGAATTACTGTGTCTCTCTTCCTTCCTTCGCTGAAAAGGATTTTACAGGTAAGTCTTTACCAAAATCCGTGTTTTCGAGCCCGCCAAAGACACTCGGTTAGCACACGATCATGCTTATCCGAGCACGTTCCTTCATCACTAATGGTTTCTTCTGGTGAACAGCAATCTTCAAGTCTGACCACAGATTCTCAATTGCATTAAGGTCTGTGCTTTGACGCAACTCCAAAACATTTACACGTTTCCCCTTAAACCACTCGAGTGTTGCTTTAGCAGTATGCTTTGGGATATTGTCATATTGAAAGGTGAACCTCAGTCCCAGTCTCAAATCACTGACAGAATCAGTTTTTGCTCAAGAATATCCCTGTATTTCACACCATCCATCTTCCCCTCGAATTTGACCATTTTCCTTGTCCCTGCTGCCGAAAAACATCTCCACAGCATGATGCTGCTACCACCATGTTTCACTGTGAGGATGGTGTCCTTGGGGTGATGAGCTGTGTTGATTTGGCGCCAGACTTAGCGTTTACCTTGGTGGCCAAAAACTTAAATTTTCGTCTCATCAGAACACAGCACCTTCCTCCATACATTTGGAGAACCTCCCACATGTCTTTTGGCAAACTCAACTTACTAATGATTTCTGTTTTTCTTTTAGCTTCTATGCTGACTTTGGACCGCTTAACCTGGCTATGCTGTACAAATACTGCTGCAAGTTAAATAAAAAATTGAAGGTGAGTTATGAAAGTGAGAATGATAGTAGTGAGCCTTTTTAAGGTTTTTTATTTAGTTGGGTGTAAAGCAGCCGGCTTCTTGTTGAACTTATGTGCTATATAGTCTTGTGAGCTCACTATGTTGGTTGGTAAACAGCACACAGATGTAAAGAATTACATACTGCAGCACCAAGTCTAAAAATTTAGAAACTTTTTTTTTTTCTTCTGCAGCTGCTTTGGTTGTAGATCAATGGTGTCATTATTGATTATAGTGTGCTGATCTGGGTATATAAATATCATTTTTCACCAAATTGTTCATGTTGAACTGCGCAAACTAGTAGTGTCTACAAAGCAGAATTTTTTTCTTTTAATTTCGCTTCTATTGCAGAGATATATATGAACAATCAAACTATTTGGCTTTTAATGAGTTAAATTTTCGTTAAATCAAAGTGGACGTTATCAGATAGTTTTCACTTGGGGGTGTGCATTTCTTGCACGTTTGATGTCACCCAATCACAATCAGACACACACAGGGGGAAAAAAAACACTCCTCCACGATGGCTTAGAATGGGTTTCTCAGTGTGTGAGATGTATGAAAGCGCTAGTAGTGGAGCAAAGATGATAAACACATTTCAGATAAAGCCACAGCAGTCAGTGAGGGTGGAGGGGCAGCATAGCTGAGTTTAGATGTGAAACATTAGGTCTCCTCACCTCATAACACTGTCAGCTCTGCTGTACTGCCCCTGTCCCAACCCTGCTTGTCCGGAAGCGTCGGTAATCATAATGTCTGTGCTCTTGGTAACTTGTCATTGCTCTGCAGTGAGATCAAGCTGTCTGTCATTACATCTCGTGCAGGAGTAACCGATGTGAGAAATAATGACACGCCTCCAGTGAAAGCTCTCTGATCACGCCCACTTGGACTTAATGAAAAGAAACTTATTAGGTTTGGGGAGTCTAAAAGACAAGGTTTGCGTTATCTGTACACATTATATTTGGATGGTCCATTTGAACATTTAAAGCGCAAGCTTAATTTGAGTAATTCTGATCTCTTCAAATACCTACAACTGAGACATGCAGTAAGATCGCAGGGAAGCATATCTGACCTTACTATTCTACCTCATAGTGTACTGGAAAACGAGAAAAAATTTCCAAGTGTTGAAATTTGCAAAAAAAAAAAAGTGCAATTTCACAATTGTTTTGTTTTTTCCATGTCCACTATACAGTAAAACCGACCTGGAAGCATGATTCTCCAGTTCAGTTTTTTCTTCTTTTTGTTTGGTTGGTGTTTCATCTACAGTAAGTGTTGAGAAAAAAAAATTCGGAAATTTGTTACATTTTTTTATTTTGTTTTGTGTTTTTTTTTTTTATGTCGCCATTTTCCGAGACCTGTAACGTTTTAATGTTTCAGGATATGGAGCTGAATAAATACACAGAAAAAAGAGCGATGGAAAAATCCCAAAACAAAATCACTTTGAATAAAAGGGATTTTTCCATCGCTCTTTTTTCTGTGTATTTATTCAATTTTTGCGATTTCCCTCGCATTTTCCATATCTATATGCCCTAAAATAATCAATATCTATTGTTACAACATTGTGTTATATATATTGTTTTTGGGCAATTTTCCATGAAGTGTATAGGATATAGAGCTGGTAAGGGCTTATTTTTTTGCGTCAAGCTGACACTTTTACTGGTGCCATTTTTGGGGTAGATGCAGTGTTTTGATTGCCACTTATTGCATTTTGGCTTTTTGATTTCTTTTTTTTTTTTTCTCATTACGCCATTTACCTGTGTGATTAGTTTACATTTTGACATATCAGACTTTTAAAAACACAGCGATACCAAGTATTTGTGTTTTTTTTTATTTTGTATTTTTAATGGGGCAAAAGGAAAGTGATTTGAACTTTTGTGTTTTTAATCTCTTGTTTTTTTTTTGTTTGTTTGTTTTTTAATACTTTTTAAAAACTTTTTTTTGCTTGCGTTTTATTGGCTGTCATGTCACGGGCACGCCGATGGGCTGGTAGAATGACAAGCCCTTGCCGACCCTTGTTAAATGCCGTTGTCAGAGATTGACAGTGGGATTTAACAAGTTAACAGCTGTTGGCTTGGCCCCGCTCCACTCCACCTTCGGCTTTTAGAGGCGCATATGGCTGAGTAAGTCGGCCATAATGTCCTGGGAAAGATGCGGGCTCGGTGTGCGAGCCTGCAAGATAGGTACAGCATATATTGGTAAGGTTTTAAAAGAGGAGTAATTCCTAAATTTGGGAAACAATTGGGGGATTGGATTAGATGTCCAGCAGTAGTCTCTGAGGAGTTGATGAATTATGTGATTTTTAATTTACTGGAAATTTAATGGATAAGTTGTTCTGCCAGTATATTCTCTGTTTGTAACCAACAAAATAACGTAGCACTCTGTAGTGCTATAGAATGCAAACATGAAATATGACATTTGAATTGCATTACTGCAAGAGAAAATATGAAAAATTGAGAATACTTAGCTTATAAATTGGCCAATTCATGTGTACCCTGCAGCCGTGGTAAGGTGATTCTCATTGCTGGCACCTATCCTGGGGACTCATCTCATGAGCTAAAGCCTGCATTTACATGGGAAGGTAGGATCTGCTGTGATTAAACCGCCAGAGACTGAGGGATGGAGTGCTACCCCAGAAGGTAGAGCGGGGTTTTGTTTGGGGGACAGAGGGTAGGTGGGAGAAAATGTAAACTGGTAATATTCATGTGAACATTGGTTAGTTGTTATACTTGCAATTTTCCCTTTAATGAAGTATCTTGTTGGCTTTTTAACATCTGAATATTTTGCTACATAGAAGTTCCATCACAAATTAATGGCCGATTACTCTTTTATTCTATAATATTATTCTGTATAAAATGTAAAGTATCTATTGAATTTCTCACCTTTTGCAATTTTTCTCAGTCAGTTAGGAAATGTGTTTTTTTCTTTTTGAAAGATCTGTCCCGTTATTTATTTATTTTTTTTAGTCCTTTTCTCTGACAAATAAGAAAATCGTCCATTACACCGACTGTGACCCGAAAAAACTAGCCAACGCTGCCTTTTTAATAGGAAGTTATGCTGTAAGTACAAACCTTACACTTGCCCATTACTCCGCATATGTTATTTGGTAGAGATGACCGTCCATTGTAGTGACCTAATAATATCGTTCTTATCTGAGTGCTTTATTCGTAGTCCGTCTAATGAGAAATGTGTACAATCATAAGGCTGGTCAAATAACGAGTGCCTTCGTAGCATGCTTTATACAGCCCCCTGCCCAGTCTGAATTACATAATTGTAGTCCATGTAATAATTAGTTATTAGTTCTGTGATTGTATTTCTCAGATCATATACTTGAAGAAACTCCCAGAAGAAGTGTACAGAATTTTGCGGATGGGAAATGTGACTTACCTTCCATTTAGGTAACTAGAATGTGAAGCCTAAAGGGGTTGCCCATCTTTTCTTAACAGCTAATGTGACCATTCTTAAGATAAAGAGAAAACATAAACTTGCGTCCCAGATCGGGCCCGCTCCTCTGATGTCAGCGGTCCTGTACCAAACAGCGCCCCTTGATCAGCTGCAGCCATCACTATTCTGTCAAAGTGGATGTCCTCTCTGAAGGACTGCAGCTGATCAACAGTCACCTTCCCAGCTTCTGCAGGCACGAAACACCAGACTGACCTTAGGAAAGGTCTGAGGGGTGAGTATATGGATTTTTTTCTTTTGTACTATGGCCACTTTAGCGGTTCATATAGTGGCCAGCGTATCATGAATCGTTAGAAGGTGTGACCTTTGCGTTGGAGGCTCTTTCACAGATTTGGGACTTTTAATTGGAGAACTCACATGCTGTGTTAAAATGATGGACACTTTGGCAGAACCTGGAAGACCCTATTATAAATCATGGGGGTCTGTAAAGCCTCATCAGTAAATACATTTGCCAGTGTTGTGGCTTCCCTTACAAAGAGAGGCCATGATACTGAGGTGACCTGGGTCAGAATTGGTTTCTACAGCCTACAGTACGTAGCATACTGCACAACCAGTGGATATGATCGTATGGCCTTCTACCTGTCACTGGTGGTCTACATCATTGTACTGGATGGGTGGTCTTTACTGGCACATGCATATTGTACTGTAGCCTGTGTAGCTGTAATGATTGCTTTGTGTTCTAGGGATGCCTCGTTCGGTACCTGTATTTTCCATTTGACGCTTCTCGGCTGTTTCTATGCTGTGCACAAGGTGAGTTGTCAGTCCATGATTACTTTGGAAGAATCGGGAAGCACCATACTAGTAGGGAGTGCTCACTGCATAGTAATGAATCCTAGCAATGAGGAGGAGGTAGAAAACTGCTGGGACACATCCCAAAATGTAATATTTTTATTCCGGAAGGCAAAAAAAACAGCACATACAGTTAAAAACATAGAATCATAGAATGGTAGCGTTAGAAGGGACCTCCTGGGTCATCTGGTCCAACCCCCTGCTACAATGGGAATAACAGTTTAAGCTCACATAATGGGACCAGAGACCCACAGGAGATATCCGGAAATATCCAGGGAAAACCACCTGGAACTGTTTGGTAACCACGTGACCAACAAATGCAAAAAATCGAAGAAAATACATAAACCGTAATGGAAAAAATACCACAGCATCAAATATCACATGAGCAGTACCCATAGTAAGAAAATGGGAATTAACATTGGATATGTACCATTCCAGGGGAGAGGAGAAGGGAGTTAAATAAGTAAAATATTCCTGTGTAGGACAGCGAATCGACGACATTTGGCTTCCTTAGGGGGTTCTCTTTTCTTAATAGTGATACTTCTCATGTGATATTTTTCCCTGTGCTGTTTTTTCAATTATTGTTATTTCATGTAATATTTTCTTGTATTTTTTTTAACTTGTTGGTCATATGTTTGCCTACCAGTTCCAAGTAGGTTTCCTTGGATATTGACTGATATCTCCTGTGAGTGAGTCTTGATGTTCACATTGTGGCTCATTGGTCCTGTGCATGTTTTAATTTGTCTGTAACTGGTATATTTTTTTGCATTACTGACTAAAAATATTACATGTTGGTATGTGCCATGCATAGTTTTCTTTTTCTCATTTTTGTTGTCAGAGTATGATGTTACGAGTGCTCAATCAGTGACGGAAGTGATCAGAGGAACCTGTCACATTAGTTCTTACAATGGCCATTCTGTATAACATTTACTAGTTCATTCACATTACGCTATGGAAAATGCTTGGGTTTAATACGAATGACGCGAGAAATGTATAAAACGGATATAACGTAAATTTATTTGGGGTCATATTCCCTCTTTCCTCACCTGTACTCCTTGATTGTAGTTTAGAATTTGTGCAGTCACCTCTCCACTGATGGTGGACTACTACACATATGTGGTGTATCCAGTGGCGTAACTAGAGTCCAATGGACCCTGGTGTAGAATTTGGACCGGATCCCCGCATTAGATGTTTGGGCACTTGTAGCATTCTAAGTCCTATAAGGACATATGAGGTGCCCCCACCCACTATTGTGTAGGAAGATCCCCCATCCTGGGCTCCTTCCTGGTATACATGTCCCTTATCTTGATGTATATGTTCCTCATCCTGACATAAATCTTCCCCATCATGGTATATCCATCCCTCATCCTGGTATATATGTTCCCCATCCTGGTATATGTCCCCCATTTCTCCTTCGCCTCATTGGGGACACACAGACCGTGGGTGTTATGCTGCTGCCACTAGGAGGACACTAAGCAATACATAAGCACAAAAGATTAACTCCTCCTCCTGCAGTATACACCTCCTGTTGGCTCAATCCTGAACCAGTTCTTGCTTAGTGTCTGTAGGAGGCACTAGGGTCTGCTATCAGACCCCACTTTTTTTCTGATTTTTTAAACTTTTTGTTATTTTACTTTCTTCACGCACGGATGGGCGACGGGACTTGTACGAAAAGTCACGATCTCCCAAAAACCAACAACAGGCGGCATCGTGCGAGTGTCGCCTCCACGTATCCCTCCTGCCACGCTACCATGGGGCAACAGATCCCTGGAATGGGCCGCTCTCCCCATGAGATATCCCACGAGGTGGATGACGGATTCGCGTGGCACCTTTGATTGAATATCCCGCTCACTTCTCCTGAAGCGGTGGCGGTCTGATGCATGAAAAATCCCTCTCCACCCCCCTAATGAAAGGGGATGGTGGATTGAGGAAGTACGGCCATAAATGCTGTAGTCCTGCGGTCTCCATCTTCGGCCCCCCGCAATGAGTATATAAGGAGAGCGATTTTACCTCATGTCGCCGCGACCGCTTTGGCGTCGCATCGCGGCCGCAGCGGTGTTACGCCGCCGCGTCTTTGCGCCGCGCCGCTATCACTACAATCGCGCCGCTAGCACTATATTTGCGCCGCGGCCACGGCCTTAAATATACTCCCCGGCTTCGGCTCCGGGGTAGGCCGCAAAAAAATTTAGGCCCCGGCTTCGGGCCGGCATAGGCCGCATTTTCTAAATTTAGTCCCCGGCTTCAGGCCGGGATAGGCCTCAAGGGAAGGGGCGGGCCGAACGGCTCCGCCCATCTCTAACGCTATTGGCCAGCGTTAGATCACATGGGTCTCTCTCCTGGGTCCTCCCCCTCTCCTCCCACTGCCTCTGGCGCTTCTCGTACCACACGAGAAGCGCTGCTATAATCTCGGGCGCCATCTTTTTTTGTGGAGCAGCGCTGGCAGACGCTGTTCTCCTTCTTCCCTACACAGGATCTGGGTAAGTGCACGCTGCGACTAGGTCGACACAGCGATTAACCCTTCTACTGCAGCAGGCTCCAAAAATTGCAGAAAATGTCGCAATCAAAGGACGCTAAAAAGGCTAAAAGCTACACTGTAGTATATGCCGCCTGCATTGCATGCAACGCTTCACTGCCGTCAAAGCATGGTTCCCAATTCTGTACATCATGTGCCCAAGAGCCCACTGCTTCTGCCGCTCAGGAGTCCCCTACTACTGTTCAGGAGTCTCTGCCTATTCCTGATCCCATTGAGCCAGGTCTTTCAGGATGGCCAGAATTTCTAGCGCATTCCATGGATTCTCTGACTAGGGCCTTGGATACTTTCCGCGGCTCCTCTTCTTCCCGGGGCGTCCCTTTTCCAGAAAGGGGCCCGTTAGCCTTCAGAGAGACCTCATCCGACAGGGGCCGACCCTCGGCGTCCGCAAAGCGGTCGTCCAGAAAACGCCGCCATAATGCGTCTCCCAATCCATCCAGCGGTTCGGCATCGGCGAGCTCAGGCTCTCGCTCCCCCTCGCCCAGATATCGTAGTGATCATAGTTCGGAATACGAGTCGGACATTGGAGATGACCCCAACTCGCCAGAATTTCAGGAATCGTTAGATTCTCTCATTGAGGCAATTAATAAAATCCTCAAACTAGATGAAGAAACCGGGTCTCAACCAAATCACCCTATTTCTTTCAAAAGAGCTAAACGTACTCACAAGGTGTTTAGTAATCACCCTGAATTTACGGAAATTGTCCAGGGACAGAGGGAGCGTCCAGACAAACGTTTTTCAGGGCTGAAGTCTCTGAAAACTCGTTACCCATTTTCAGCAACTGTAGCGAAAGAGTGGACTGAATCTCCAGTGGTAGATCCTCCAGTATCTCGCTTAGCTTCAAAAACCCTGCTCTCTGTGTCAGATAGTTCATCCATTAGGAACCCGTCTGACAAACAAATTGACAACCTCGCAAAATCAATTTTTGAGGCGGCTGGAGCCTCTCTCTCTCCCTCCTTTGCGGCCACCTGGGTAGCAAGGGCCATGGTGGCTTGGGTTGAGGACCTAGTTAAAACAACTAGCGATATCTCCCTTTCACCTGAGGCACGTAATCTGGCCTATCAGATTACTCGGGCAGGTGATTACATGGTTCATGCGTCCCTAGATGCAGCTAATTGCGCTGCACTCACAGCAGCCAATGCTATCGCTATTCGGAGGTCCCTCTGGCTCCGAGAGTGGCGTGCAGATGCTGCTTCAAAGAGAACTTTGACTTCGCTGCCTTATCTTTCAGGACGTCTTTTTGGAGACCGTCTTGATCAAATTATTTCTGACGCCACTGGGGGCAAGAGCAAATTTCTTCCGCAGCGCAGAATCAATCGACCGACCTTTTCGGTATCAATACCAAGGTCGTTCCCGGCCATTTCGTAGCTCCTTTAATTGGTCCTCCACCTCGACCTCGTCTCGAGCACCCCGTCCATCTCGCAGAGATAGGGGCTCGCAACCATCGTCCAGGTCCTCTCAGCCCTGGAGAAACAGATTTTCTCAGGCGGGAAATAGGAGCTCCTCTTCTCGCAAACAGTCTTCCCAATGACTCCTTACCAAGGACGGGGGACCCAAACAAGGTAGGCGGCCGCCTACTCTTGTTTCGCGAGGTCTGGGGGTCGGTCATTCAGGACCGGTGGGTCCTCGATCTTGTTCACTCCGGCTACAAGATCGAATTCTTGTCCCTCCCCCCAACACGTTTCTTTCAGTCACGTCCCCCCAAGTCCAAGGATCTCATAGTTCCCTTCCTTCAGGCTCTGGATATACTTTGTTCCAGTGGCGTCATCGTCCCAGTCCCTCACAGGGAAAGATTCAAAGGGTTTTACTCAAACCTCTTTGTGGTTTCCAAGAAGGACGGCTCCTTGCGTCCTATTCTAGACCTAAAATTACTAAACAAGTTCATCAGAATCCGTCATTTCAGGATGGAATCCCTCCGTTCTGTGGTCGCATCTCTAGAAAGGGAAGAATACTTGGCGTCTATAGACATCAAGGATGCGTATCTACACATTCCAATTTTCAGAGGTCATCAAAAGTTTCTGCGTTTTGCTGTCGGAGAGGATCATTTTCAATTTGCCGCTCTGCCTTCGGTCTCGCAACCGCCCCCAGAGTGTTCACAAAGGTCATGGCGGCCGCCATGTCAATTTTACACTCTCAGGGTGTGGTAGTCCTCCCGTATCTGGACGACCTACTCATCAAAGGTCCGTCTTTTCAGGCCTGCGCAGAAAGTGTCGAGATCACTATCGACACCCTTTCTCGCTTGGGCTGGCTAATCAATTTGGACAAGTCTCTTCCCATTCCGTCTCAGAAGATTCCTTTTCTGGGAATGATTCTGGACACCTTCCAAGGGTTGGTATCTCTCCCTCCAGAGAAGATCAACTCTCTGAGACGGGGAGTACTCCTGTTGTTTCTAGGCCACTCGCACTCTCTGCGGAGCGCGATGCAGGTCCTGGGAAAATGGTAGCGTCCATCGAGGCAGTACCATTCGCTCAGTTCCACCTTCGTCCTCTTCAACAGGAGCTAATATCACTTTGGGACAGGAACCCTGCGTCTTTAGGTCGCCGCTTCCGTCTGTCTCCCACAGTCAGAAGCTCCTTAAAATGGTGGACAAAGGCTTCATCTCTGAATCAGGGAAAATCCTTTCTGCCGATCCATTGGCTGGTGGTGACCACCGATGCCAGTCTCCTCGGATGGGGAGCAGTGTTCCTCCATCACACGGCTCAAGGCCGATGGTCTCTATCAGAGACCCGTCTTCCGATCAACATCCTGGAGATCAGAGCTATCAAGTTAGCTCTCGTGCAGTTCCATCATCTACTGGCCGGACGTCCCATCCGGATTCAGTCAGACAACGCCACGGCCGTGGCGTATATCAACCGCCAGGGGGCACTCGGAGCAGAACAGCTATGCTCGAGGTATCGCACATCCTGCACTGGGCCGAGGCAAACCGCTCGCCCATCTCCGCGGTTCACATCCCGGGAGTGGACAATTGGGAGGCCGACTTCCTCAGTCGCCAAGGCTTAGACTCGGGAATGGTCCCTTCACCCGGAAATGTTTCAACTCATTTGCCAGCGTTGGGGAATTCCGGATGTGGATCTCATGGCATCCAGATTGAATGCCAAAGTTCAGACTTTCAGAAGTCGATCACGCGATCCATTAGCCATCGGCTCGGATGCGCTAGTTCTCCCTTGGAGTCAATTTCGCCTTCCTTACATCTTCCCACCTCTTCCGTTAATCCCCAGGGTGATTCGGAAGATCAAAGCGGAAGGCGTTCCTCTCATTCTGGTCGCTCCGGACTGGCCTCGACGTCCGTGGTATGCGGAACTAGTGCGTCTAGTCGCAGACGTTCCCTGGAGATTACCAGATCGTCCGGATCTTCTTTCACAGGGTCCAATTTACCATCACAATTCGAAAGCGCTGAATTTGACGGTATGGCCATTGAAGCCTGGATCTTAAGTCAGGCTGGTTTCTCTAACAACGTGGTTTCAACAATGATCAATGCCAGGAAGCCGGCTTCCGCACGCATTTATCATCGAGTCTGGAAGACATTTTTTTCCTGGTGTAAAGACAAGGGTCGTTCCCCTTTGGTTTTTTCTATCCCTTCCATTCTAGAGTTTCTTCAAACAGGAATGGATTCAGGGTTAGCTCTCTCCTCTCTCAAGGGACAGATTTCTGCGTTGTCCGTCCTTTTTCAACGGCGGATCGCATGTAAGTCTCAGGTCAGGACCTTTATCCAGGGAGTGTCACATCTTGTTCCGCCCTACAAGAGGCCTTTAGAGCCTTGGGACCTTAATTTGGTCCTCAGTGCCTTACAGGAATCACCCTTCGAACCTTTGTCTGAAGTGTCCTTATCGCTTCTCTCCTGGAAGGTTGTCTTCCTAGTGGCGATTACCTCTATCAGACGAGTATCGGAGTTGGCAGCCTTATCTTGTAAATCTCCTTTCCTTATTTTTCACCAGGACAAGGTTGTTCTTAGAACGTCTCCTTCTTTCACGCCTAAGGTCGTTTCGGATTTTCACATCAATGAGGAGATAGTTTTGCCTTCGTTCTGTCCGGCGCCGATTCACCGTACTGAAAAAGCTCTTCACACCCTGGATTTGGTGAGAGCTCTCCGAAGGTATATTTCAAGAACGGCGCCTTTCCGAAAATCGGACGCTCTGTTTGTGCTTCCGGAAGGACGCAGACAGGGTCTTCCTGCTTCCAAGGCCACGTTGGCCAGATGGATTCGCTCTGCGATCCAAGAGGCGTATCGTGTTGAAGGTCAGCCTATCCCGGCTGGGATTAAGGCACACTCCACTCGATCTGTGGGGGCCTCCTGGGCCATTCGGCACCAGGCTTCGGCACAGCAAGTGTGCAAGGCTGCGACTTTGTCCAGTCTTCATACTTTCGTCAAGCATTCTCAAATTCATGCTCAGGTTTCTTCAGATGCGGCACTTGGCAGGCAAATTCTGCAATCAGCTGTTGCGCACCTGTAAGTTGACGTTAACCAGTTAAGCGTTTTGTATGCATAAGTTTTCACGAGGCTCCATCTGTTGATGGTTTCCCACCCAGGGACTGCTTTGGGACGTCCCACGGTCTGTGTGTCCCCCCAATGAGGCGAAGGAGAAAAGGAGATTTTTGTGTACTCACCGTAAAATCCTTTTCTCCGAGACGCTCATTGGGGACACAGCTCCCACCCTTGTTTAATTTGAAGCCTCGTTGTATATTTGTAACTAGTTATTTGATTTGTGACATATTGCACTCTGTTATGAGCTCCTACTGCTTTGGCACCGAACTGGTTCAGGATTGAGCCAACAGGAGGTGTATACTGCAGGAGGAGGAGTTAATCTTTTGTGCTTAATGTATTGCTTAGTGTCCTCCTAGTGGCAGCAGCATAACACCCACGGTCTGTGTGTCCCCCAATGAGCGTCTCGGAGAAAAGGATTTTACGGTGAGTACACAAAAATCTCCTTTTTGCCCCTGTTCTTTAATGCATAGAAAGATAAACTATAATACTTGCCTTCCCTCCATTCCCCCACCACGCAGTGTCCTTTTCTGAAGCCAGCAGCTGATTTCAGCTTGCAAGTGATTGGAGCGCATGACGTCACTACCATGCGTCCCCAGTCACAAGTACTCCGATAACGTGCATTAGCGCGCATGGACCCGGCGGGTCCCCTGCAATACATTTCAGCTGAAGTGTTTCCCAGGACGCACATCCAGTTGAAGTTTACCCTGCCCCAAAATATGTCTGCTGAGAGTACTCCCTTTAATGTTTTCCTTGTGTTTCAATATAATTTCTTATATATTCTAGGCCTTACAGTATGAATTCCTTGATTTTAGCACATTTGACCTGGAGGAATACCAGCACTATGAGGTGAGGTTTAGTAAAGAGCGTTAACAGTATTTACAGTCATGGACAAAAGTTTTGAGAATGACACAAATATTAATTTTTACAAAGTCTACTGCTTCACTTTTTCTAATGGCAATTTGCATATACTCCAGAATATTATAAAGAGTGATCAGCTTAACAGCAATTACTTGCAAAGTCAATATTTGGCTAGAAAATGAACTTTATCCCCCAAAACACATTTCAACATCATTGCAGCCCTGCCTTAAAAGAACCAGCTAACCTCTTTTCAGTGATTGCTCCATTAACACAGGTGTGGTGTTGATGAGGACATGGCTGGAGATCAATCTGTCATGATTAAGTAAGAATGACACCACTGGACACTTTAAAAGGAGGCTGGTGCTTGGCATCATTGTTTCTCTTCTGTTAACCATGGTTATCTCTAAAGAAACACGTGCAGTCATCATTGCAATGCACAAAAATGGCCTAACAGGGAAGAGTATCGCAGCTAGAAAGATTGCACCTCAGTCAACAATCTTATCGCATCATCAAGAACTTCAAGGAGAGAGGTTCCATTGTTGCCAAAAAGGCTCCAGGGCGCCCAAGAAAGACCAGCAAGCGCCAGGACCGTCTCTTAAAAGTGTTTCAGCTGCGGGACCGGGCTACCAGCAGTGCAGAGCTTGCTCAGGAATGGCAGCAGGCAGGTGTGAGTGCATCTGCGCGCACTGTGAGGCGGAGACTCTTGGAGCAAGGCCTGGTCTCAAGGAGGGCAGCAAAGAAGCCACTTCTCTCCAGAAAAAACATCATGGACAGACTGATATTCTGCAAAAGGTACAGGCAGTGGACTGCTGAGGACTGGGGTAAAGTTATTTTCTCTAATGAATCCCCTTTTCGATTGTTTGGGACATCAGGAAAACACCTCATTCGGAGAGGACAAGGTGAGCGCTACCACCAGTCTTGTGTCATGCCAACTGTTAAGCATCCTGAAACCATTCATGTGTGGGGTTGCTTCTCAGCCAAGGGAATCGGCTCTCTCACAGTCTTGCCTAAAAATACAGCCATGAATAAAGAATGGTACCAGAATGTCCTCCAAGAGCAACTTCTCCCAACCCTCCAAGAGCAGTTTGGCAATCAACAATGCCTTTTCCAGCATGATGGAGCACCTTGCCATAAAGCAAAGGTGATAACTAAATGGCTCAGGGAACAAAACATAGAGATTTTGGGTCCATGGCCTGGAAACTCCCCAGATCTTAATCCCATTGAGAACTTGTGGTCAATCATCAAGAGACGGGTGGACAAACAAAAACCTAAAAATTCTGACAAAATGAAAGCATTGATTGTGCAAGAATGGACTGCTATCAGTCAGGATTTGGTCCAGAAGTTGATTGAGAGCATGCCAGGGAGAATTGCAGAGGTCCTGAAGAAGAAGGGTCAACACTGCAAATATTGACTTGCTGCATTAACTCATTCTAACTGTCAATATAAGCTTTTGTTACTCATATGTTTGCAATCATTATATTTCTTTCTGTGATAAAAACATCTGTCAAACACACATAAAAACCAGAGGGCAGCAGATCATGTGAAAATATAATATTTGTGTCATTCTCAAAACTTTTGGCCATGACTGTAGATTTTCAGGATGACATGAATCACTTGAGGAAGACAATTTTTGTTCATTGTTCTAATTTTTTTTCATCAGAGAGCAGAAAATGGAGACTTTAACTGGATAATTCCAAAGAAATTTCTAGCTTTCAGTGGACCCCATAACAAAAGTAAAATGGATAATGGTATGTTGTTGTTGTTGTTGTCCTCTTGTATCTGTGTTGATCATTAGATGGAGCAGTTGTGAAACACACAATTTTTGGTGGGTGATCCCTTACCGTGTATTATCAGTCATCACCAGTTTTTTACTCTCTATTCTTGCCTTTTTTCTTCTTCATTGAGGATATATAATGTATATTTTTTTCATACATTAAGGCTAAGTGCACACGTCAGGAATTTTCGCGTTTTTCCCTGCGGAAAAAACGCGAAAAAAAACGCAAGCATTAAGCATCCTATTCATTTAAATGGATTCCGCAATTTTTGTGCATATGCAGCGAAAAAAACGCTTAGCGGAAAAAAAAGCAACATGTTCATTAATTTCGCGTGATCGCGGCGATTCCGCCGCCATAGGAATGCATTGAACCGCTTACTTTCCGCATGTGGCTGTGCCCACCATGCGCAATGTAAGCGGTTCATGTGCGGATGGCACCCAGGGTCTGGAGGAGAGGAGACTCTCCTGGGTACCATATCCATGTAAAAACAATAATTAAAATAATAAATCGTGATATTCTGACCTTCCGGCGGCCCCCGCAGCTTTCCCTCCTCTCAGCGACGCTCCCGGCCAATCCCGTTCCCAGTGATGCATTGCGAGAATCACCCCAGATGACGTAGCGGTCTCGCATGATGCTACGTCATCGGGGTCATTGTCGCAATGCATCCTTGGGAACGGGATTGGCAGAGAGCGTCGCTGAGAGGCGGGAAAGCTGCGGGGGCCGCCGGAAGGTGAGAATATCACGATTTATTATTTTTTTATTATTTTTACATTAGATTTTTTTACTACAGATGCGGCATAGGCGGCATCAATAGTAAAAAGTTGGTCACACTTGTTTGACTCGTGTGACTAACCTGTTAATCAGTTTTCCAAGCAATGCTACAGATCGCTAGGAAAACGCTAGCATTCTGCAAGCTAATTACGCTTGCAAAACGCTAGTTTCTGGCGGGAATACGCATACCAATAGAAATGCGTATTTCCCACGGCAGAGAAGTGCGGGATTGCCACGGAAATTTCCGCGGCAATTCCGCAACGTGTGAACTTAGCCTAATAGTACACATGAAATAAGCAACTGTGTAACATATGTTTAGAAAAATCTGTTTCTTCGTCCTCACAGTAAATACACGTTTCTCAGTGCTCAGAGAGGAGATGACAAATGGGGCTTAGAAAGTTCTCTGTAACTGCAGTAGAAGGTCTGTCTGGCAATAGCCCCTCCCCCTCCATACAAGTTTAAAAGCACCAACTGTCCTCTTTTCTCAGTAATAAGAAATAATTACCTGTGATTTTACCTGTGAGTTGAGAATGAAAGATCAGCCCATGAGTAGTACAAAGCCGATTTCTATGATAAGATAGACTACAAAATTTATTTTCATGTGTGCCATTGATTTCTTAAATAAAAATTGAAACAGCGGTCACTTTATTTATTGATTCCTCATATTGCAGATGTTGAATGGTTTGCTTTTTACTGGGGGATTGTCATGTGACATGTCCTCTCTGGCATTTTTTGCTTTGGAAGACGCACTTTACTTTACAATACATGTCAATGGGAAAGATCAAAAGATGCACGGACATCTTCTGGAATTTTTTTGCATTGTATTTGCTTAAATTACTGTTAGCAGTTTCTTCATTATTCAAAGGAGGTATCCATGGCTATGACCAGTAACAACCGTCACTATATGAGTGGTTGTAACCACAGCTACCTAATCTACTGCAATGTCCTGCACATGGGTAAGCGACAATCAGAAGAACCATACTAAATTTTTAATTCAAGGTATTTGCTAATATTATCACACCTACTACATATTGGGATATGCTCTTGGAGATGGGAATACCCCTTTATCCTCTTCACGATATCCGCCGTGTATATATACGGCACATGTCTGAAGCGGGTTCACGTAGCGAGCCCGCCCCATACCAAGCAGGAGATGGCTGTGTATTAAAGCCAGGACCTACCCCTAACAATCGGGGGTGGTGCATTGGTCTGCCCGCTGTTGTAAACTTGTCAATCTCTGACGGTGGCATTTAACGCTAGCTGACATGTGCGTGTGTCATTAACTCCGCCCATCGGCACACCCGTGAAGTGATCGCGGGTCGCTGATAGGTTGTCATGTTAGCCGGAGGTAAGCTAAAAGTTATAGCTCTGGAAAGAAGGGCAGCCAAAAATGGAAATTGGCTGCGGTGTGAAGGGGTTAGGTTCTACCAGAAGGCTGAGCTCTGTATAACCCTGCCTACACCACTGCAGGATTGCCAGTTTGGCATTTTCTGCTTATGCACCAATATAAAGATAATCTGTGGTGGAGGCGGGGTTTTACATAGCTCATGAATATAGAGGACTACATGGCAGCACGTTTACTAGTCCTAATCTCCTGCTTTATAAGGCATTGGTTTTATCAAAATGACAGCAAGCAGCCTAGTAAGCGATACATCACTAGAATCAGGGTCTCTGTGTCTACATTATTCTTCTCTCAGATTAGGTGGGAAAACCTGGCGACAGATTCCTTTTAAAGGCACTTACAGGTTGTTGTCCTACTGTTCTGATCACTCACTGTATGTGTAATGACAAGTGTGAGATGACAGAGCAAAGGGGGAACTATCACCTCAATGTGTGCAAAAAATCCCATTCCATCCAGCACAAACATATTTACATAGTGTGACAGTAGTCCGGATTACATACTCTGCCATCCTCTTTCAGGATAACCCTCAACATGCTCCCGAAGCCTACTTCCCATACTTCAGAGAGCACAACGTCTCTACAATCATTCGTCTGAATAAAAAATTGTACGATGCCAAGCGGTTTACAGATGCCGGTTTTGAACATCACGACCTATTCTTTGTTGATGGTAGTACACCAAGTGACGCCATAGTGAAGAAGTTCCTGAACATCTGTGAAAATGCAGAAGGCGCCATAGCTGTGCATTGCAAAGGTGAGTGCTGGTGCCTCCTATATCATATATTCGCCCATTATGAGCTGGAGACTGATGATTAGATTTTCCTTTTGATATGATTGGTTACAAGGTTAAAGGGTGGTCCAAAACTAACATTGATTTTAATTACAAATGTCTATTTAATGTCATATTCTAATTGCTTTTCTAATATACTTTTAATTAAAAATTCCCTATCGTTTCCTCCCTAATCTGTAGAACTGCTTTATTTTTTTTACCTTCTTCCTGTTATACATTTCGTTTGAGTATACCGGCATGCACTGGTGATTCTCAAGCGGGACGTCCACAGGGGCAGAGACTGTGATCATTGCTGCTGCCTCTATCCCGACCCTTAAACTTTGCATCACCAGAGATGTTCATTTCAGGGGCTGGAGTAGTCACTGCTGTACTGAACATGTGTTGTCAATTCCGACGTATGTGCAGTACGTCTCTTGTCACTGTGTGATATCCTTTTAAATGCACAGTGACAGTGTGCTTCCTTACAAGCTTCTAATTAGAAGTGACAAATCTGCAAGAGAGTGCACTGTCAACACTCGTTATCACTGCAAATTTTACGGAGAATATGGGTTGAGCAGTAACCAGCCCCCAAAAGTGATGTCACTTTCGTGTGCAGGACAGTTCTGTTTTTCCTGCTCGACAGGTTCTCTCCTTACAATGCACACTGACAGTGCACGCTTTCCATCTCGTCACTTCTCCTCAGAGCTGTCAAGGGAACTTGTACTGAGCATACATCGGAATTGATAACCAGCGCATAATCAGTAGAATAGCGACTAACCCAGCCCCTGAAATGGACTTCACTGATGATGGTTAATTTCTGGATAGGGACAGAGGCTGCCTTTCATTTAAAGGGAATCTGTCACCCCATTTTTGCCCTATAAGCTGCGGCCATCAGGGACTTATCTACAGCATTCTGGAATGCTGTAGATAAGCCCCCGATGTCACCTGAAAGTGAAGAAAAGCGAGTTATAAAATACTCACCCAGGGGCGTTCCGCCGTCAGGTCCGGTCCCGAGGGAGTCCCGGTCCGGTTCGGCGCCTCCCATCTTGTAGCAAAGCCGGCCTCTTCTTTCTGTCCCGTCGCGGCACCTGCTCAGGCGCACTGCTCTGCCCTGGTGAGGACAGAGCAGAGTACTGCAGTGCGCAGGCGCTGAGAAAGGTCAGAGAGGTCCGGCGCCTGCGCACTGCAGTACTCTGCTCTGCCCTCACCAGGGCAGAGCAGTGCGCCTGCGCAGGAGCCGCGACGGGACCGAAAGAAGAGGCCGGCTTTGCTACAAGATGGGAGGCGCCGAACCGGACCGGGACTCCCTCCGGACTGGACGGCGTAACGCCCCTGGGTGAGTATTTTATAACTCGTTTTTCTTCACTTTCAGGTGACATCAGAATGCTGTAGATAAGCCCCTGATGGCGGTGGCCGCAGCTTATAGGGCAAAAATGGGGTGACAGATTCCCTTTAAGTATTTCTGCATGCACTGGGGATTCTCAAATGAAGAGTCATCAAACAGGAGGTGGCAGGGAGATTAGAGCGGGAATGGTAGAGACTTTTTGGAATGTATATTAGAAAAGCTATTAGGTTATTACATTAGACATTTAGGCTTAAAATCAGTGTTGATTTCAGACCACCCCTTTAATTCATACAGGAGCTATGAGATTATATATTTTAAAGGACTATTTTTCTCTTTGCCACGACAGCACCCAATTGAGAGAGGGAACCTGCCCATAGGAACAGGAAACCTACAGAATAAAAGGGGCGGTCCCCCTCTCCACCTCAGTTGGTTTCCTGTTCCTACGGAAATCTGTGGAATAAGGTTACCTGGGCCAATGTATGCCGCCTATGCGGTCTCCGTGGGAACGGCAGGGGCTGCGGCACCAGAAGCAGCATCAGGGAACCCCTGCTTGTCAGCCTCCTCCTCGTCTGGTAGTACCCGTGAGGTCTGGGGAGGGCCGCCCAGTCCCACAAGGGTGCGAGTGGCAGTGTCCGGAGGAAGCAGAGTGCGAGCGGTCGCCGTCCGGCGTCTCCAAACGGGGCACTTCCGATTTGCGGTCGTGCATGCGCAGAGACACCAGGCCGGCGTGCCTGACCCGGAAGTGGATGGGAGAACTTCCGGGACCAGGGAGGCGAGCCTCAGGAGCGGTAAATATAAAATCCGGCAGCGCTGAGCTGCTGGTGTGCTAACATGTCGTCCCTAGGAGAACATGAGATGCACCCATCTGAGGTGGAATTGCAGGCGCACAGCAATACTAGGAGCAGCAGTGGACACTCTAGGAAAGAGGGCTCCACAGACAAGAGTAGAGGAGGTAGAAAGTCTGAGCTACCTAAAACTCGTGCTGTGCCTCCGCCTCCAGAACCGGTACCATGTCACAAGCTTCACTGGGTGAGTGTAAATTGACTCTACCTATTAAGTTGATTCCCCTTTCTGTATACCTCCCTCTTTCAGGCTAAGAAATCCCAAAAGTCTAAACATAAGGAATGTGCATTGTATACGCAGCCCCTTCCTGATGCCTACCCTAAAAGGTTATGCCAGGATTGTGTTAACGAAAGATTGCAGAGGAAGGCTTCTGTAGCATCGGCGGATATAGATTGTAGATTGTGAGCCGTCGCGGGTAGGGTCCTCTCTCATCCTGTACCAGTCGTAACTTGTATTGTTTAAGATTACTGTACTTGTATTTATTATGTATACCCCACCTCACATGTAAAGCGCCATGGAATAAATGGCGCTATAATAAAAAATAATAATATAAGAATTATGATAAGGCAACAGTTCCAGGCTTTAGAACAGTCTAGCGGTCCTAAGAAAAGTGATGGGAAGAGGAAGAAGGTGGCCCTTATCTCTAGTTCAGAGTCTGAAAGTGTCCAGGTCCGTTCTTCAGACCCCTGCGACTCAACATCATCAAGTTCATCTGATGAGGGAGGACGGTCGTGTTTTCCCATTGACAACCTAGTAAGGTCAGTCAGAAATACTATGGGATGCATGGACACAAAAGAAGCCAGATCGACACAAGACATCATGTTCGCAGGTCTGGCACAGAAAAAGAGAAAAACCTCAGTTATTGCGGCTATAAAAAACCTGGTAAAAAAGGAATGGGACAAACAGGGCCAGAGCGGGTTCCTTCCATCAGCCTCTAAAAGGAGATTTCTCCTTCGTCTCATTGGGGGACACAGGACTGTGGGTGTATGCTACCGCCACTAGGAGGCTGACACTAAGTAAACATAAAAAAAGGTTAGCTCCTCCTCCGCCGTATACACCTCAGCACTGGTCACAGGCAAACCCAGTTATTGCTTAGTGTCTGATGGAGGCACACGTCTGGTTCTGTTTCCAGACCATTTTTTTTTTTTTTTTTTTCTTCCCACGAAGATGAGATAGGGGCGACGGATCCTATTGAAAGGGTCCGATCTCCCCAAACCATCAACGGGCGAGCACGTGGAGTAAAGCCTCCATCGTATCCTCTCCCGCAACGTGGGACATAAATGCCGGACTCAGCCCTGACCACCCTAAGGTATTGAAGCCCTAGGCTGTACAGAGGCGGGAGTTAGTCCGTGCGGCCCCCACTGCACCACCAATGCTAGACTGCGGTGCTGCAAGGTGGCGGACGGTCCCTCTCCTCATCCCCTGAAGGGGTGATGGAGTTAGGGTTCCTGCACCGTCCTTTTTACTTTTTCACGGAGAGTCCCCCTTTAATGCGCTGCATGTGAAGAAGATTGGAAGAAGAATCTCACCTTCAAATCCTAAATGGAGAAAGATACAGCAGTGCTCCGGAGTAAAAGAATTAGTCCCCGGCTTCCTGGACTAGGCCACGGGCTGAAGAAATATGGTAGCGGAGTCGTGAGTATGGGCCCGCTTCCGGCGGCGTTCCTCTCCTCTCTGCAGCAGTCTCTCCAGACAGCCTCCCCCCAAGTCCCGGGGAGTTGAAGCAGGCGAGTGGTCCCGGCGTGCCATGGACACCTTAAGTCGGGAGCGGCAACTCCTAGCGAGCGCTCCGACTTTGGGGTGGCTGCCGCCGGGGGGAGAAAAATTTAGACCGCGGCTTCTAGTGGCGCTAGGCCGCGGCTTCAAATCTAGTCCCCGGCTTTTTCCGGGGACTGGGCCGCTGGCCGGAGTTTTTTTGCCGGCGTCAGCTTGAGAGGGCGCGGTCGCGGAGGTGGGCTCCGCCCCCGGCGGCGTCTCCTTCCGGCGGGACCGCCCTCCGACTTTGGGGCCGCCTCCGCCGGAAATTTAGATCGCGGCTTCGGTGGCCGCTAGGCCGCGGTTTCAAATTTAGTCCCCGGCTTTTGCCGGGGATAGGCCGCGGCCGGAAGTTGGGGGGATGAGAGCCCTGACGTCTAGGCCGCGCCTCCTGACCCTCCCTTCTGAAGCTCGGCTACATGAGCACTTCCTCTTTGATAGAGAAGCGCTCTTTTTTAAAAGATTGGAGCCACAGGCAATTCCACCTGGAGAAACTCACTAAGTGACGCTGGGATACAGGACTGGGGTGAGTGCTACTACCACCAGCCTGATTGTTGTGCACTTTTGCGCCCCTTCCGCTGACTGACACATCCAGTTTATTGTGTACTGTGACGGATTCAGAATGTCCAAAAGAACCAAGACGCATACGATACTTTATACCGCATGCATTGCTTGTAGGTCCCCTTTTCCGCATGCCCAGACTTCTCGGATCTGCGAGGCCTGTGACTCTGAACGGGCTCAGGAACCCTCTCCTATAGCCGAGCCTAATGCGCCAAGCCCTCCTGAATGGGCCCTTTCCCTGGCGCAATCTGTGGCGTCATTAACCAGAGCAGTCGAGTCCCTTCAGGCTCCCGATAGGAGCAGGGACAGTGGTTCACCTGTCTTGGCTACATCTCAGGAACCTCAGGCCTGCAGGGGCCGCGCTCGCACCAGGCAGACACAGGGGAAACGAACCCACACTGTGTCGCCCATGCCGTCTGGAGCCTCGGCATCTTTTAGTTCCGTCTCCCGCTCTCCCTCTCCCTTGGCAAGTGATCAATATTCGGATTCCGATTTGGAGGGGTCACTTAATATAGAGGCGCAGTATAGTCAAGAAACAATTGACAGTTTGATCGAAGCTATCAATCAAACTCTGGGGATAGACGATGAGTCCACCTTGACCTCTAGTCACAAGGTGACCTTTAAACGAGCCAGGCAAGCCCATAAAGTTTTTGGTGCTCATCCTGAGTTTGAGGAATTAGTGCAGCGCCACCGGGAGAAACCGGACAAGCGCTTTGCTGGACAAAAGGCTCTCAATACTAGATATCCTTTTGCTCCTGAGCTCCTTAAGAAGTGGACAGAATCTCCTTCGGTTGATCCTCCTGTTTCGCGTTTGGCATCTAAAACGCTCCTCTCCATTCCCAGCGGCTCCTCTATTAAGGAGCCAACGGATCGTCTAATTGAGAGTTTGGCCCGTTCGGTATTTGAGGCATCAGGTTCTGCTCTCTCTCCTTCTTTTGCAGCGACTTGGGTTGCCAAGGCCATGATATCCTGGTCGGAGTCTCTAAATAGAGCTCTTCACGGCATAGAGGTGCCGTCTGAGGTAACCCAGATTTCTAATCAAATAGCTCTTGCTGGAGACTTCTTAATTAATGCATCCATGGATGCGGCAAATTGCGCAGCATTAGCCGCTGCTAATGCAATTGCCATTAGAAGATCCTTGTGGCTAAGAACCTGGCGAGCGGATTCAACTTCAAAAAAGTCGCTTACATCTTTACCATATCACAGTGGTCGGTTATTTGGCGAGAGATTGGATCAGCTCATATCTGATGCAACAGGAGGGAAGAGCAATTTCCTTCCTCAGCAAAGGATTAAACAACCTTTTCGTCGACAACCTCAGCCTCGTTTTAGAGCCTTTCGTAACCCAGGCTGGGCCATGCCAGCCACCTCCAGAGGCTCAGGTCGGCCTAATCAGGCCAAAGATCGCCAGGTCACCTACAGGACCAATCCTCTGGGAAGAGGGAGATCTTATCAGTCAAGATCCAGAGGGTCCAAACCCAAAGATTTTCGGACAAATGACTGGAGGCAAAATCCGGTCAATTTTTCCAGGGTAGGCGGCCGCTTACTCTGGTTTCGTCCCACTTGGCTATCAGTGACTCACGACGAGTGGGTCAAGGAGTTAGTCTCCACAGGGTACAAAATAGAATTTACCAGCCTTCCCCCAAATCGCTTTTTCCCCTCGCGCCTTCCCAAGGAGGAGTCTCGAGGTCATGCCTTATTCAAGGCGGTCGAGTCTCTTCGGCACAGCGGGGTTGTTGTACCTGTACCAGAGGTCGAAAGAGGTCAGGGTTTTTATTCCAACCTGTTCATTGTACCCAAGAAGGATGGGACCGTAAGGCCCATTCTGGATCTAAAGAGATTAAACCGATTTGTCAAAATTCGGCATTTCCGAATGGAATCTCTCCGTTCGGTCATTGCAGCCATGGAAAGAGGGGAATTTCTAGCATCGATAGACATCCAGGATGCCTATCTTCATATTCCCATATTTCCCCCTCATCAAAAGTTTCTTCGGTTTGCCATCGACAAGCTTCATTTTCAGTTCGCAGCCCTGCCATTCGGGCTAGCCACAGCCCCCAGGGTATTCACAAAGGTCATGGCTGCTGTTGTATCCATTTTGCACTCCAGGGGGATAGTCATTCTGCCTTACTTAGACGATCTCCTCATCAAGGGGCCGTCTTTTCAGACCTGCGAGGAAAGTGTCAACATTACGTTAGACACCCTTGCTCGTTTGGGGTGGCTGGTGAATATGAAGAGGTCATCTCCCGTGCCATCTCGGAAGATCACCTTTTTAGGGATGAATTTCGACACCACTCAGGGGTTGGTAATTCTTCCTCAGGACAAGGCCTTAGTTCTCCGCCAGGAGGTACGGATACTTCGCCAACCAATTCCTCACACCATCCGGTTTTGCATGAGGGTCCTAGGAAGGATGGTGGCGGCAATCGAGGCTATTCCGTTTGCCCAGTTTCATCTTCGCCCCCTTCAGCATGCACTCTTGGCAGTATGGGACGGGAGCCCTTACTCCCTCAATCTGCGGTGTCGTCTGTCCCTGCAGATCAGACAGACTCTTACGTGGTGGACGAGGGACACCACTCTTCGACAGGGTCGTTTGTTTCCTCCAAATTTTTGGTTGGTAGTCACAACGGACGCCAGCCTTCTCGGATGGGGAGCAGTGTTTCGTCACCACACAGCTCAGGGAATTTGGTCTCAGCAAGAATCGACCCTCCCAATCAATATTTTAGAGATCCGAGCGGTTCGGCTGGCTTTGAGGCATTTTCACCAGCATCTGGCGGGCCGCCCAGTCCGAATACAATCGGACAATGCCACGGCGGTGGCATACATAAACCATCAGGGAGGTACCCGCAGCAGGGCGGCCATGCACGAGGTAAAACAGATTCTGACCTGGGCAGAGGAAAATCGCTCTGTGATTTCAGCAGTCCACATACCGGGCGAGGAAAACTGGGCAGCAGATTTTCTCAGCCGTCACGGCATAGCATCAGGGGAATGGTCTCTACATCCCGAGATTTTTCAGCAGATATGCCGACGCTGGGGAACCCCAGATGTGGACCTGATGGCTTCCAAGATAAATGCCAAAGTGCCCAACTTTGTTTCCCGGTACCGGGATCCTCAGGCAATTGCAGTAGATGCCCTGGTTCTACCATGGAATCAGTTTCATCTTCCATACTTGTTTCCACCAATAGCTCTGTTCCCAAGGGTGATCAGAAAGATCAGGTTAGAAGGAGTCCCAGCGATATTAATCGCTCCAGATTGGCCACGTCGCCCATGGTACGCGGAGCTGGTACAATTGCTCGCCGACGCACCCTGGCGACTGCCAGAGCGCGCGGACCTTCTCTCTCAAGGCCCAGTTTACCACCAGAACTCAGCGGTCCTGTGTTTGACGGCTTGGCCGTTGAATCTTGGATCCTGACTAGGGCTGGATTCTCTAAAAAGGTCGCCGCGACGATGGCTAGCGCCCGAAAGCCTGTTTCGGCTCGCATCTACCACGGGACTTGGAAGGTCTTTTTTACTTGGTGCAGGGAACATGATTGTTCCCCGCTTCGGTTTTCAATTCCAAACATTCTGTCATTTCTCCAGGCAGGCCTAGATTCAGGTCTAGCACCAAGTACGCTTAGACGCCAGATATCAGCCTTATCAGTGCTTTTTCAGCGAAGGATCGCGTCTAATTTTCAAGTTAGGACCTTTATTCAGGGGGTTGTCCATATAGTTCCCCCCTACAAGGCTCCCTTAGATGTTTGGGATCTCAATCTAGTCCTGGGAGTCCTGCAGGAGTCTCCTTTTGAACCTTTGCAGGAGGTTTCTCTGTCATTTCTTTCCTGGAAGGTGGTGTTTTTGGTAGCCATAACATCCATAAGGCGGGTTTCGGAGCTGGCTGCACTGTCTTGTCGAGCTCCATACTTACTTTTCCATCAGGATAAGGTAGTGCTCAGACCAACACCACCTTTTCTGCCTAAGGTCGTGTCCTCATTTCATATTAATGAGGACATTGTTTTGCCCTCATTTTGCCCAGCTCCGACGCACCGAGTGGAGAAGGCTCTCCATACGCTGGATCTGGTGAGAGCACTCAGGAAATATGTATCTCGGACGGCGTCCTTTCGACAGACGGATACGCTGTTTGTCCTTCCTGAAGGTCGCAGGAAGGGACTTGCTGCCTCTAAATCAACCCTGGCTAGGTGGATTCGGTTAGCCATTCAGGAGGCTTACCGCATCAGAGGCGCGGTGGTTCCCGCAGGGATCAAGGCTCACTCCACCAGAGCGGTGGGTGCCTCCTGGGCCCTTCGACATCAGGCTTCGGTGGAACAGGTTTGTAAGGCAGCAACCTGGTCCAGTCTGCATACCTTTTCCAAGCATTATAATGTCCATACCCAGGCTTCTGCGGATGCCAGTCTGGGTAGAAGGATTCTTCAGGGCGCGGTAGCGCACCTATGAGCAATGCCTATGTATATTTGCACTGTGGAGTCAGTTTCCCACCCAAGTGGACTGCTTTGGGACGTCCCACAGTCCTGTGTCCCCCAATGAGACGAAGGAGAAATACGGATTTTTGTGTTACTCACCGTAAAATCCTTTTCTCCGAGACGCTCATTGGGGGACACAGTTCCCTCCCTAATAGCCGGATGGCTTTGTTTTGAGTTAACTCTATTCTCTGATTAGTTGGTATCAGCAGTTTTTTCTTCTGGATATGCTGTATCTGTGTTAACTCTGATTTATTTTAGCCTCCTACTGCTTTTTGCACTAAACTGGGTTTGCCTGTGACCAGTGCTGAGGTGTATACGGCGGAGGAGGAGCTAACCTTTTTTTATGTTTACTTAGTGTCAGCCTCCTAGTGGCGGTAGCATACACCCACAGTCCTGTGTCCCCCAATGAGCGTCTCGGAGAAAAGGATTTTACGGTGAGTAACACAAAAATCCGTATATTACTTCAGTGACGAGGAATTATCTACCTGGTTCAAGGTCCCTAAGGTGAGACCTTGATTAAAAGATCGTGGGAAGCCTGCACCGGAGCTTTCAAACTAGCTATATCCAGTACATGCACAGCGAGGTCGATGCTTGTCTGGATAGACCAACAGGAGCAGCAAATCAAGGAGAAAGTGTCCAGAGAGGTTGCTTTCAGCTATCCTGTTGATCAGGGGTGCTGCAGTATATCTATTCGGCTGGTTTGGTGAATGCTGCTCGGCGAGTCTATGGCTAAAGAGCTGGAAAAGGGAAGCACAGTCAAAAAAAAAACCTTTGTGCAATCCCATGCCAAGGTGAGTTCCTGTTCGGTAAAGTACTTGACGACATACTCACCAAGGCGGGAGAGAGAAAGAAGGGGTTCCCTAATCAGTCTCTTCCCTCCTACAGGAGAGCATTCAGAAAGCGCTTGATCAGTAGGAGAGGGCCATATGAAAGCCAGAAAGACCGCTGGGAAACAAAGGAAGCTAAGCAGAAAGGTGCCTTGTTTAGTGGATCCTCAGCTGCAAAGCGTAGAAACGAAACGATAAGCCTGATCCTCCAGTAGGAGGCAGATTAAAATATTTCTTCCAGAAATGGAAGGACATAACATCAAGTTGATGGATCCTAAACTTAATAGGGTTCGGATTAGAGCTGGAATTCGCTCGGATCGCTCAGGATTAATTTATAACATCTCTTAAATCTCCAGCGCAGCAAGAAGCACTGGAATTAGAAATTTTGACCTTATTGTCTAAAAGGGTCCTAGTAAAAGTTCCGGAGGGTCAAGAAGGAAGGGAATTTTATTTCCCTTTATTCTTGGTCTCTAAACCGGATGACTCATTAAGAACTATTATAAATCTTAAGAAATTGAACACCTTCCTTTATAATCTTACATTCAAAATGGAATCAATCAGATCCACTATCAAACTTTCATTTCCCAGATGCATGATGGCCGGATATGATCTCAAGGATGCGTATTACCATAATCCCATACACGCTGAGCATCAACAGTATCTCAGGGTGGCAGTTATCCTGGCAGGCCAGATCCGCCATTTTCAGTTCTCAGCAATGCCGTTCGGTCTTTCTATGGCTCCTCGAGTGTTCTCAAAGGTGATGTTAGAGGTTATGGCTTATATAAGGCAGCAAAATAACGTTGATCATACCATACCTAGATGATTTCCTGGTGGTAGGAAATTCTGCCTCCCAGTGTGAAAGTCGCCTTTCTGACATAATTTCGTCCTTGCAGGAGTTAGGATGGATATCAACGTCAAAAAATCCAGACTGGTTCCGAGAACCCTTCAGTCTTTTCTGGGACTACACCTGGATTCAGTGGCTCAGAGGTGTCTTCTCCCAGAATAAAAAAAAATGTGACCATAATGTCAAAAGTCAGATCAGCGATGGATAACCCTTGATGTCATTAAGAGAGGCCATGTCCCTCCTGGGGTCCCTTACCGCATGCATCCCAGCAGTTCAATGGGCCCAATATCATACCCGGTGCATGCAGCATGAGATCCTCCATGCGGAAGAATGCTTGCAAGGGCATTTAGCGGGAGTAGTAACCCTATCTGCAGAAGTAATAGACTCCCTGTCCTGGTGGGTGGATGAGAAACACTTTCCAGAGGGGTTCCTTGGGTAATAGAACCATCCAGAGTAATTACCACTGATGCCAGTCCTGAGGGATGGGTGCCAATGTAGGAGATGGCCTAGCTCAGGGCCAGTGGAATATAGGGGAGATGGAAGACTCCTTAAATTTGAAAGAATTGAAAGCGGTCAATCACGCATTGAATCACTTCCTTCCACAGCTCCAAGGGCATCACGTAAGGATCTTTTCGGACAATGGTGTTGCTTCCTCTGGTCTTCAGGAAGATTAGAGAGGAAAGAGCAAGGATGATCCTCATTGCACCCTTTTGGCCCAGGAGACCCTGGTTCTCTTGGCTTCGGGCCATGTCCATAAGCGATCCCTGGATCCTCCCATCACATCCAGACCTCTCTCAGGGTCCATTCCTTCATCCTCAAGTGAAGGGCTCCACTTGACGGCGTGGAACTTGAGAGGCAGTTATTAAGATCAAGGGGGTTCTCTGACGACCTTATTAACACACTCCTGCAGAGTAGAAAAGAATCTACAATTAGAATATATAGGAAAGTATGGTAGAAATTCCTAGACTTTTACAGAGGGGCCTTCTCTAGAGAGGTTCCGATTACAGCTATTCTAGAATTTCTGCAGAGAGGTCGGGAGCTCGGCTTTTCAGTTAATACTTTAAAGGTCCAAGTGTCTGCCCTGGGAGCCCTACATGGTTGTAATATAGCAGGGGATAGATTGATCTCTCGTTTCATTACGGCATGTGAGTGCAGTAACCCGGTTCATATTTCACACTTACCTCCCTGGGATCTGAATCTGGTCCTTGATGCCCTGACAAGTCCCCCATTTGAACCATTAGAATCCATATCTTTAAAAATCATATCACTGAACGTTGCTTTATTAGTGGCATTAACATCTGCCCGAAGGGTTAGTGATATCCAGGCCCTTTCTGTAGATCCTCCTTACCTGTTAGTGTTCCAGGATAGGATTGTACTGAAACCAGACCCATCATACCTTCCTAAAGTGGCAAGAAGGTTTCATAGATCGCAGGAGATTTTTCTTCCCACTTTTTTTAGTAATCCTTCTAACCCTGAGGAAGAGAAGTTTCACACCCTGGATGTGAGGAGAGCAGTCCTGTGTTACATAGATAGAACTAGTTCTTGGAGGCAGAGTAGGGCTCTGTGTCCTTCCAGGATCGCAGGAAGGGGTGCGGACTCACAAAAGGCACCTTGTCCCAATGGATTAGAGACGCTATCTGTCTGGCCTGCTCAGCAAAGAGTGAAAGTCTTCCGGATGGGATAAAGGCACATTCGGCATGGGCTATGGCATCCTCCTGGGCTGAGAAGGCGGACATTCCGATTGATCTTTTATGTAAGGCCGCAACTTGGTCAGCACTATCTACCTTCTACAACCGCTTGATCTATCATCACCATCTGACTTGGTTTTTGGGAGAGCTGTCCTCAACACTGTGGTCCCTCACAGGTGACGGTTCTCTGAAAATCTCTCAAGTGGATGCTGTCGTGGCGAAGAGTAAAAAACGGATTACTGACCGGTAATGCTCTTTTTATAGAGTCCACGACCGCACCCACTCACTACCCCCCCTTGGTTAGATGTGATGTGAACGGATCACTTGGTAGCGGTTGTATGTATGTGTTTAGGATGTAAGAATTTATGATAAGATTTTGTACTAATACCTTGACGTTTTCTCTCGTACTCTAATCCAACTGAGGTGGAGAGGGGACGGCCCCTTTTATTCGGTAGGTTTCCTGTTCCTATGGGCGGGTCCCCGCTCTCAAGTGGGTGCTGTCGTTGACTCTATAAAAGAGCATTACCTTTAAGTAATCCGTTTTTTTGACAGTTTTGGTGTAACTGTTTTTCAGCTGGTCTCGGTAGGACGGGTACGCTGATAGCCTGTTACATGATGAAGCATTATAGAATGAATGCCGCGGAAACCATCGCTTGGATCCGAATATGTAGGCCCGGCTCTGTGATTGGACCTCAGCAACTCTTTTTGGTTGAGTAAGTTCTCCTCATGGATGAAATGGGACTCTGTTTTTGGTCACAGTGCAGTAGATTTATGATTGCTGTAAATTTTCACAATGTAACGCTAGACAAGACAGGTAGAAACTGCGTCAAATCTATTACTTTGGCACACACTGTATTGGCTACATAGACTGCACCACATTGACATCAATGAAGAAAACACAGAAAAACATAAATTAAAAAAACTTAAATAAGTTGCAGGGAAAAGCCACATTGCAAATAAGAAAAACTAGCAGCCGCACTCCAACAAACCCTGCGCTGACTATGTTGATCATGCTATTTTGGTAATGCGTCCTTTCATGGCGGCTGCACCCTGCTACATGTGATCACTGGCTGTGGGATATTGAAATGTAATCTAAAGTCGCCCTCGTTACATCGTATTTTTCATTTCTGACCGTTAGCTATGTCAGCCCTTCCTTTCCCCTCACATCCCCCTCACCCCTTTCTTTTTTCTTTTCATATAAACATTCAAGTACTAGCTAGAAAGCCTCAGAAACAGTGGATTGTGAACATGTTCTACTTATTTTACAGAAAACAAATGAGTCTTTGGAACGATGGCGACATTTATCGCAAAAAGAGGCGAGAGCAAGAAAATGGTAACAACGTAGCCGTAACCTTTATTCTCTCTGGGGTGGTTGATATTTCACTCCATGACGATCTGGGCAAAGCCTCTGGTAAAGAAGACATTGAGCAGGTAAGTCCATGGAAAATAGGCACAACCAAATGTATACATGTAGAAATCGGCTGTGCCTTAGATAGTCTCACCAACATGCTTTTTTCATGGTCTTTTGATCCTGAAGAAAATGAGTGAATTCCAATGTGAATTCTGAAAACTCTGCTTTTTAAAAAAACAAAAACATGTAAGCACGTTTCAATTATTTAATTACGTATATGTACAGTATATCACAAAAGTGAGTACACCTCTCACATTTTTGTAAATATTTTATTGTATCTTTTCATGGGACAGCACTGAAGATATGACACTGATACAATAAGTAGCCCGTGTACAGCTTGTATATAAGTGTAAATTTAGAGTGCTCTCTAAATAACAACACACAGCCATTAATGTCTAAACCGCTGGCAACAAAAGTGAGGTGCACATCTCAGCGAAAATGACCAAATTGTTCCCAAAGTGTCAATATTTTGTGTGGCCACCATTATTTTCAAGCACTGCCTTATCGCCCTTGAGCATGGAGTTCACCAGAGCTTCACAGGTTGTCACTGGTATCCTCTTCCCTCCTCCATGATGACATCCCGGAGCTGATGGATGTTGGATACCTTGTGCTCCTCCACCTTCCATTTGAGGATGCCCCACAGATGCTCAATAGGGTTTAGGTCTGGAGATATGGTTGGACAGTCCAGAACCTTTACCCTCAGTTTCTTTAGCAAAGCAGTGCTTGTCGTGGAGGTGTGTTTTGGGAGTCGTTATCGTGTTGGAATACTGCCCTGTGGCCAAAGGGAGGCGATAATGCTCTGCTTCAGTATGTCACAGTACATGTTGGAATTCATTGTTCCCTCAATGAACTGTAGCTCCCCACAGCCGGCAGCACTCATGCAGCCCCAAACCATGACACTCCCACCACCATGCTTGACTGTAGGGAAGACACACTTGTCTTTGTACTCCGCACCTAGTTGCTGCCACATCGGCTTGACACCATCTGAACCAGATAAGTTTATCATGGTCTCTTCAGACCACAGGACATGGTTCCAGTAATCCATGTCCGTAGTCTGCTTGTCTTCAGCAATCTGTTTGCTGGCTTTCTTTTGCATCATCTTTTGAAGAGGCTTCGTTCTGGGATGACAGCCATGCAGATCACAATTTCATGCAGTGTGCAGCGTATGGACTGAGCACTGATGACCTCCCACACCTTTAATCTCTGCAGCAATGCTGGCAGCACTGATATGTCTATTTTGAATTGACAACCTCTGGATATGACGCTGAGCACCTGCACTCAATTTCTTTGGTCGACCATTGCGAGGTCTGTTCTGAGTGGGACCTGTCTTGTTAAACCGCTGTCTGGTCTTGGTCACCATGCTGCAGCTCAGTTTCAGGATGCTGGCAATCTTCTGACAACCTAAGTCATCTTTATGTACAGCAACAATTCTTTTTTCAGATCCTCAGAGTTCTTTGCCATGAGGAGGTGAAGTTGAGCTTCCAGTGACCAGTAAGAGAGCGTGAGAGCGATAACATAAATTTTAACACGCCTGTTCCCCATTCACACCTGAGACCTTGTAACACTAAGGAGAGACATGAGTGGGAAAAATGGCTCATGGGTCACAATGTGTCAATTTTCATTTAGGGGTGTACTCACTTTTGTTGCCAGCAGTTTATACATTAATAGCTGTGTGTTGAGTCTTTTTGAATGCACACCAAATTTACACTGTTATACAGGCTGTATACGACTACTTTACATTGTATCAGTGTCATATCATAGAATCGTAGAATGGTAGAGTTGGAAGGGACCTCCTGGGTCATCTGGTCCAACCCCCTGCTCAAAGCAGGATTCACTAAATCATCCCAGACAGATATCGGTCCAGCCTCCAGTGTTGGGCCATGAAAAGATAGAAGAACACATTTACAGAAATGTGAGGGGTGTACTCACTTTTGTAATATACTGTACATACACAGTACTATGGGGAACAAATGCAGTTTTTAATTTAGAAAAATAAATTAACACTTCTAGAGAGCATTCTTGCTTTCCAACAATTTGTCCATACACACATATACATTCTGTGTGCATAATTGTTAGGCTAATTGGCTTTTTGATTAATTTTATTATTGAACATCTAAAGTGCTGTTTCCTTAGTGCACAGCAGGGACACATTTATAAGATTAGCTCAGCACAGGAACATTTTATTAACACATCCAATTGTGGAAATTATTATTTCAAGATCTAATAATTAAAATGTACTGTGTTCATGGGAAAACCCCTTTTAAGGCCTTTACTTGCTGACCAAGCAGTGGAGTATTTCCATGCATCCGATGGAGCATTGTACGGCATAAAAATCATGTTTTGTTTTTTGTTTTTTGAAAGATGCAGACTTTTCAGCAGCAGGTGGAAGGAAAGGAGACACACTAGTCATAACTAGTGGGTAGGCGGAGCCCAGATAGGATTGACACCTCAGATTAAAAAGAGTGTTGACCGGCCCCTCCAGCTCGGGCTCCTCCTACTCAGCTCTTCAGTCTAAAATTTGAGGTCCCAGAGGAGGGTCGCTGCTGGAAGCAGCTCCTCAGAAGATTTTATTATTTTAATCGGACAAGAGACTTGGATCACCAGAAGTGGTCTAGAGGTCTCAGGGGTCTCAGCGCTGCTGGACTCCCACCTCTCCCTTGGCGGATCTGTATTACCTGTTGGTGGTCCCTGCAGAATCATGCCGGCCCTGGGGGATGAGGATGGCTTCCCTGGCGGGGACGCAAACCGCGCACAGGGGTCACTGCGTTCCCCGCCCTGGGGGGAAGCATGGGCATAGCGCCAGAAACCCTTGGGGGTCCCTGTGGCGCTTCGGCTGGTGAGTACTCCACATTTTTATTAAAGTGTGTGTGAGTGATTTAGCGACTGCTGCGGCAGCCGCTGTACAGTATACATGCCGGTGACTAGTTTTTTTTTTATGTCCGCAGGATGATGCCTGCAGGACGGGGAAGGGAGAGAGGAGTGCGCGCTTTTTTTTTTTTTTATTTGAATTTCGCGCCGCTCTGAGCGCGCGCGCTTTACTGCAGCCTCCATTTCCGGCTCCTCTACATGGAGCACACGGAGGCACAGCGCGGCGGCCATTGCTGAGAAGCGCGGTCCTGCTGAGATCGCTCCCCTCTCCTCCCGGCAAGAACCGTGACCAGCTGGGTGAGTCGCTTCTAGCCCGCGGGCAGAAGCTTAACCCCTTCACCCCCACAGCGCGGGCGCCGTCTGGGGCACTAATGAGTGACAGATTGCGCGGTCCTGCGGCTGTTATCGCATTAGGGGCTCGCACACTCTTTCAATATTAATAAAGAGGTTGTGGGGAGCCTGCGACATTAATACTGCCCCCACAGCGCGGGCGCCGTCTGGGGCACTAATGAGTGACAGATTGCGCGGTCCTGCGGCTGTTATCGCATTAGGGGCTCGCACACTCTTTCAATATTAATAAAGAGGTTGTGGGGCTGCGACATTAATACTGCCACTATACGTTTGTGTGATAGTTTTTAATGTCGCTAGTAGCTGCCAATCTGGGCGATCTCATTAACATCGCATAAGCGGTTAGCGATCTCCTTAACAACTTTGGCGGTCATTGCGTTATACAAAACAGCGCAATTTTTTAGCGATCTTGTGGAACGTTTTTCTGTTTAGTGTGGCATAGCTGTCCTGCAGCTGCGGCCTTATAAGAGGCGCTTGGGGCTCGCACACCCTTTTCATTATCAAGGTTGTGGGGAGTCTGCGACTTTAACCCCTTCTTAGGCGGTTAACTCTTAATGGGGAGGAGCAGCAGTAATCCTCAGCACACTGTTAGACTGGGTGAGACGTCTAAGCTGAGCAGGCTCCACTGCGGTTAATGGGGGACCGCAGGACTGGTTCGAGACTCCCCTTGTGCAGCAGCAGGAACTCGAACCCTAACAGACCCCTTTACATTTAGAGACAGCTGGGGTAGCTCTCTCTTTAAAAGCTTTAACCCTCCAGCGTTGTTTTTTTCTTTAAGAAACACTCTGTTCTAGTTACTGACAGGTTTAACCTGCCATATACTGGCAATGTCAGAGTCCATCTCTCAGATCCGCTACAGGATCAGTCTCGCGATCTGACACGCAGACCTCGACGGCGCAGCGGTCGGAGGTTCCAGTGGTGTCAAAATGGAGGCCCTCGCTAGTTTCTATGATGGCCTGTCTGACCTTCTAGGTTATTGAGTGTCAGCCAGATCCTCTCAAGGAAGCGACACAATTCGGTGCCTTCCTTCTCGCGTAGCGAAGATGTCCGATTCGGACAAGGAGGATCGGCAGGGACACTCTGCCTCTCTCATGGGCCGTTCTAAGATTTCTATTGGAGTCATGAGGGCGTTACAGTTACGGAGGAGGTAACTAGACGTCCTGGTAAGTCGGCCCGGATGTTTCAGGAGGTCGCGACGGCTTTACAAACTGTATCCGTTTTCTACGGAGTTGTTTGTTAATTGGACCCCTTCTCCTGAAGTGAATGTCCCTTTATCCCAGCTAGCAAATCTTCCTGGTAAAGGGAAGGCGAGTCTGCAGGACCCGCTGGGCAGAAAAACAGAGATGGCAACAATATCCATCTGCGAAGCCTACGGTTAATGGATTCAGTATTAAGGATCTATGTGTACTTGTAAGTTTCCCTGAGCCGGTTGGACCGTCCACGGACGGCGTGGCAAGATGGATCCCCTCTATCAAGGTAGATGGGCTTTTCAAGTTGAGGATACTGCGTCACTGCTATCCAGGGCGTAATCCTCGGCAGTCACAGTCAGAAGACACTGTGGCTTAGACAGTGGAACGCGGTTTCCAGCAGGGTTTGCTATCTTTAGCTTAGAAAGTGGTCAGCTACTTGAATCTGACCTCACGGAGCTGATTGCCTAGGCAAAGGCAAAGAAACAGCTTTACCGCAGCGCAGAGCTGTGACTTCTGCATCTGGCAGGACTAGTGCCGGTAGTTGTCGGCGGTCTTTTCGGTTCAGGGGATGATCCGGCCAACCCTCTGGGGGTTTGGGTCGTCTCTCTCTTTTTTAAAAAAAAAAAAAAAAAAGAAAAAGGGAATTCTCGGAAATTCCGCATACCCTGGAAACAGAACTTCTGTTAAGACAGAAGCTGGCAAAAAACCCGCTAAGGCGGACTGACGTCTGGGTCTCACTCGAGCGCTCTCGAGTGGGGGGGTCGTTTACTCCAATTCAAACCGACTTGGATTTCCCGTGTGTCGGACGCCTGGTGACACAGGTTGTGTTGGCAGGCTACTTCATAGAGTTTCTTCTCGACCCCCGGACAGTTTTTTTTTTTGCCAATCTCGCATTCTGTCAGAGCCGAACTATTTGCCGCTCTACTGCGAGAGGTCGATTCTCTTCTGCAGAAGGGTGTGGTGATACCGGTTCCGCAGAGGACCGCGGAAGAGGATTTTTATTCCAACCTCTTTGTGGTCCCCAAAAAGGAGGACAAATTTCGCCCTATTCTGGAAGATTGAATCGGCTTGTCCTCACCCGAACATTCCGCATGGAGTCGCTTCGCTCCGTTGTGGCAGTTCTGTCGCAGAACGTCTTTTTGGTCAATCGACATTCGCGACGCTTATTTGCATGTTCCCGTCGGAAGGGCTCACCAGCGCTCCTTCGTTTTGCCATAGGTCAGGACCATTACCAGTTTGTGGCTCGGTCATTCGGCTTGGCCTTAACGCCCAGAGTTCTTACAACGATTCTGGCGCCTCTCATGGCAATTCTTCGAAGACAGGGACTTACGATTCTTCCCTACCTGGACGACCTTTCGATTGTGGCGTCCTCAAAGGAGGAGGCAGTGACGGCTCGCAATCTATTCCTTCAGCTCCTGGAGGACTTCGGGTGACTGGTCAATTGGGAGAAGTCGTCTCTGGAAACCGTCGCAGTCTATCCTATTTTTAGGAATGCATTTCGACACGGTACGGGCAATGGTGCCTCTACCTCCAGACGGGCGGGCATGTCCCCCTCGACATGTACAGATTATGAAGTCTTCGACAGTAATGTCTCTTCGGAAGTGTATGCGCCTTCTGGGTTTGTCCAGTTTCATTCCAAAGGCTCATTCTGAGTCATTGGGATCGATCACAGGCTTCTCTGGATTGCAGCGTTATCTCTCACAGGGTGCGAGAATCCCTAGGATGGTGGTTACGTCCAGGAGCGTTATCCCTGGGGGAAATCTTTCCTCCCTCCGAGGTGGTCGGTCATAACCACCTATGCCAGCCTGACGGGCTGGGGGGGGGGGTGTCTGGAACGACTTCTGGATCCAGGGAGTATGGTCATCGGAAGAGTCTGTTCTACCGATCAACATCCTGGAATTGAGGGCAATTTTTTCTTTTGCCTCCACACTGGACGGTCCCTTTGAGCGGTCTGCCAGTCCGAGTGCAGACAGACAACGCGACGGCGGTCGCGTATATCAACCACCAAGGCGGGACGAGGAGTTCCAGGCTCATGATGGAGTGTCTCGGATCCTGATATGGGCCGAGACCAGGGTTCCAGCCATCTCTGCGATTCACATTCCAGGAGTCCAGAATACTACGGCGGACTTCCTCAGTCGCGAGAAGATGGATCCCGGAGAATGGAGTCTTCATCCGGAAATTTTTGCACTGCTGTGCTCCCGTTGGGGAACTCCCCAAGTGGACTTGATGGCATCCAGGTTCAATGCCAAACTACCGACCTCATGTCCAGGTACAAGGACCGAAGGCTGTGGCGGTAGACGCTCTGGTGGCTCCGTGGGACCATTTCGAGCTAGTCTATGTGTTTCCGCCGATATCTTTACTCCCTCTGGTGCTGCGTCGGATCAGACTGGAGAGAATTCCGGGTATGTTGATAGGGGGGGGGGGGGTCTGACCAGACCGCCCTGATTGACAGCCCAAAATACGAACTTTACTAAGGTATTTTGATATCAAAACGGGAGTATCAGGATATAAGCTACATACCGATAGCTTGCTTATTGGGACGCACTATTCAGCCATATCTTTAGTTGATATGGCAAAAATGGGGTGACAGATTCCCTTTAATAGCCCATAAGAGTTCCCCACCTCCACCTTGCTGGTGTCTGAATCATGCTACTGATGCAGCCATGGATGGACCATCCTCTGCTCCATCAGGAGTCACTTTCATATAGTCGTCCATAAAACCTTTTGAAAAATCTGTCTTCAGGTATTTCTTGGCCAGTCTCCGCATTTTCATTTCAGTGCCTTGTTCAGTTGGTGGTCGGGTGTCACCCTCCCTTACCTTGGCCTGTGTCGAGCAGTGAACACCTTTACTTCTGGGCTCCGGGAGGTTGTAATTCTGGAGTAGCAGCACTAAGGTAATGGTTTCCTGGTCGCTTCACATTTGATTCCTCAACTCTTTAGCGTTAGCGGCATTTTTTTTTTTCCCTTTAAACAGGTTTTTTGCCTGAGAATTATTTTCATAAAAACTTCAGCTGGTTCTGTGATCCCCAAAGTTTTGTAACCTCAAGGTGCTGCGCCCTCTGGGGGGACTTAACAATTTTTGAAGTCAGTTAATTTTATTATTTTTCCTGAGGAA
Source organism: Oophaga sylvatica (assembly GCA_033576555.1). NCBI lineage: Eukaryota > Metazoa > Chordata > Amphibia > Anura > Dendrobatidae > Oophaga > Oophaga sylvatica. The sequence continues at coordinate 693,129,755 of JARQOD010000001.1, read as the reverse complement.
AACAAGCTGCCTAATAATAATTCTGCACCTTTATAAAGTTGGGAATGGTGAAAATTTTGGCACCCCTCCAAAAATAACATAAACATCCCTGTTGCTTCACCAATAAGCATCCACGTTTTACAGTTGGAGTTGGGAAATCACATAAAATTTGATTGATATGGTAAAAAACTCATTGTCTAAAATTTTATCCATACATAGAATAGTGTGTGGGTGTTGGAATTATGTAAAGGTTCCCTATGTTACCTTAATGCTTTATTGGTGTCGCTAGGTAAGCAGACCAAAGTTTTTCCATTTTTTTTCTCATTTTATAGGGTTATTAAATTGCCAAGAAAAGGATCTTTCTCAGAGTAAACCTATTTGGGAAGATTTATGGCTTTGTCTGGCAGAATCCATTCCATTTTATTTAAAAATTGAAATTCGCACGAGTTTTTTAGTTTGGTTTTGTTGGTCCTACCAGGTTAGTGACCCAAGCCTCAAAGATTTTTAGAAGGGACTGGATAAGTCAAAACTAAAAATTGCCATCATAAATTGAGAGGCAAATCGTGCCGAAGCAAAAGTACATGCCGCTCATCGAGGTGGGTTTTATTTTGGTTTGGGGGGGGGGTTTTCGCTTTCATGTGGCGGATCCCTGCACATTCTTTTCTTTTTTTTTTTTTTTTTTGTGGGTTTCACTGTAAGTATGTAGACATTCACTTTTTTGGAACAATCAGGGAATTTTAGGTTTGGGCTTTCCTTGGTTAAAAAACACTCCCAGGGACCCTTCTGTTACCGCGTTTGTAATGTCCATGTTCACTTTGTTGAGGCCCACTTGCTGTTTTTTCAATAACTAATCTCCACTTTAACTTTTCCTCACAGTCAGCGGCGATGATGTGTTGTGAAGATGGGCCATCACGGACACAGGGGGATAAATCCGTGACTGAAATGTAAGGCAGCGAGGACTTCCTCGGCCGCTCCGCTCTCGTAAGTAATCTTTTGTGAAGTCGCTGTGGTTTGGATTTTGCCCTTATCATGATGGGGGCGTAAGAGGGAAATGGGCTTCTCGTAGCCGATTTGTGGTGTTGGTCACGAATGTACGTTAAAAGAAAGGATTTCTCTTTTTCTGGATAGGTCCGGGGTTTGTGCCCAAAGATCCTAATAAATAAGCTCTTGAGTAAATTGTAAAGCTAAAGCTTGGAAATGAATAACACCGAGCAATTGGCTATCCCCCAAATTTTAAGAGTAAACTTTATTTCAAAGCCGGTGACAGATTCATTGGTTATAGAGTTACCTTTTTTTTGTGCATTAAAAGGGGTTTCCAGGTCACAATATTGATGGGGTTTCCCTATGTAGGTTATTTATATCTGGTCTCAGGAATCCACAATCTGCTGTTTTTAAATTGCAATACGGCCAGTTTTATAGAGGAATGTAGACAATGGAGAGGTGCTGCCCCTGTAAACCCTTTTTACGGGGGGGCTCCCCAATCGGATACTGATCACCGTCCTCAGGATTAAAGCCTCTTTAGACTTGAACTTTGGCCTTCTCATCATATTATTATTCCTATAAGGCTGTCGAGCTGGGTGAGGAGCCCGCGGTCAGTCCATGCTCGCAGTCCATACATAGACCTCTGATGGGCTTATATTGTAATCCGGCCATCCCTTCCCTCTGCACACTTCATTTTCCGATAATTCGTAGGTAGAGTATTCTCATTAAGTCCTATGAAAAAATAAAAATCCAAGCTGGCAAATTGGGAACAATAGACACGTTGTAGCAATGCAGTGTACACATGAATTTCATTGACTCGTGCTTGCTTCCTATTGATCAAGTAACATTAAGCCCCATTCAGACATAGGTATTTGCATCAGTTTTGTATGCCAAAACCAGGAGTGTCCCAAAACACAGATCAGGGTCAATTTTCACTTTGTTTTTTCTGCATGTTCCATTCCTGGTTTTGGATACAAACCTGATAAAATCATGATGTGTGAACGGGCCTAAAGGTACTGCCACACAAACGCTCCCGCTAACGATCACAATAACGACGCATAATGGAAAGTTTTGTGACGTTTTAGGGCGCTAGTAGCTGCACATTTAGCATTCGTTAACGGCATAAGCGGTTAGCGATCTCCTTACGACTTTGCGATGTAAAAAACAGCGCACTCGTTCAAAAAAGGTGCAGACACAGCGATTAGGCCTCCCCCAGCGGGACGCCAACGATCTAAATCGGCCGAAAATTTGTGAACGACAGCGAGATCACGCAGGGGCCACGTCGTTGCTACTGCCAAACAACAACGTCACAACGAGATCGTAAATAGTGACATTTTTTAGCGATCTCGTTGCGACGCTGTTTGTGTGGCAAACCTTAAGGCTTTATTAAAAGGGGAAATTTGCACCCCCCTTTTTTCCTATCAGCTAAAGATATGATGAAAAAGTGCGTCCCATAAGCAAGCTTCGGGATGTAGCTTATACCGTACCCCGTTTTGATAGAAAATCCTTTGTAAAGTTCGGATTCTTTTCGTAAATCAGGGCGGTCCGGTCCGGAGGGCGGCGGTTTTCTCCCCCCGATCCTCGGGATCTCTTGTAGGGCCCTGTGAATCGACAGACGGCGTTTGCTTCCCGGATTTTCGCCTTTTCAAATTCCCCCCCCCGCGCATGGCGTGTGCTTTGCCCAAAGTAAAATCATTACGTTCATGCGCAAAATTTTGTCATCACTTTCCTGGCCCCGGAAATCGTCCAAGGCAAGCAGTCATTTCCGGGGCAACCGATGTTGCTTATGGGGGCGCATATTCATATATATTTAGCTGATAAGCTAAAATGGGGTGCAGATTCCCTTTACGTCCCCCTAGGGTTGTTCAAGTAGTGTTTTTTTAGGTTCTTTTGTTGCTTTTCAAGTACCAGAAAAAGAATGAGGTTTTAGAAATTATGCACACGATTGTTTTTTTTTTTTTCCCTGATGAATTTGAGGCGTGTTTTTTTTTTTTTGTTTTTTAATCTGCATTATGACAATTCTTGTTTTTCCCACAAATGACATTCTAATCAATAGATTTGAATAATAATAATTTCGTTCCACAATT
>JARQOD010000001.1:692984282-693126608 GCA_033576555.1 Oophaga sylvatica | reverse complement strand
AAAGGTGCCTTGTTTAGTGGATCCTCAGCTGCATAGCGTAGAAACGAAACGATAAGCCTGATCCTCCAGTAGGAGGCAGATTAAAATATTTCTTCCAGAAATGGAAGGACATAACATCAAGTTGATGGATCCTAAACTTAATAGGGTTCGGATTAGAGCTGGAATTCGCTCGGATCGCTCAGGATTAATTTATAACATCTCTTAAATCTCCAGCGCAGCAAGAAGCACTGGAATTAGAAATTTTGACCTTATTGTCTAAAAGGGTCCTAGTAAAAGTTCCGGAGGGTCAAGAAGGAAGGGAATTTTATTTCCCTTTATTCTTGGTCTCTAAACCGGATGACTCATTAAGAACTATTATAAATCTTAAGAAATTGAACACCTTCCTTTATAATCTTACATTCAAAATGGAATCAATCAGATCCACTATCAAACTTTCATTTCCCAGATGCATGATGGCCGGATATGATCTCAAGGATGCGTATTACCATAATCCCATACACGCTGAGCATCAACAGTATCTCAGGGTGGCAGTTATCCTGGCAGGCCAGATCCGCCATTTTCAGTTCTCAGCAATGCCGTTCGGTCTTTCTATGGCTCCTCGAGTGTTCTCAAAGGTGATGTTAGAGGTTATGGCTTATATAAGGCAGCAAAATAACGTTGATCATACCATACCTAGATGATTTCCTGGTGGTAGGAAATTCTGCCTCCCAGTGTGAAAGTCGCCTTTCTGACATAATTTCGTCCTTGCAGGAGTTAGGATGGATATCAACGTCAAAAAATCCAGACTGGTTCCGAGAACCCTTCAGTCTTTTCTGGGACTACACCTGGATTCAGTGGCTCAGAGGTGTCTTCTCCCAGAATAAAAAAAAATGTGACCATAATGTCAAAAGTCAGATCAGCGATGGATAACCCTTGATGTCATTAAGAGAGGCCATGTCCCTCCTGGGGTCCCTTACCGCATGCATCCCAGCAGTTCAATGGGCCCAATATCATACCCGGTGCATGCAGCATGAGATCCTCCATGCGGAAGAATGCTTGCAAGGGCATTTAGCGGGAGTAGTAACCCTATCTGCAGAAGTAATAGACTCCCTGTCCTGGTGGGTGGATGAGAAACATCTTTCCAGAGGGGTTCCTTGGGTAATAGAACCATCCAGAGTAATTACCACTGATGCCAGTCCTGAGGGATGGGGTGCCAATGTAGGAGATGGCCTAGCTCAGGGCCAGTGGAATATAGGGGAGATGGAAGACTCCTTAAATTTGAAAGAATTGAAAGCGGTCAATCACGCATTGAATCACTTCCTTCCACAGCTCCAAGGGCATCACGTAAGGATCTTTTCGGACAATGGTGTTGCTTCCTCTGGTCTTCAGGAAGATTAGAGAGGAAAGAGCAAGGATGATCCTCATTGCACCCTTTTGGCCCAGGAGACCCTGGTTCTCTTGGCTTCGGGCCATGTCCATAAGCGATCCCTGGATCCTCCCATCACATCCAGACCTCTCTCAGGGTCCATTCCTTCATCCTCAAGTGAAGGGCTCCACTTGACGGCGTGGAACTTGAGAGGCAGTTATTAAGATCAAGGGGGTTCTCTGACGACCTTATTAACACACTCCTGCAGAGTAGAAAAGAATCTACAATTAGAATATATAGGAAAGTATGGTAGAAATTCCTAGACTTTTACAGAGGGGCCTTCTCTAGAGAGGTTCCGATTACAGCTATTCTAGAATTTCTGCAGAGAGGTCGGGAGCTCGGCTTTTCAGTTAATACTTTAAAGGTCCAAGTGTCTGCCCTGGGAGCCCTACATGGTTGTAATATAGCAGGGATAGATTGATCTCTCGTTTCATTACGGCATGTGAGTGCAGTAACCCGGTTCATATTTCACACTTACCTCCCTGGGATCTGAATCTGGTCCTTGATGCCCTGACAAGTCCCCCATTTGAACCATTAGAATCCATATCTTTAAAAATCATATCACTGAACGTTGCTTTATTAGTGGCATTAACATCTGCCCGAAGGGTTAGTGATATCCAGGCCCTTTCTGTAGATCCTCCTTACCTGTTAGTGTTCCAGGATAGGATTGTACTGAAACCAGACCCATCATACCTTCCTAAAGTGGCAAGAAGGTTTCATAGATCGCAGGAGATTTTTCTTCCCACTTTTTTTAGTAATCCTTCTAACCCTGAGGAAGAGAAGTTTCACACCCTGGATGTGAGGAGAGCAGTCCTGTGTTACATAGATAGAACTAGTTCTTGGAGGCAGAGTAGGGCTCTGTGTCCTTCCAGGATCGCAGGAAGGGGTGCGGACTCACAAAAGGCACCTTGTCCCAATGGATTAGAGACGCTATCTGTCTGGCCTGCTCAGCAAAGAGTGAAAGTCTTCCGGATGGGATAAAGGCACATTCGGCATGGGCTATGGCATCCTCCTGGGCTGAGAAGGCGGACATTCCGATTGATCTTTTATGTAAGGCCGCAACTTGGTCAGCACTATCTACCTTCTACAACCGCTTGATCTATCATCACCATCTGACTTGGTTTTTGGGAGAGCTGTCCTCAACACTGTGGTCCCTCACAGGTGACGGTTCTCTGAAAATCTCTCAAGTGGATGCTGTCGTGGCGAAGAGTAAAAAACGGATTACTGACCGGTAATGCTCTTTTATAGAGTCCACGACCGCACCCACTCACTACCCCCCCTTGGTTAGATGTGATGTGAACGGATCACTTGGTAGCGGTTGTATGTATGTGTTTAGGATGTAAGAATTTATGATAAGATTTTGTACTAATACCTTGACGTTTTCTCTCGTACTCTAATCCAACTGAGGTGGAGAGGGGGACGGCCCCTTTTATTCGGTAGGTTTCCTGTTCCTATGGGCGGGTCCCCGCTCTCAAGTGGGTGCTGTCGTTGACTCTATAAAAGAGCATTACCTTTAAGTAATCCGTTTTTTTGACAGTTTTGGTGTAACTGTTTTTCAGCTGGTCTCGGTAGGACGGGTACGCTGATAGCCTGTTACATGATGAAGCATTATAGAATGAATGCCGCGGAAACCATCGCTTGGATCCGAATATGTAGGCCCGGCTCTGTGATTGGACCTCAGCAACTCTTTTTGGTTGAGTAAGTTCTCCTCATGGATGAAATGGGACTCTGTTTTTGGTCACAGTGCAGTAGATTTATGATTGCTGTAAATTTTCACAATGTAACGCTAGACAAGACAGGTAGAAACTGCGTCAAATCTATTACTTTGGCACACACTGTATTGGCTACATAGACTGCACCACATTGACATCAATGAAGAAAACACAGAAAAACATAAATTAAAAAAACTTAAATAAGTTGCAGGGAAAAGCCACATTGCAAATAAGAAAAACTAGCAGCCGCACTCCAACAAACCCTGCGCTGACTATGTTGATCATGCTATTTTGGTAATGCGTCCTTTCATGGCGGCTGCACCCTGCTACATGTGATCACTGGCTGTGGGATATTGAAATGTAATCTAAAGTCGCCCTCGTTACATCGTATTTTTCATTTCTGACCGTTAGCTATGTCAGCCCTTCCTTTCCCCTCACATCCCCCTCACCCCTTTCTTTTTTCTTTTCATATAAACATTCAAGTACTAGCTAGAAAGCCTCAGAAACAGTGGATTGTGAACATGTTCTACTTATTTTACAGAAAACAAATGAGTCTTTGGAACGATGGCGACATTTATCGCAAAAAGAGGCGAGAGCAAGAAAATGGTAACAACGTAGCCGTAACCTTTATTCTCTCGGGGGTGGTTGATATTTCACTCCATGACGATCTGGGCAAAGCCTCTGGTAAAGAAGACATTGAGCAGGTAAGTCCATGGAAAATAGGCACAACCAAATGTATACATGTAGAAATCGGCTGTGCCTTAGATAGTCTCACCAACATGCTTTTTTCATGGTCTTTTGATCCTGAAGAAAATGAGTGAATTCCAATGTGAATTCTGAAAACTCTGCTTTTTAAAAAAACAAAAACATGTAAGCACGTTTCAATTATTTAATTACGTATATGTACAGTATATCACAAAAGTGAGTACACCTCTCACATTTTTGTAAATATTTTATTGTATCTTTTCATGGGACAGCACTGAAGATATGACACTGATACAATAAGTAGCCCGTGTACAGCTTGTATATAAGTGTAAATTTAGAGTGCTCTCTAAATAACAACACACAGCCATTAATGTCTAAACCGCTGGCAACAAAAGTGAGGTGCACATCTCAGCGAAAATGACCAAATTGTTCCCAAAGTGTCAATATTTTGTGTGGCCACCATTATTTTCAAGCACTGCCTTATCGCCCTTGAGCATGGAGTTCACCAGAGCTTCACAGGTTGTCACTGGTATCCTCTTCCCTCCTCCATGATGACATCCCGGAGCTGATGGATGTTGGATACCTTGTGCTCCTCCACCTTCCATTTGAGGATGCCCCACAGATGCTCAATAGGGTTTAGGTCTGGAGATATGGTTGGACAGTCCAGAACCTTTACCCTCAGTTTCTTTAGCAAAGCAGTGCTTGTCGTGGAGGTGTGTTTTGGGGTCGTTATCGTGTTGGAATACTGCCCTGTGGCCAAAGGGAGGCGATAATGCTCTGCTTCAGTATGTCACAGTACATGTTGGAATTCATTGTTCCCTCAATGAACTGTAGCTCCCCACAGCCGGCAGCACTCATGCAGCCCCAAACCATGACACTCCCACCACCATGCTTGACTGTAGGGAAGACACACTTGTCTTTGTACTCCGCACCTAGTTGCTGCCACATCGGCTTGACACCATCTGAACCAGATAAGTTTATCATGGTCTCTTCAGACCACAGGACATGGTTCCAGTAATCCATGTCCGTAGTCTGCTTGTCTTCAGCAATCTGTTTGCTGGCTTTCTTTTGCATCATCTTTTGAAGAGGCTTCGTTCTGGGATGACAGCCATGCAGATCACAATTTCATGCAGTGTGCAGCGTATGGACTGAGCACTGATGACCTCCCACACCTTTAATCTCTGCAGCAATGCTGGCAGCACTGATATGTCTATTTTGAATTGACAACCTCTGGATATGACGCTGAGCACCTGCACTCAATTTCTTTGGTCGACCATTGCGAGGTCTGTTCTGAGTGGGACCTGTCTTGTTAAACCGCTGTCTGGTCTTGGTCACCATGCTGCAGCTCAGTTTCAGGATGCTGGCAATCTTCTGACAACCTAAGTCATCTTTATGTACAGCAACAATTCTTTTTTCAGATCCTCAGAGTTCTTTGCCATGAGGAGGTGAAGTTGAGCTTCCAGTGACCAGTAAGAGAGCGTGAGAGCGATAACATAAATTTTAACATGCCTGTTCCCCATTCACACCTGAGACCTTGTAACACTAAGGAGAGACATGAGTGGGAAAAATGGCTCATGGGTCACAATGTGTCAATTTTCATTTAGGGGTGTACTCACTTTTGTTGCCAGCAGTTTATACATTAATAGCTGTGTGTTGAGTCTTTTTGAATGCACACCAAATTTACACTGTTATACAGGCTGTATACGACTACTTTACATTGTATCAGTGTCATATCATAGAATCGTAGAATGGTAGAGTTGGAAGGGACCTCCTGGGTCATCTGGTCCAACCCCCTGCTCAAAGCAGGATTCACTAAATCATCCCAGACAGATATCGGTCCAGCCTCCAGTGTTGGGCCATGAAAAGATAGAAGAACACATTTACAGAAATGTGAGGGGTGTACTCACTTTTGTAATATACTGTACATACACAGTACTATGGGGAACAAATGCAGTTTTTAATTTAGAAAAATAAATTAACACTTCTAGAGAGCATTCTTGCTTTCCAACAATTTGTCCATACACACATATACATTCTGTGTGCATAATTGTTAGGCTAATTGGCTTTTTGATTAATTTTATTATTGAACATCTAAAGTGCTGTTTCCTTAGTGCACAGCAGGGACACATTTATAAGATTAGCTCAGCACAGGAACATTTTATTAACACATCCAATTGTGGAAATTATTATTTCAAGATCTAATAATTAAAATGTACTGTGTTCATGGGAAAACCCCTTTTAAGGCCTTTACTTGCTGACCAAGCAGTGGAGTATTTCCATGCATCCGATGGAGCATTGTACGGCATAAAAATCATGTTTTGTTTTTTGTTTTTTGAAAGATGCAGACTTTTCAGCAGCAGGTGGAAGGAAAGGAGACACACTAGTCATAACTAGTGGGTAGGCGGAGCCCAGATAGGATTGACACCTCAGATTAAAAAGAGTGTTGACCGGCCCCTCCAGCTCGGGCTCCTCCTACTCAGCTCTTCAGTCTAAAATTTGAGGTCCCAGAGGAGGGTCGCTGCTGGAAGCAGCTCCTCAGAAGATTTTATTATTTTAATCGGACAAGAGACTTGGATCACCAGAAGTGGTCTAGAGGTCTCAGGGGTCTCAGCGCTGCTGGACTCCCACCTCTCCCTTGGCGGATCTGTATTACCTGTTGGTGGTCCCTGCAGAATCATGCCGGCCCTGGGGGATGAGGATGGCTTCCCTGGCGGGGACGCAAACCGCGCACAGGGGTCACTGCGTTCCCCGCCCTGGGGGAAGCATGGGCATAGCGCCAGAAACCCTTGGGGGTCCCTGTGGCGCTTCGGCTGGTGAGTACTCCACATTTTTATTAAAGTGTGTGTGAGTGATTTAGCGACTGCTGCGGCAGCCGCTGTACAGTATACATGCCGGTGACTAGTTTTTTTTTTATGTCCGCAGGATGATGCCTGCAGGACGGGGAAGGGAGAGAGGAGTGCGCGCTTTTTTTTTTTTTATTTGAATTTCGCGCCGCTCTGAGCGCGCGCGCTTTACTGCAGCCTCCATTTCCGGCTCCTCTACATGGAGCACACGGAGGCACAGCGCGGCGGCCATTGCTGAGAAGCGCGGTCCTGCTGAGATCGCTCCCCTCTCCTCCCGGCAAGAACCGTGACCAGCTGGGTGAGTCGCTTCTAGCCCGCGGGCAGAAGCTTAACCCCTTCACCCCCACAGCGCGGGCGCCGTCTGGGGCACTAATGAGTGACAGATTGCGCGGTCCTGCGGCTGTTATCGCATTAGGGGCTCGCACACTCTTTCAATATTAATAAAGAGGTTGTGGGGAGCCTGCGACATTAATACTGCCCCCACAGCGCGGGCGCCGTCTGGGGCACTAATGAGTGACAGATTGCGCGGTCCTGCGGCTGTTATCGCATTAGGGGCTCGCACACTCTTTCAATATTAATAAAGAGGTTGTGGGGAGCCTGCGACATTAATACTGCCACTATACGTTTGTGTGATAGTTTTTAATGTCGCTAGTAGCTGCCAATCTGGGCGATCTCATTAACATCGCATAAGCGGTTAGCGATCTCCTTAACAACTTTGGCGGTCATTGCGTTATACAAAACAGCGCAATTTTTTAGCGATCTTGTGGAACGTTTTTCTGTTTAGTGTGGCATAGCTGTCCTGCAGCTGCGGCCTTATAAGAGGCGCTTGGGGCTCGCACACCCTTTTCATTATCAAGGTTGTGGGGAGTCTGCGACTTTAACCCCTTCTTAGGCGGTTAACTCTTAATGGGGAGGAGCAGCAGTAATCCTCAGCACACTGTTAGACTGGGTGAGACGTCTAAGCTGAGCAGGCTCCACTGCGGTTAATGGGGGACCGCAGGACTGGTTCGAGACTCCCCTTGTGCAGCAGCAGGAACTCGAACCCTAACAGACCCCTTTACATTTAGAGACAGCTGGGGTAGCTCTCTCTTTAAAAGCTTTAACCCTCCAGCGTTGTTTTTTTCTTTAAGAAACACTCTGTTCTAGTTACTGACAGGTTTAACCTGCCATATACTGGCAATGTCAGAGTCCATCTCTCAGATCCGCTACAGGATCAGTCTCGCGATCTGACACGCAGACCTCGACGGCGCAGCGGTCGGAGGTTCCAGTGGTGTCAAAATGGAGGCCCTCGCTAGTTTCTATGATGGCCTGTCTGACCTTCTAGGTTATTGAGTGTCAGCCAGATCCTCTCAAGGAAGCGACACAATTCGGTGCCTTCCTTCTCGCGTAGCGAAGATGTCCGATTCGGACAAGGAGGATCGGCAGGGACACTCTGCCTCTCTCATGGGCCGTTCTAAGATTTCTATTGGAGTCATGAGGGCGTTACAGTTACGGAGGAGGTAACTAGACGTCCTGGTAAGTCGGCCCGGATGTTTCAGGAGGTCGCGACGGCTTTACAAACTGTATCCGTTTTCTACGGAGTTGTTTGTTAATTGGACCCCTTCTCCTGAAGTGAATGTCCCTTTATCCCAGCTAGCAAATCTTCCTGGTAAAGGGAAGGCGAGTCTGCAGGACCCGCTGGGCAGAAAAACAGAGATGGCAACAATATCCATCTGCGAAGCCTACGGTTAATGGATTCAGTATTAAGGATCTATGTGTACTTGTAAGTTTCCCTGAGCCGGTTGGACCGTCTACGGACGGCGTGGCAAGATGGATCCCCTCTATCAAGGTAGATGGGCTTTTCAAGTTGAGGATACTGCGTCACTGCTATCCAGGGCGTAATCCTCGGCAGTCACAGTCAGAAGACACTGTGGCTTAGACAGTGGAACGCGGTTTCCAAGCAGGGTTTGCTATCTTTAGCTTAGAAAGTGGTCAGCTACTTGAATCTGACCTCACGGAGCTGATTGCCTAGGCAAAGGCAAAGAAACAGCTTTACCGCAGCGCAGAGCTGTGACTTCTGCATCTGGCAGGACTAGTGCCGGTAGTTGTCGGCGGTCTTTTCGGTTCAGGGGATGATCCGGCCAACCCTCTGGGGGTTTGGGTCGTCTCTCTCTTTTTTAAAAAAAAAAAAAAAAAAGAAAAAGGGAATTCTCGGAAATTCCGCATACCCTGGAAACAGAACTTCTGTTAAGACAGAAGCTGGCAAAAAACCCGCTAAGGCGGACTGACGTCTGGGTCTCACTCGAGCGCTCTCGAGTGGGGGGTCGTTTACTCCAATTCAAACCGACTTGGATTTCCCGTGTGTCGGACGCCTGGGTGACACAGGTTGTGTTGGCAGGCTACTTCATAGAGTTTCTTTCTCGACCCCCGGACAGTTTTTTTTTTTTGCCAATCTCGCATTCTGTCAGAGCCGAACTATTTGCCGCTCTACTGCGAGAGGTCGATTCTCTTCTGCAGAAGGGTGTGGTGATACCGGTTCCGCAGAGGACCGCGGAAGAGGATTTTTATTCCAACCTCTTTGTGGTCCCCAAAAAGGAGGACAAATTTCGCCCTATTCTGGAAGATTGAATCGGCTTGTCCTCACCCGAACATTCCGCATGGAGTCGCTTCGCTCCGTTGTGGCAGTTCTGTCGCAGAACGTCTTTTTGGTCAATCGACATTCGCGACGCTTATTTGCATGTTCCCGTCGGAAGGGCTCACCAGCGCTTCCTTCGTTTTGCCATAGGTCAGGACCATTACCAGTTTGTGGCTCGGTCATTCGGCTTGGCCTTAACGCCCAGAGTTCTTACAACGATTCTGGCGCCTCTCATGGCAATTCTTCGAAGACAGGGACTTACGATTCTTCCCTACCTGGACGACCTTTCGATTGTGGCGTCCTCAAAGGAGGAGGCAGTGACGGCTCGCAATCTATTCCTTCAGCTCCTGGAGGACTTCGGGTGACTGGTCAATTGGGAGAAGTCGTCTCTGGAACCGTCGCAGTCTATCCTATTTTTAGGAATGCATTTCGACACGGTACGGGCAATGGTGCCTCTACCTCCAGACGGGCGGGCATGTCCCCCTCGACATGTACAGATTATGAAGTCTTCGACAGTAATGTCTCTTCGGAAGTGTATGCGCCTTCTGGGTTTGTCCAGTTTCATTCCAAAGGCTCATTCTGAGTCATTGGGATCGATCACAGGCTTCTCTGGATTGCAGCGTTATCTCTCACAGGGTGCGAGAATCCCTAGGATGGTGGTTACGTCCAGGAGCGTTATCCCTGGGGGAAATCTTTCCTCCCTCCGAGGTGGTCGGTCATAACCACCTATGCCAGCCTGACGGGCTGGGGGGGGGGGGTGTCTGGAACGACTTCTGGATCCAGGGAGTATGGTCATCGGAAGAGTCTGTTCTACCGATCAACATCCTGGAATTGAGGGCAATTTTTTCTTTTGCCTCCAACACTGGACGGTCCCTTTGAGCGGTCTGCCAGTCCGAGTGCAGACAGACAACGCGACGGCGGTCGCGTATATCAACCACCAAGGCGGGACGAGGAGTTCCAGGCTCATGATGGAGGTGTCTCGGATCCTGATATGGGCCGAGACCAGGGTTCCAGCCATCTCTGCGATTCACATTCCAGGAGTCCAGAATACTACGGCGGACTTCCTCAGTCGCGAGAAGATGGATCCCGGAGAATGGAGTCTTCATCCGGAAATTTTTGCACTGCTGTGCTCCCGTTGGGGAACTCCCCAAGTGGACTTGATGGCATCCAGGTTCAATGCCAAACTACCGACCTTCATGTCCAGGTACAAGGACCCGAAGGCTGTGGCGGTAGACGCTCTGGTGGCTCCGTGGGACCATTTCGAGCTAGTCTATGTGTTTCCGCCGATATCTTTACTCCCTCTGGTGCTGCGTCGGATCAGACTGGAGAGAATTCTGGCTATGTTGATAGCGGGGGGGGGGTCTGACCAGACCGCCCTGATTGACAGCCCAAAATACGAACTTTACTAAGGTATTTTGATATCAAAACGGGAGTATCAGGATATAAGCTACATACCGATAGCTTGCTTATGGGACGCACTATTCAGCCATATCTTTAGTTGATATGGCAAAAATGGGGTGACAGATTCCCTTTAATAGCCCATAAGAGTTCCCTACCTCCACCTTGCTGGTGTCTGAATCATGCTACTGATGCAGCCATGGATGGACCCATCCATCTGCTCCATCAGGAGTCACTTTCATATAGTCCGTCCATAAAACCTTTTGAAAAATCTGTCTTCAGGTATTTCTTGGCCCAGTCTCCGCATTTTCACTTCAGTGCCTTGTTCAGTGGTGGTCGGGTGTCACCCTCCCTTACCTTGGCCATGTGTCTGAGCAGTGAACACCTTCTACTTCTGGGCTCCAGGGAGGTTGTAATTCTGGAGTATGACAGCACTAAGGATAATGGTTTCCTGGTCGCTTCACATTTGATTCTCCTCAACTCTTTAGCAGTTAGCGTGCATCTTTTTTTTTCCTTAACAGGTTTTTTAGCCTGATGAATTATTTTCATCAAAACTTCAGCTGGTTCTGTGATCACACCCCAAAGTTTTAGTAACCTCAAGAGTGCTGCGTCCCTCTGGGAGACTTAACAATTTTTGACAGTCAGTTAATTTTATTATTTTTCCTGAGGAAAACAAGCTGCCTAATAATAATTCTGCACACTTTGATAAAGAGTGGTGAATGGTGATATCTTTGGACACCCCTCCATCAATACACATACACATCACCTGCTCTGCTTCATCCAATAAGCATCCACGTTTATACAGCTTGGAGTTGGAAAATCTACATAAAATTGATTGATATGGTAAAAATACTCACTTGTCTAAAAATTATCCATACAATAGAATAGTGTGTGTGTGTTGGAATTACTGTAAAGGTTCCCTATGTTACCTTATGCTTTATTCGGTTGTACGCTAGGTAAGCAGACCAAAGCTTTCCATGTTTTTCTCATGTTATAGGGTTACTTATATTGCCAAGAAAAGGATCTTCTCAGAGCTAAACCTATTTGGGAAGATTTATTGGCTTTGTACTGGCAGAATCCATTCACATTCTTATTACAAAATTGAAATTCAGCACAGAGTTTTTTAGTATGGTTTGTCTGGTCCTACCATGGTCTAGTGACCCAAGCCTCAAAGATATTAGATAGGGCCACTGGACCTAAGTCATACTAAAACTTGCCATCATAACATGAGATGTCAAATCGTGCCGAAGCAAAAGTACATGCCGCTCATACAGAGGTGGGGTTTTTATTTTTGGTTTAGGGGGGGTTTTCGCTTTCATGTGGCGGATCCCTGCAGCCATTCTTTCTTTTTTTTTTTTTTTTTGTGGGTTTCACTGTAAGTATGTAGTACACTTCACTTTTTTAGGAACAATCAGGCTGAAGTTTAGGTTTGGGCTTTCCATGGTTCAAACACTCCCAGGACCCTTCTGTTACCGCTGTTGTAATGTCCATGTTCACAGTTGCTTGAGGCCCACCTTGCTGCTTTTCAATAACTAATCTCCACTTTAACTTTCTCCTACACAGTACAGCGGCGATGATGATGTTGATGAAGATGAGGCCATCAGCGTGACACAGGGGATAAACTCCGTGACTTGAAATGTAAGAGACAGACGAGGACTTCCTCGGCCGCTCCGCTCTCGTAAGTAATCATTTGTGAAGTCGCTGTGGTTTGGATTTTTGCCCTCTACTCACTGATGGGAGGCGTAAGAGGGAAATGGACTTCTCGTAGCTCCGAGTGATGGTGTCTGGTCACAGAATGTAACGTTAAAAGTACAGATTTCTCTTTTTCTGGATAGGTCCAGGTTTGCTGCACCCAACGCATCCTAATAAATAAGCTCTTGAGTAAATTGTAAAGCTAAAGCTTGGAAATGATTAACACCGAGCAATTGGCTATCCCCCAAATTTCTAAGAGTAAACTTTATTTCAAAGCCGGTGACAGATTCATTGGTTATAGAGATTACCTCATTTTTTTTGCTGCATTAAAAGGGGTTTCCATGGTCACAATATTGATGGCGTTTCCCTATGATAGGTTATTTATATCTGGTCAGTCAGGAATCCACAATCTGCTGTTTTTAACATTGCAATACGGAGCACAGATAGATAGAGGAATGTAGACAATGGAGAGGTGACTGCCCCTGTAAACAGCCGTAGGACAGGGGCGGCTCCCCAATCGGATACTGATCACCTGTCCTCAGGATTAAAGCCTCATTTAGACTTGAACTTTAGAGCCTTCTCTATCTATATATCATATATTCCTATAAGGCTGTCGAGCTGAGGTGAGGAGACCCGCGGTCAGTCCGTGCTCCGCAGTCCATACATAGACCTCTGAATGAGGCTTCATATTGTAATCCTGGCCATCCTTCCCTCTGCACACTTCACTTTTCCGCATAATATCTGTAGGTAGAGATATTCTCATTAAGTCCTATGAAACTAAAAATCCAAGCTGGCAAATTGGAGAACAATAGACACCGCTTGTAGCACCTGCAGTGTACACATGAATTCTCATTGACTCGCTGCTTGCTTCACTATTGATCATAGCTACACATCAAGGCCCCATTCAGACATAGGTATTTTGCATCAGTATTTGTATGCCAAAACCAGGAGTGTCTCCAAAACACAGATCAGGTGTCAATCTTTCACTTAGTTTTTCTCTGCATGTTCCATTCCTGGTTTTGGAATACAAACACTGATAAAATCACTGATGTGTGAACGAGGCCTAAAGGTACTGCCACACTAAACGCTCCCGCTAACGATCACAATAACGACGCATACTAATGCGATCGTTTTTGTGATCGTTTTAATGTCGCTAGTAGCTGCCACATTTAGCGATCTCGTTAACGACGCATAAGCGGTTAGCGATCTCCTTAACGACTTTGCGATGTAAAAAACAGCGCACATCGTTCACAAAAGGTGCCAGACACAGCGATATAGGCTCACCAGCGGGACGCCAACGATCTAAATACGGTCCAGAACTCTAGTGAACGATCAGCGAGATCACAGCAGGGGCCACGTCGTTGCTACATGCCACACACAACAACGTCACTAACGAGATCGCTAAATAGTGACATTTTTTAGCGATCTCGTTAGCGACGCTGTTTAGTGTGGCATACCCTTAAGGCATTTATTAAAGGGAATCTGTCACCCCCTTTTATCCATATCAGCTAAAGATATGACTGAATAGTGCGTCCCATAAGCAAGCTATCGGTATGTAGCTTATATCCAGATACCCCCGTTTTGATAGCAAAATACCTTTGTAAAGTTCGGATTCTTTTCTGTAAATCAGGGCGGTCCGGTCCGGAGGGCGGCGGTTTTCTCTCCCCCGCTCCTCGGCATCTCTTAGTATGGCCGTCTGTGAATCGCACAGACGGCGTTCTGCTTCCCGCGATTGCGCTTTTCAAATTCCCCCCCGCGCATGCGCAGTGTGCTTTGCCCAAAGCATAAAATCATTACAGTTCATGCGCAACTATTGTCATTCACTTTCCTGGCCCCGGAAGTCGTCCAAGGCAAGCAGTCATTTCCGGGGCAACCGATAGCTTGCTTATGGGACGCACTATTCAGTCATATATTTAGCTGATAAGGCTAAAATGGGGTGACAGATTCCCTTTAACGTCCCCCTAGGCTATGTTCACATGTAGTGTTTCAGCTGCAGATGAAGGAAGAGAGCCACAGTATTCATTACTGATGGGTAGGCGGAGCCCCAGATCAGGATGTTACCTCAGATCAGAAGAGTGATGACTGGCTGGCCCCTCCAGCTCGGGCTCCTCCTACTCAGCTCCAGTCTAAGATTTGAGGTCCAGAGGATGGTCGCTGCTAATGCAGCTCCTCAGAAAATTTTATTATTTTAATATTCGGACAGGAGACTTGGATCACTAGTTGGTCTAGAGGTCTCAGGG
Source organism: Oophaga sylvatica (assembly GCA_033576555.1). Lineage (NCBI taxonomy): Eukaryota > Metazoa > Chordata > Amphibia > Anura > Dendrobatidae > Oophaga > Oophaga sylvatica. Next base: position 693,111,999 of record JARQOD010000001.1, on the reverse strand, counting down.
GTATCAGCGCTGCTGTACCCCAACCTCTCCCTTGGCGGATCTGTATTTACTCAAAGTCCCTGCAGAATCCTTGCCGGCCCTGGGGGATGAGGAGAGCTTCCCTGGCGGGAACGCAAACCACACGTGCGGTCACTGCGTTCTTCGCCCTGGGGGAAGCATGGGCACTGCGCCAGAAACCCCTGAGGGTCCCTGTGGCGCCTTGGCTGGTGAGTACTCCACACAAATTTTAATAATAATTATGTGTGAGTGCTTTAGCGTCTGAATGAGCAGCGCTATTACTAATGTCAGCGTTACTATGTCAGTATGCGTCAGCGCTGCTGTGACAGCGCTACTACATGTAATGTCAGTATGCTTCAGCGCTGCTGTGACAGCGCTACTACATGTAAATGTCAGTAAGCTTCAGCGCTGCTGTGACAGCGCTACTACATGTAATGTCAGTATGCTTCAGCGCTGCTGTGACAGCGCTACTACATGAAGATGTGGTGATTTTTTGTCCGCAGGCAGATAGCTGCAGGACAGGGAGGGAGCAGGAGCGGGGAGAGTTCGCGCTCATTATTTGAGCTAGCAGGGGGCGTGGCCTATCTATCCCGGTCTTTTGAGCAGGAAGACGCGCGCTCTGGCTTTTCTCCTGCGACCCCCTCACTGTGGCGGCCATTACTCAGGCTCCTGGGCTCCTCGGACCGCTCCCCTCCTCATATAGACACCACGGCCAGCTGGGTGAGTGTGAATTCCTCACCCCGCAGCGCAGCGATCGCTATCCTGCAGCTGCAGTCTCATCAGAGACATAAAAATTGGCTGGGGCTCACAAATATATATATATTTTGGTGAGTTTGCAATATTAACCCCTTTGAGGGTTATTTCTACCTGCTAAATTTGCTGACTGAATACCGCTGGGGTAACTCTGCTTGGTGGAGCGTTAACCCTTCAGCGTTTGAAAAAAAAAAAAAAAAAAACGCATAGTTTTTTGCTGGTATTACCGCTTTGACCTGCTCATACAGATGAGACATGTCTGAACAGAGTTCAGATGCCGCGGATCACGTCCCAGTGCCATTGCGGCAATCAGATACGCAGACCTCCACAGCGTCTAGCGCTGCGGTCGACAGCGGTGGAAAATTGGATGATATCGCTCGATCGATTAATAACTTATCTGACCTTTTAGGTCAATATGTGTCTGCTAATTCCTCTCAGAGGAAGCGACGCAGGCCGTTACCGGCCTCTACACGGAGCGAGTCAGATGTATCTGATATTGGGCAGAGTTCCCCTTTATATTCGGATGGAGAAATATCCGATTCAGATGCGGACGAGCCGCAGGGGCGTTCCTCTATGACGAAGCGTACGGAGGCATTAATTGAAGCCATGAGAGATATTCTACAGTTACCGGAGGAGGTAACTAGTCGTCCTGGTAAATCAGCACGCATGTTCCAGGAGTCCCGTGCTTCGCGCACAACATTGCCAGCTCTGGATGAGCTTAATGGTGTAATAGAGGAGGAACGTCTATGTCCAGATAAGCGTTTTCATGGAACGCATTTCTTTGATACACTTTATCCTTGCTCTACGGAGTTAAAGGCTAATTGGACTTCTGCTCCTGAAGTGGATGTGTCTTTATCGCAGCTTAGTAAATCCTCACTACTCCCTATTAAGGGAAAAGCGAGCTTACAGGAGCCTTTGGATAGAAAGGCAGAATTGGCGGCAAAAGCAAGCTATGAGGCTGCGGGTCATGGATTTCGAGCAGTGCTAGGATCCATGTGTGCTGCTAGAGCTTCTCTAAGCTGGTTGGCACGTCTGAAGACGGAGTTGCAAAATGAATCTCCGTTATCTGAGATACGGGAAACTTGTGAATGGTTAGAAACGGCAGCCTGTTATATCTTTGATGCCGGTCTGGATACGGCATCTCTGCTGGCCAAAGCGCAAGCTTCAGCGGTCACAGTCAGAAGAGCTTTATGGCTCAGACAGTGGGCCGGGGACGCAGTTTCCAAACAAGGGTTGTTGGCCTTACCTTACAAGGGTGGCCATCTTTTTGGATCCGACCTCACAGAGCTGATTTCCAAGGCTAAGGCGAAGGAATCAGCATTACCACAGCGAAGGGCCATGGCCTCGGTGTCCAGTAAGCCTGGTGTTTATAGTGGTCGGCGGTCCTTTCGGGGCCGAGGACGATCTAGTCACTCCTCGTGGGGATCGGGTCGTCCTTCTTTCTCAGGAAAGAAATCCTCTCAGAAAACTCGTACTCCCTGGAAGCAGAGTTTCCGCCAGAACAAGCGGGAACTTGACAAGAAAACCGCAAAGTCGGATTGACGCCAGGGGTCCACTCGAGGATTCTCGAGTGGGGGGTCGCCTGCTTCTTTTCAAGGAGACTTGGATGGCTCGCGTTCCAGATTCCTGGGTAACGCGGATAGTGTCGGCAGGCTATTTCATAGAGTTTGCTTCTCAACCCCCAAATGTTTTTTGTCAATCTCGCGTTCCGTCGGAACCCGAGCTTGTTGTCGCTCTACAGCGAGAGGTCGAATCGCTACTACAAAAGGGTGTAGTGATACCGGTTCCGTCAGAGGACCGAGGGAAAGGTTTTTATTCCAACCTTTTTATAGTTCCCAAAAAGGAGAACAAATTTCGCCCGATTCTGGATCTCAAGCGATTGAACCGGCATGTCCATGCTCGGAAATTTCGCATGGAGTCGCTTCGTTCCGTTGTGGCAGCTCTGTCACAGAACGATTTTCTGGTGTCAATCGACATTCGCGACGCCTATTTGCATATTCCCATCGGAAAGGCTCATCAGCGCTTTCTTCGATTTGCCATAGGTCAGAATCATTACCAGTTCGTGGCTCTGCCGTTCGGCTTAGCCTCAGCGCCAAGGGTCTTTACAAAAATTCTGGCGCCCCTCATGGCACTCCTTCGAAGACAGGGGATTACGATTCTCCCTTATCTGGACGATCTTTTGATCGTGGCTTCCTCGGAGGAGGAGGCATTGACGGCTCGGGATTTGTCTCTTCAGTTTCTGAAAGACTTCGGTTGGCTGGTCAATTGGGAGAAGTCGTCCCTGGAACCATCGAGGACAATTCTCTTTTTGGGAATGCATCTCGACACGTTTCGGTCGGTAGTTTCCCTACCACCAGACAAACAGTCATGTCTTCTTCGACATGTACAGATTATGACATCCTCAACGGCAATGTCCCTACGGAAGTGTATGCGTCTTCTGGGACTGATGGTGGCGTCCATGGAGGCAATTCCTTTTGCCCAGTTCCACTCCAGGACTCTTCAAAGGTTCATCTTGAGTCGATGGAATCAGTCGCAATCGCTGGATTGCAGTGTCACCATTTCTCGCGCGGTGCGGGATTCTCTAGAATGGTGGTTACGTCCAGGGGCATTCTCCCTGGGGAAGTCTTTCCTCCCTCTGAAGTGGTCAGTCATAACCACCGATGCCAGCCTGACGGGCTGGGGGGTGTTTGGAACAATCTCTGGATTCAGGGGGTATGGTCACCGGAAGAGTCTGTGCTTCCGATCAACATCCTGGAATTGAGGGCGATTTTTCTTTGCCTCCAACATTGGACGGTCCCTTTGAGCGGTCTGCCAGTCCGTGTGCAGACAGACAATGCGACGGCTGTCGCGTATATCAATCACCAAGGTGGGACAAGGAGTTCCAGACTCATGGTAGAGGTGTCCCGAATTCTGATTTGGGCAGAGGCCAATGTACCAGCCATTTCGGCGATTCACATTCCAGGGGTTCAGAATATTACAGCGGACTTTCTCAGTCGCAGAAGGATGGATCCCGGGGAATGGAGCCTCCACCCGGAAGTCTTTGCGCTACTGTGCTCTCGCTGGGGAACCCCCCAAGTGGATTTGATGGCTTCCAGGTCCAATGCCAAGTTACCGACATTCATGTCCAGGTACAAGGACCCGAAGGCGGTGGCGGTGGATGCTCTAGTGGCTCAGTGGGATCAGTTCAAGCTGATCTATGTATTCCCGCCGATATCCTTACTTCCTCTAGTGCTGCGTCGGATCAGACTAGAGAGAATTCCAGCTATTCTGATAGCTCCAGACTGGCCAAGAAGGGTGTGGTTCTCGACAATAATGTCGCTGTTGGCGGCACCTCCGTTTCCACTCCCTCTTCAACCGGACTTGTTGACTCAGGGGCCCATTTGTCATCCGGACTTGATGTCCCTGCGTTTGACGGCGTGGCTCTTGAGACCGAGATCTTGACCCGTAGAGGTTTTTCAGCCGAGGTCATTGCTACCCTTCGTGCTGCAAGATGTCCGGCTACTTCTAGGATTTACCACAAAATTTGGGAAACCTTCTTTTCGTGGTGTTTGGGGTCTTCTCGGAACCCGAGAAAATTTTCCATTCCCAACCTGTTGGCTTTTCTGCAGCATGGGCTAGACAAGGGTTTGGCAGTTAGCACTCTGAAAGGTCAGATTTCTGCTCTGTCCTTATTGTTCCGGAGAACCATTGCTTCGAATAGAGACGTGATCTCTTTTTTCCGAGGTATCTCTCGTAAGTTTCCGCCGCGGAAGGCACCCGTGTCTCCTTGGCGGCTCAACCTTGTTTTGGAGGCTCTTCAGCATAAACCTTTTGAACCTATGGTTTCTGCTAGCCTTTCTTTACTTTCTTGGAAGGTGGCTTTCCTTGTTGCAGTCACTTCCTTGAGGAGAGTTTCTGAATTGGCAGCTCTTTCTTGCTCGCCTCCTTTTCTGGAGTTTTTTCCGGATCGTGTAGTGCTTCGCACTCGGGGTGATTTTTTGCCTAAAGTGGTGTCACAATTTCATGTTAACCAGGATATTGTGTTGCCTTCACTCTGTCCGGATCCGAAGAATACGAAAGAGCGAGATTTACACACATTGGATTTAGTGCGGGCCTTGAAGTTTTATCTATCTATTACTCAAGGTTTTCGTAAGACGGACTCCCTGTTTGTGGTTCCGGCAGGTCGTCGGCGTGGTCAACGAGCTTCCAAGGGTTCTATAGCTCGTTGGATCCGGTCAGCTATTTTGGAAGCTTACCGTCTTCGGGTGAATCTTGCCCGATTAAGATTCGAGCCCATTCCACGAGAGCTGTGGCTTCATCGTGGGCTTTTCATCAAGGTGCTTCGGCAGTGCAGCTTTGCCGAGCGGCGACTTGGCGCTCTGTCCACACGTTTACAAGATTTTATAAAGTGGACGTCAGTGCTTCCGCTGATGCAGCCCTCGGACGTAGGGTCCTGCAGGCAGCTGTAGTTTAAAGTTCTGGATGAACTTGTGTTTAGCGCTGGTTGCGCTTTGTTGTTAAGGTTGTTGGGTTTCTGCCTTTTGTTGGTTTTTTCCCACCCTTATTTTTGAACTGCTTTGGGACGTCCCATCAGTAATGAATACTGTGGCTCTCTTCCTTCATCTGCAGCTGAAACACGGATTTTGGTAAAGACTTACCTGTAAAATCCTTTTCAGCGAAGGAAGGAAGAGAGACACAGCACCCTCCCACGGCAGAAGTGTGTTGATGTTTTCAGATGCAGCGCGACCCTTATCTGATAGCGATTATCTGGGCTGAGGTCAGCGCGCTAAGGCTCTGTTCCAGCATCGCCAGCTCATCGCAGTAGTCAGGTTCCGTGAGTAGTACCTGGAACTCTGTGGTTTTTGGCTTTCTTTGCATGCATAACCTGTATCCTTGTGTTTTTTCTCTGAAGTTCCTTCAGAAGGGGTTATGTTGCTCCGCTGGTGATCTTGGCTCTTTTCCTAAAAGCTTTGATACGACTGGAGCTGAGTAGGAGGAGCCCGAGCTGGAGGGGCCAGCCAGTCATCACTCTTTTGATCTGAGGTAACATCCTGATCTGGGGCTCCGCCTACCCATCAGTAATGAATACTGTGTCTCTCTTCCTTCCTTCGCTGAAAAGGATTTTACAGGTAAGTCTTTACCAAAATCCGTGTTTTTGCAGCGTTCTTTTGTTGCTTTTCAAAGTACCAGAAAAAGCAATGAGGTTTTAGAAATCTCATGCACACGATTGTTTGTTTTTTTTCCTGACTGAATTTGAGTGCAGTGTTTTTGTTTTTTTTGTTTTTTAATCTGCATTATGACAATTCTTGTTTTCCCACAAATGACATTCTAATCAATAGATCTTGGAATAATAATAATACGTTCCACAATTGGATATGGTAAATAAAATGTTCCTGTGCTGAGATAATCTTATAGATGTGCCCCTGCTGTGTAATGGCTGTGTCTGACTGTGCAGGGACATGAGGTAGTATTGAACTGTGATAGTTTTATGTGGGGGGGTGGGTTAAAGTAATGTGACAGGTTGCACTTTAACCCCACTTCTAGGGTTGGGCAGGTCAACATGTCAGATGCCCCGACCAATTGGTTTTCCAAAATTTTCTTTTCATGTTTTATACATTTCTAATTATGGTCTCTCATTCCAAGTTGTGTGTCATAATTATTTTGAGCTTCGGAGCAGATAATTGTGTGTCTGAATGTTATACAGGGCATCACTTTGTCTGGAAGCTTCCACTACTGCTTTGTAGACGGCAAATCTTAAGTTAGAATTGGCTTATGATTTTTCTTTCTGGCTTTTGTCCTTTTACGTTTTTTTAGAATAGTACAACACTACACTATTATGACCTCACTGTCTAAAAACCTGATCTCACTGCACGACAGAGCCAGTGTGAACAGCGCCTTAGTTTAGGGACACAGGCCCATTCCTTTTGTGACATTGTCATTGTCCCTGACACACGCCACATTGGCGATGGTTAGAACTCAGTTCTTTATTCAAACGTTACATTTTTAGGAGTAGAAACTGAGGAAGGGATCTGACCAAGCAGTCAGGAGTGGTGACAGGTCCTCCATAGCCTCCTGTGTTCAGTCTTAGCTGACACACAGATCATTTATTCTTTCAATATCTGCGTAATGTGGAGGAATTTAAGTTTCTTGTCCCCCTCTCAGCCGGTGCTGAGGTCATAGTATTGCTGATTTGCTTTTTCCAGTTGTACTATTGCATTTCTGTATTCCTTTGGGCATGTTGTAAGAGGACGCTGCATGGAGCCTGTGATCCGTGATATAACGCTGCCTGTGTGCCGTAGCCTGCTAAGCCCGGCCTCTCCATTTTGTTCATCTTCTCCCCTTCTTTTAGATGGGCCCTAGCTATGCTGTTCTCTGCACTGTGTGCCATGGCCACCTGGTGGATTGTATGTGACTCCCCTCTACCCTTCGTGCTAATCTGTCTAGATGGTTTAAGAGCATAATAGCCTTCAGGACCATGGCCCTTGTCCACTGTAAGTGCCATCACGTTCTGTGTTTTATGTGGGAGTGCATGAGCCACCTTTGCTACTTCTCCCTGGTTTGCCATGTTCTGGAAGCTTCATCAAAAACTGTTCTAATTTTACTCCAATGATACAAATATAGCTGCTTTTTTCCATCTTTTACTTTAAATTTTAGTTCTTTGAGAATATTCTGATAATTCTATTGGTCCATCTGTATAACTACACTAAGTGCCCCTGTATGACTATGCTTTCATGTTTCTTGTATGAAACTACTACCTAAAGTATTGCTGTAGACCTCAAGTATATAGTACTAGAAGGCTGCAGACACTCTGGTCTTTTTTAAAATCTGTCCAATTTTGTTCCTGAAAAGTCGGCCGAGTGTAATGCAAGTGTCATGCATTTTTCGTGCAAGTACAATCCGATTTTTAACACCTAGCATTGGATTTACATGCAAATGTTATCCGATTGCATTGCGATGTTAACATGAGCTTTTACATAGAGCAATTGTCTATGTAATTCACACACAGTTTTCCAAGGAAATATTCTTCAAGATTGATAGATATGTGTATATCTCTATTATATATATTCTATATACATATAGAATAGATATACACATAGAATAGATAGATATAAAGATGTTAGTGACATACATAATTAGTACAATGAGTCTGCAGCTTACTGTGTGAAAAAAAAATGGCATGGGGTCCCACATAATTTTCCAAACCAGCAGAGGAAAAACCGACTTCTGGGGGCAGATATTTATAGCTTGGGAAGGGGGTAATGGAGCATCCCAGGCTATTAATATCAACACAGAGCTATATACTTAGCCTTTACTGGTTATTACAATGGGAGATTCCCCCCTTCCTCACCCCCCCACCCCCACAAAAAAAATTACATACGGTCCCCCTATAATTAATAACCAGCAAAGGTTATGTCAGAAAGCTGCGGGCTGATATTAATAGTCTAGGAAGGTGACACAGATTTTTCTTCCCCAGGCTAAAACCATCAGCTCTCAGCCACCCCAGAAAAGGTGCATCTATAAGGTTCCTCAAATCTGGCACTAAGCCTCGCTCTTCTCACCTGCTGTGTTGCCGTGGCAAGTGGGGTGATAGTTGGGGGGGGGGGGGGTTTGATGTTACCTTTGTATTGTCAGGTGACCGTAATCCCAGAGGTTCGTGATGGAGACACCCCCCATTACTAACCCCATAGTCATATTGTATATAAAAAAAAAAAAACACACCCAGAATTAAGTTCATTAATTGAACGAATGACACCGACTGCTTTAATCAATCTTAATAAAATCATACTCACGTCATCGCCCATTCCAGTGAAGTCATTGTCACCTGTAGGAGATTTAAAATAATAAACGGCAGCACGGTGGCTCAGTGGATAGCACTACAGCCTTGCAGCGCTGGAGTCCTGGGTTCGAATCCCATCTAGGACAACATCTGCAAGGAGTTTGTATGTTCTCCCCGTGTTTGCGTGGGTTTCCTCCGGGTACTCCGGTTTCCTCCCACACTCCAAAAACATACTGATAGGGAATCTAGATTGTGAGCCCCATCGGGGACAGTGACGATAATGTGTGCAAACTGTAAAGCGCTGCGGAATATGTTAGCGCTATATAAAAAAAATAAAGAAAAAAAAATATTCCTCACCTGTCCGGTGAGAAGATGATGATCCATTTGTCGCGTGACTGGTCTAGCTCTGCTACATCTAGGTGGCAGGCTGCATTGTTGCATGATGCGACCATACAGCCTGTCATCTAGCAGAGACACAAAGCAGCATCTGCTGCCGCTCAGTGTCTCGTGGTGAACGCCTATGAGCTGACTGACATAACCGTGAGCATAAGAAAGTTCACATGCTTGCGGTGCCTTCAGAAAGGTCCTGGAAATTCAGTCATTTAACTCGCTTCACCTGATGTCAGCGCAAGCGCAGTGGGAAAATTTCTAAGGGCGCTCTCGCTGACATTGAAGGAGTCTGTGTCATTATTTCATTTAAAGGGTGTTATTCTGGGTGTGTGTTTTATACAGTATGACTGGGGTTAGTATGGTTGGGTCTTATAGACGCCTTTCCATTACTAACCCCTGGGTTTGATGTCACCTGACAAAAAATAGAAAGGTGACCTCAACCCCCCCCCCCCCCATCTATCACCCCACTTGCCATTGCACCAGGGCAAGAGCGAGGATAAGAGAGCCACCGCAGAAAAGGCACATCTATACGAATGTGCCAAGTCCATCTGGCAGAGAGCTGATGTTTTTAGGCGGGGGGGCAATATCAATGGCCCCTACCTAGGCTATTAATATTGGCTCACCTGTCTACCTTGCCTTTGCTGGTTATTAAATATAAAGGGACCCTACTTCATTTTTTTTTTTTTTGAGGAGGGCAGGGTGGGGGATTCCCCATTTTAGTAACCAGTAAAGGCTACATATACAGCTGTGAGCTGATATTAATAGCCTGTGAAGCTCCATGGGTAATACCCCCTTCCCAGGCTATAAACATCTGCACCCAGCTGTCCGCTTTCCATCTGCTAGTTATGAAAATTACGCTGGAACCCACACCATTTTTTTTCAGAAAATAATTTTCAGAAAAATACATGTACAGTAAGCTACACAAACACTGTACTAATTATACATGTACCTGACAGCTTTATGTCTATCTATTCTATGTGTACAGCGCTGGCAAAAATTAAGAGACCACCACATCAAAACCCTGTCATTGGCAGTCCATTCTCCAGACCTGAACCCCATTGAAAACCTCTGGAATGTATCAAGAGGATGATGAGTAGTCACAAGCCACCAAACAAAGAAGAACTGCTTAAATTTTTGCGCCAGAAGCACTGTGAAAGACTGGTGGCAAGCATGCCAAGACGCATGAAAGCTGTGATTAAAAATCATGGTTATTCCACAAAATATTGATTTCTGAACTCTTCCTGAGTTAAAACATTAGTATTGTTGTTTCCAAATGATTATCAACTTGTTTTTTTTTTTTTCAATATTTGAGGTCTGAAAGCACTGGGGTTTTTTTTTTTTTTTTTAATTTTGACCATTTTTCTTTGTCAGAAAAAAAATACAAAATTTATTGCTTGGAAATTCGGAGACATGTTGTCAGTAGTTTATAGACTAAAAGAAAAATTTACATCTCATTTTACTCAAAAATATACCTATAAAGAGAAAAATCAGACAAACTGAACATTTGAATGTGGTCTCTTAATTTTTGCCAGAGCTGTATATAGCTATTCTGTTCTCTCGGGTCAAGCTGTAATTTTAGTGTACGTGGCAGATGGATTGCCGACTTTTCAAAGGGCATCAATGTGTAGAAATCGAACGGTACTTGCATGGTCCGAGTGCTGATGTTGTTTTTTTTTCTTGCACCCATTGACTTCTATTGCCGAATGCGATTAAAAATCCGAATACAATTGCAAAATGCTGCGATTTTTTTTTTTTTTTTTTTTTTTTTTTTTTTTTTTAAGAACAGTCCGATTGTAATCCATGGTGGAAAAAATTGCATATGACCACAGAATGATGGATTGCATTCGGACCAATGTTGTTCTCACTTTTAATCTGATTGCATTTGTTCGATTTCATCACAAGTGGGAATGAGCCCTAACTCCAAGAATAGCTTATAAAGCCCAGTAAATTTTCTTAAAACAGTATTCCTATATAATAAAGTGATAGCCCCACTAATCTTGGAGCATGAAGGGTCTGCAGCTCTTTTCTAGCACATTCGCTGTGCAGGGCACTGATCCCCTGCACTGTAAAAAGCAGACTCCCTCATAAAAGAAGGTAGCGGTTTTATCTGAAACTGAATGGCTGAATCCCTCCGACTGCCCCCCACTCAGCGCTGCTGCTGGAATGAAAGGTCGTCCTATTCTCGTATAGAAGTCAACCAAGCATAGCCAGGCACTGAGGAGCTAGAGGAAGTTGCCCAGAGGATTTGTCCTTATGCCCTGTTGGTATTTCAGGCTTCTATATTAAAAAAAAAAAAAAAAAACTGCAGCACTGTTATGATGAATTCTGTATATGAATCCAATGCCGTGCTCACATCATGAAGGGGCTTCCTGGTTTCCAGTGATTATCGTCCATAGCCAGCAGCCACTCAGGCTGACATTGAGGGCCAAGAAAAGAGGCCGATTAGGCAGGTGCTTTGGAAGCCATCAAGCACCTATAGTAGACAATTTTTCCGATACTTGTCTATTGAAGCATTCTCCTGAATGTGAGCAATGTTCTTCTTGTGCTGAGGCCTACACTATAAGGAGCGCCTACTGTTAGTAACAATAAGAGACACATAGTTTATCAGCTGTCGATGTAATGTCAGTGCTGTGGACAATAACAGACACTGAGTGCAGCGGCGGAGACTGAGTTCTGGACCTGGGGAGGGTGAGTGGCCAACCACTTCTCAATAACTATATTCCCTATGTAAAAAAAACTGCCTGTGCTCTCGCTTCCTTCTGACGTAACTGACAACCAGCGATGTCAGTGAGCAGCAGCAGTTGTCACTTCTTCCGGATGTAAGTTTCATCTGAAGAAAATGAGAGCGATGCGGCCAATTAGTGGCCACTGAAAGGCTGCAGGGATTGCGTGACATAACCACATCACACCGCCAGCATCACTGGGACTGCACTGGAGGTGAGTGTAGGCTGTTTTTATTTTAAATGGAGAAATCTAGTATTTGAGACGGTTTTGTCCAAGTAGTGGAAAATCCCATTAAGCCCCTTTTGGGTTATTTGGGTTTTTTTTTTGTTTTTTTAAAGAAACTGAAGCCAGGATCCAGGGGTTTTCTCAACCTGTAACCCCATTTTAAAATCACTGGCTATCTCCACATGCCACCCTCATCACACTCACCAGAAGAAACCACAAACTGGTTGCACAGATTAAAAAAAAAAAAAACATTTAAGCAAGAATAGTCGCTCAAGAATGTATTATTAACTGTGCGTTTAGAAGACCGGGGTGCATGCTTTGTATTGCAGCTTCCCATGCTTGATCCATCAAAGGATGTCAGCAGGATTTTGCTATGTAACCTGAAGACAGCATGAGATAACGATTACAGTGGTTTTCCTGTCCAAAGTGATAAGTCTGCAGTCACTCTGTGCGACTACAGACTTATGAATCCCCCCAGTGCACTGCATGGATTCACCGGTTTGAGTTGGAGGGTATGAATGCGTTACACCACCTCCTGGCCCATGGGCGCGGCCTCGCTCTCCATATCTTGTATTACAATGTTATACAAGTGTATGGAGAGCGAGGTCACGCTCACTGTCGTGGAGTATGTATTAAGTCATACATACCCTCCAGTCCAGGTCAGAAACCGGTGAATCCCCTCAGCCCAAACTGCAGACTTATCAGTTTGGACAACACAATCCCTTTAAAACACAGATTTCAGCAATTCCTCTCTTATTAAGCTCCGACGTTTTGTTTGCTTACAGTGATTGTTTTAGCCCCAGTAACTTATCATTGCTGTGGACTAGCTGGACGTGTGAGCCCTGGCCTGACATGCCCCATCCTGTGATAGGCAGCTCACTGCCTATGAGCATTGTACAGCTTCTGGTGTGGGCGGAGTCAGCTTCCTCAGCTCTGCCATTGCTAAATCTAAAAGCTCAGATTGCAGCCCTTCTGACACAATCAGCTTCTCTTTTCCTACATCAGGCTGTTCTCAGATGAGGTAGCAACAACCTGCTGACAGATTCCCTTTAATCCTACCTCTCCATTGAACCTAATTCCCACGCTGCTTTTATTGTCTCTAATTTCCTCACCTCTTTGTTCAGACCCACTAAACGGACATTTTAGATAAATGGATTAGTCAGAAAGTGGATGCCTATATATTAGATTGACAAAAAAGAAGTCAGCACTCCATAGACTACAGGTGAAAGGTGGATTTTATTCAGACCCACATGGCGTGACGACGTTTCGGCTCGCTCACACTGAGTGTTTCTCAAGCCAGTGTGAGCCGAAAGGTCACCACGCCATGTGGGTCTGAATAAAATCCACCTTTTTCACCTGAAGTATATGGAGTGCTACCTTCTTTTTTTGTGGACCTGGGAAAGTATTGGAGAACTGCTGAGAAGGCCTGTGCACCCGCTTATGTGATGTTGTGCTGTTCAATTTTTTTCTATTAGATATTAGATAGTCGTCTTCTGACCAATCCTTTTCTGGAAGTGTCCGGTTTCTGTTATTCATGCATTTATCTACCGTATATACCGTAGATGGTGTAGATTTAGGTAAACTGGACTCCACTGCATTCCTTCCAAGGTTGTCCCCCACAGAGGCTGCTATAGGTGCTGATAATGGTAGAAAGAAATCTACATTGCTGTTCTCCCCGTGGACATCGGTATTTGGAATACGGTAGTTGGTTTTTACAGCTCCCGGTTGTTATAAATGTGGTACTATGGGAAATCAAGTCCGTATTTTATAAGAATAAGCAGTCAGGTCAGTTTCATTTTGAGCGGCCCTATAAATGAGCGCCTTGTTCCATGTGATAGGCTGTATGCCAGGAACAAATGTGAGCCTCGCTGCCACAAGGAGTCGTCATGGTTAATGTTGCTTTTATATTTGCTCTGTACATTAGATTACCAACCACAGATCACATGGTGATCAGTGAGGCCACCAGACCTCCGAAATCATTGCTGTCCCATGTGAATGTTACTGTTTGGTCATTATACACCCATGTGCGATTTCCTGCAGACCACATCAATGTATCTTGTTTTGAACTCTTTCCAGAGTAATTCTGCAGGCCAGTGTGCAGAATCCCAGGTCAGAGTTATCTGAGAGTTCATGCATTACAAAGAGGACAACCAGGTCTTCTACAGGAGGCGTCACATTGAGAGGGTAAGCCTGCACCTCCATACCCTGTATACAGTGTTTGTTATCATGAAGACTTTATTGTGGAGACCTGGTTCTTGGGCTGGATTTCTGTATAGTCATGAAGCTAGTTGTCATCCCAGAGCACTGCTGTGGTGTGTTCTCTTATGTTCTGCTTTATCAGAGAAAATAAGTTGGAAAAGTTTTTTTGCAGTTTTTAAAATAGTTTTATTGTTCCTTTGTTTTAAATTTCCTTTATTATTTATATTGGGTGCCAAATTCAGCGGCGCGGGCTTCCCTGCCCAGATCGGTGGCGCGGGCTTCTCCGCCCAGATCGGTGGCGCGGGCTTCTCCGCCCAGATCGGCGGCGCGGGCTTCTCCGCCCAGATTAGGGGTGCTGGCCTCAGAGAGAATTGCTTTTCATTAATTTTCTAAAATCTAGTCCTTTAAGGGTACTCTCACAGGAGCTTGTAAGATGGCCGAGTGCTATCTGATGTTTTATTGTATAACACTCGGCCCAGTCTTATACTATAGAACACGCGGCTCACAATCTGACCGCGTTTTATCTGAGTGACATTATCATAATCGTCCCTATTCTCTTCTCTAGCATGAGGGAATCATCGCTCATATGACCCCAGCCTCAGTTTGCATGCATTTAACATCAGACATGTTGAGGTCTGATCATTTTAGGCACAGTCCTATAGTCTAATACTGAGCACCTGAGAAAAATGGCAAATTACAGAAATGTCATCTGTCTGCTTGAAAATTGGTAGCTATATGTGACTATTGAAGTATCTGGTGTTGGCCTGAGAAAAAAAAAATCACCAAAACTGGCAGAAATCCGACCAGGCAGGCTTGGAGGCTCTTGGTGGTGGTGCCTAGCGCCTTAGACCTGTCGCCTTTCTGAACCATACATAAAGATATAAGATATTAGAAACCCGTTTTCGCTTAGAATTTGTGTGCCGGTCTACCTGTATATTCTGACTGGTGCAGGACATTGGACTTTCATGGTGTTTTAGGTCTTGCTCACCATAAACCAGTATAGAGGTCTGCAGCTTGTGGTGGTAATTCCAGCCATACATGATTGTCCTTACTGTGCCTTATTCCTTATCTTTAATCATTCCTTTTCTAATTCCTTTTAACATGACACCTCCTGCTTATTTCATTACTTGTTACCATTCTTTCTACTTTCCCCACAGCGTGATTCCTGAGCGGAAGAAAAGGATTGCTTTGCACCAAATGCGCTTAATGAAATCCTGGTACTCCCCGGGCTCTGCTGCTCTTTGCCTGCAACATGTTCTTGACCAGCTCTTTCACTCTCATTAGAGCACCCTGTCCGCATCGCTTTGCTACTAATACAACACATCTCGATTAATCCGCACCAATCCAATCTGTCTTGGCTGCCTTCATTATTTGTGTTTTATTGTTTGGTTGTTGTGTGTGTGGTTATACTTCTTTGTTTTGTCTTTTTTTTTTTGTATGTGACGTCATAACTTCTTGATGTATTTTTTTTTTTAATATTTTTTTTTCCTTCTTGTGTATATAACCGCAGGATGGTTTCTTTGCCGTTAACTTGACCTCTTCTATTTAACAGCCACACAGTTCCACGGGCTCGGACGGTGTTGCGGTAATTTGATCGGTGGCTAGAAAAGAGAAAGATCTGAAGAACAATAAAGAAGAAAATAGACTTCTCAAAGAAAACAAAGCCTCAGTCTGCCTTTATCCAATTTTCCAAAATATCAAAAACTATTTTTGACGATGTTCCTCTGCCTCAGGTTTGCATCACCACGAGGAGAAGATGAAACCGGCCAGACGACTGGATCCAGGCACTCTAGATCTACTATTGGTACCTGGTACTGAGGCAATCTTTTGCATGCCGCAGATGATGCCTACGTGGCATGTACCTTGTGATGGCAATCCTTTCATCAGAACTAAGCACCACACGGTGTATAACGATGGCCTACGTTCTGTAGGACGGCTCCATCAAAAGTTCATGCAGCACATTCCATTGTCTTATCAGCCATCCAATCATTTTCCTTGTTTTAAAAGGAAACCTTCCATATAAATGTGTGCATATATCATATATATATATATATATATATATATATATATAATGTCTGATGTGTAACCCGAATATTTTATAGCTCAAAGTACCAAAGTCTTTCTCACTATTTAAGTTGGAGAGCAGAAGATGGCTATGGCAATTCTCCAATTAACTGGAAACCATTTATTTCTCATGCAGTTTTGTATGCGGAGCTGGTCAAGAAATGACATTTTAAGAAGAGACTGGAGCAACTTTTATTCTTCCAAACACTTCCTCACCCCCCACACCCCACTCATGATTTTTTTTTAATTATTGGATTTATTCTTAAATTATTTCAATGACAATAATGGTTCTGAAACCTTAGTTGTAAGAATGGAGTCTGGGTCCGGTGAGTGTCCCATTTACTACTATCTAAACATTATAGTGTGAACTCACCAAGGGCCCGTGCACACTGCTGTAATAAACGGACACATGCTAGCCGACTTTTTGATGGATAGCACTCAACCCCAAGTTATTCTATGGGGCTGTGCACGTTTGTTCGTTTTTTTCCCATTTTTCCTTCCGTGCTCCGACAGTCTGAGGAAAAAATTGCTATATGCCTGCGTTTGATTCAATATTTGGATCGCACACGGTCATGCAAGTCAATCAGTCCATGAAAAAAATTGGACTGGACTTGGATGACATCTGCATGCCGTCTGATATCCAAGGACTCACAGAATGGAAAAGATGGAGAATTTTTTTTTTTTTGTTTTTTACATTTTCTCATCCAAGAAAATCTGATCACTTTATCGTCTGGCCCTAACCTCAGCGTTGGATGTAAACCCTGATTTATCAAAGTTTTGGCCAAATTCAGGCATAAAACTTCTTGAAATGGCGAAAAAAGTTACTTCAACATTTTGGTACTTTTGCCATTCGTGCAAAAGTCCCAGCCCGTTCCACAATCATTTAGAAAAGTGGGACCGAGGATGTTGAAACCGGTCCAAAAAAAATCAGCAATCTATGCAACAAAAGTGTCGGAAATTAGTCAAAAACCATACCCCAGATGCAGGCTCTAATAGCGTTTTGGTTGGCCCCTGCCTCCTAATGAAGGGAGAGTTGGCGTAAAATGCAACAAATTTATTAAGACTGACGTTAGAGACGCAGTCTTATTGAATCGGGGCTTTAGTGTTGGCTTCTCCCTGCTAAAAATCCCAAACCATTTTACATCGTATAAAATTCTCCCAGAGCTCTGGAGTCACATGGGCAGCGGATAAAATACTGCCGCTCTTGATCATCTATATCCGTCATCACCAGACCTGAGGACCGGCCTTTCTAACAGAAATCGGACCTGTACTTGTATTCCGTCAAGGAGGGCGGGATCCAAAACCCCTCCGCAGTCGCTCCCACTGTTAAAGAGAAGGATCTTACCCTTACTGACCTATCACTGACCAGTACTCACTTTGTTGATACCATTCGGCAAATGTTGACCAAACATCTAATGTATATGGGCATTCTATTACATATAAGTGAAGGATCTTAAAACTAAGCTTAGATTAGGGTCCATTCTCTTGAATGAAGGACAAATGTTTCATATAAAAAATATGAAACTGATAATCTATCCAAACTCAGTGGCACCAATAATATGGCGAGATTGAGGGAAAAGAAAAAAAAAAAATGAGGGTATGTGCACACGTTGCAGATTGGTCTGCAGAATTTTCTGCACAGAATCTGCATCTCGTGGCAGAAACTGCAGGTCAAAATCTGCGCAGTTTTAATCCTTTTTTTTGTCCTTTTTATCTGCAGATTTACTGCAGTTTTTGTGCAGATTTCCCCTGCGTTTTGAGACCTGCAGATTCCTATAATGGAGCAGGTCTCAAAATGCTGCAGTTCTACACAAAAGAAGTGACATGCTGCAGTTTTAAATCTGCACCAAATCTGCGCGGAAAAATCCGCAGCATGTGCACTGCGTTTTTTGATTTCCATTGACTAGAATGGTACTGTACATCACTTGCAGTTCTGCTGCGAATCCACAGGGCAAAATCCACTGCGGAACTGCAACAGAATCTGCAACGTGTGCACATACCCTGAAAGTCCAACGTGTGGTCCTGCTGTGTTGATCCAGAAGAAGGCAGTTTTCCTTGTCTTGGCGTTAAATAAAAACATTACGGTATATTAATTTAATGTAAAATACCATGAAGCCTCGTAATATATATATATATATATATATATATATATCATATATATTATAGCTATGTACTTCGATTCCTCACTGGAATTCCATGAAATATTTAAATGATGATTTCCTTGATGAGAACTTTCTGTATTGGATGCAATTGGCTTATCAAGAACGTGTCTGATCAATTCTTGACCTGCATTACATACGACGTGACTTACTGGAGCGAGCAGCAATGTCTCTGCATCGTGCGGACTTATGAATGAACATTCCCATAGAATATGTTATTTATATTGACAAAAGGAATGAATGTGGAAGAAGTGAGACTCGGTGTAGAAACATGACAGATCAAGTCTGCAGAATTAATACTTTTTTATCTTTTAATATTGTAATTATAAAGGTAGAAAGAACAAGTTAATGTCCTGCACATAGACGCATAATACCAAATAATTTACATATTGTGGAATTTTACATTTGTTGTATGTTCTATTAGTTTCTTTTTTTTTTTTTTTTTTTTACCATAATTAAATTCCTAAAAGCGATACTCAGGGATGTGATGATGACGAGCTATAACACGGTTCTGTAAACAGCTGTCCATATTAGACTAGGTTCACATTTGTGTTCTGCTCCATAGTAAATCGTAAGATTGATGCCACATTCAGAGCAGTTTCCATTGAGCCTCGTGCAGACCAGGAGCCCAGAGATGCCTGCAGTTTCTGAGGCTTGTTACGCCGGCATGTAGTCCTCTGCGTGATGCTACGTGTACAGAAGCTTTCCCTCCATGTTGTACATATGACATCCAATGATGCACGGAACGTCTGAAATCTGAAGCCTACGGAAACTAAGTAGCAGCCAATGGAAATGTGCATGGAAACTTTATTATGGCTCTGTACAAACTGCAGGTGCCAAACAACAACTACCGTAATCTGCACTGACTGTGCTCGTGATGTTTTATTTTAGAACACCTATTTTTTTAAAAAAAAAAAAAGCAAGTGTGAACTTAGTCGTATGCACGCAGTCCATGTAGATATGTCTTGTACGGGTGGTCATTAACCATTGAATAGCACCTTTGCCGATGCCCCTTCCTTCTCACTGAGATGCCATCGGTGTCTGTGCCTTTTTCTGTTGACTCATTTCCGAATGTAGAACCCACGGTGTAAGCGTCTTGACTTTTAGTAAATGATATATTTGTAATGTTTTTTTAAACTGAACCAAGCTACTGAGAGGTTAATATTTTGCAGAGGGTATTCTCGGCAAAAAAAAATCTGTGTCAAAGATCACTGTTTAATATGTTATATGTTGTATAAGATCCCTGCATTAGATAATTGTTTTTATACAGCCACTCGGATAATTGTGTATATATGTGATTCATCAGAATAAACTAATTCATCCTTTCCACCCACTATTTGTAGGTCACTTATCGGTTGTTTCTACTCGCTATACAGAAATACAGTTTAGTTATATTTGCTAGTAATTTATATGTACCATTCATACTTGCATACAAATATTGAGCTATAAATGATTTATAATAAAACAGTCAAATATATCACTACAATAATCCACTGACACTACCAAAGAGAAAAAGTGGCCGGGCGTGGGTAAGAAGGGCAGGGCGCTCCCTGGAGAGGCGCAGTGACCAGTTTCTAAGTGTCTTGCATTTTGATGTGCAGGCTTTGTGCTCATTTACTGAGCTGTTCACACAAATTGACAATCTGCGGTGGGTACCCAATGGTCACAAATGTGACCCCTCCATCCCCAGACAGTATCATGTTAGCGGCAGCATGTACAAGGCGGTTGTGTGCTTTTTTGTCTGCTACAGTAACAATGCAATCACCCGACCAACGAGCATTTCACTCATTGATGGGGTGATCTTCAGTATGGCCAGGTATCTAGCTGTGTACTTGCACCTACAGCATGTGACAAGCTCTGATGTAGTGCCTGGATGGGTCTTATCAGATAGTTTTCACTGTTGCGATCTTATAACACTCACTTGAAATTTAAGTATTTGGCATCTAATAAGTTAACTAAAGTGAAGTCCAACTCTGCGTTGTGGAGATATTGGCAATCAATTAAGAAAAAAAATCCATTCTGCAGACCCTTTTTAAATCCAGTGTTCGGCTCAACATGAAAAATTTTCTGAAAGGTCATTAGTATCCTGTTTACACAGGCTGACCTCGTTTCAGATGTGCCCAAATTGATCAGTAATAGATTGTTCAATGGAAAATGGTGGCGGCCCTTGGCTCAATGACGAGCCACGATCTCAAATCTACATTCTCTGTCACTATTTTGCCGAAGTCCATCGGATGTCCATTTGTATGGTTCTTGGATTAACTCATTCCATCTGTACAAGTGGCAGACATCCTTTGTTATCATGCATCTATTTTTATTTGTCTGAAGCATTGAACCTATTTTCAGCTGCAGATGGAAGGAAGAGAGCCACAGTATTCATTACTGATGGGTAGGCGGAGCCCCAGATCAGGATGTCACCTCAGATCAAAAGAGTGCTGACTGGCTGGCCCCTCCAGCTCGGGCTCCTCCTACTCAGCTCCAGTCTAAGATTTGAGGTCCAGAGGATGGTCGCTGCTAATGCAGCTCCTCAGAAGATTTTATTATTTCAGCTGCAGATGAAGGAAGAGAGCCACAGTATTCATTACTGATGGGTAGGCGGAGCCCCAGATCAGGATGTTACCTCAGATCAAAAGAGTGATGACTGGCTGGCCCCTCCAGCTCGGGCTCCTCCTACTCAGCTCCAGTCTAAGATTTGAGGTCCAGAGGATGGTCGCTGCTAATGCAGCTCCTCAGAAAATTTTATTATTTTAATATTCGGACAGGAGACTTGGATCACTAGTTGGTCTAGAGGTCTCAGGGTATCAGCGCTGCTGTACCCCAACCTCTCCCTTGGCGGATCTGTATTTACTAAAAGTCCCTGCAGAATCCTTGCCGGCCCTGGGGGATGAGGAGAGCTTTCCTGGCGGGAACGCAAACCACACGTGCGGTCACTGCGTTCTTCGCCCTGGGGGGAAGCATGGGCACTGCGCCAGAAACCCCTGAGGGTCCCTGTGGCGCCTTGGCTGGTGAGTACTCCACACAAATTTTAATAATAATTATGTGTGAGTGCTTTAGCGTCTGAATGAGCAGCGCTATTACTAATGTCAGCGTTACTATGTCAGTATGCGTCAGCGCTGCTGTGACAGCGCTACTACATGTAATGTCAGTATGCTTCAGCGCTGCTGTGACAGCGCTACTACATGTAAATGTCAGTAAGCTTCAGCGCTGCTGTGACAGCGCTACTACATGTAATGTCAGTATGAACGCTGCTGTGACAGCGCTACTACATGTAAAGTCAGTATGCTTCAGCGCTGCTGTGACAGCGCTACTACATGAAGATGTGGTGATTTTTTGTCCGCAGGCAGATACCTGCAGGACAGAGAGGGAGCAGGAGCGGGGAGAGTTCGCGCTCATTATTTGAGCTAGCAGGGGGCGTGGCCTATCTATCCCGGTCTTTTGAGCAGGAAGACGCGCGCTCTGGCTTTTCTCCTGCGATCCCCTCACTGTGGCGGCCATTACTCAGGCTCCTGGGCTCCTCGGACCGCTCCCCTCCTCGTATAACACCACGGCCAGCTGGGTGAGTGTGGATTCCTCACCCCGCAGCGCAGCGATCGCTATCCTGCAGCTGCAGTCTCATCAGAGACATAAAAATTGGCTGGGGCTCACAAATATATATATATTTTGGTGAGTTTGCAATATTAACCCCTTTGAGGGTTATTTCTACCTGCTAAATTTGCTGACTGAATACCGATGGGGTAACTCTGCTTGGTGGAGCGTTAACCCTTCAGCGTTTGAAAAAAAAAAAAAAAAAAAAACCGCATAGTTTTTTGCTGGTATTACCGCTTTGACCTGTTCATACAGGTGAGACATGTCTGAACAGAGTTCAGATGCCGCGGATCACGTCCCAGTGCCATTGCGGCAATCAGATACGCAGACCTCCACAACGTCTAGCGCTGCGGTTGACAGTGGTGGAAAATTGGATGATATCGCTCGATCGATTAATAACTTATCTGACCTTTTAGGTCAATATGTGTCTGCTAATTCCTCTCAGAGGAAGCGACGCAGGCCGTTACCGGCCTCTACACGGAGCGAGTCAGATGTATCTGATATTGGGCAGAGTTCCCCTTTATATTCGGATGGAGAAATATCCGATTCTGATGCGGACGAGCCGCAGGGGCGTTCCTCTATGGCGAAGCGTACGGAGGCATTAATTGAAGCCATGAGAGATATACTACAGTTACCGGAGGAGGTAACTAGTCGTCCTGGTAAAACAGCACGCATGTTCCAGGAGTCCCGTGCTTCGCGCACAACATTGCCAGCTCTGGATGAGCTTAATGGTGTAATAGAGGAGGAACGTCTATGTCCAGATAAGCGTTTTCATGGAACGCATTTCTTTGATACACTTTATCCTTGCTCTACGGAGTTAAAGGCTAATTGGACTTCTGCTCCTGAAGTGGATGTGTCTTTGTCTCAGCTTAGTAAATCCTCACTACTCCCTATTAAGGGAAAAGCGAGCTTACAGGAGCCTTTGGAGAGAAAGGCAGAATTGGCGGCAAAAGCAAGCTATGAGGCTGCGGGTCATGGATTTCGAGCAGTGCTAGGATCCATGTGTGCTGCTAGAGCTTCTCTAAGCTGGTTGGCACGTCTGAAGACGGAGTTGCAAAATGAATCTCCGTTATCTGAGATACGGGAAACTTGTGAATGGTTAGAAACGGCAGCCTGTTATATCTTTGATGCCGGTCTGGATACGGCATCTCTGCTGGCCAAAGCGCAAGCTTCAGCGGTCACAGTCAGAAGAGCTTTATGGCTCAGACAGTGGGCCGGGGACGCAGTTTCCAAACAAGGGTTGTTGGCCTTACCTTACAAGGGTGGCCATCTTTTTGGATCCGACCTCACAGAGCTGATTTCCAGGGCTAAGGCGAAGGAATCAGCATTACCACAGCGAAGGGCCATGGCCTCGGTGTCCAGTAAGCCTGGTGTTTATAGTGGTCGGCGGTCCTTTCGGGGCCGAGGGCGATCTAGTCACTCCTCGTGGGGATCGGGTCGTCCTTCTTTCTCAGGAAAGAAATCCTCTCAGAAAACTCGTACTCCCTGGAAGCAGAGTTTCCGCCAGAACAAGCGGGAACTTGACAAGAAAACCGCAAAGTCGGATTGACGCCAGGGGTCCACTCGAGGATTCTCGAGTGGGGGGTCGCCTGCTTCTTTTCAAGGAGACTTGGATGGCTCGCGTTCCAGATTCCTGGGTAACGCGGATAGTGTCGGCAGGCTATTTCATAGAGTTTGCTTCTCAACCCCCAAATGTTTTTTGTCAATCTCGCGTTCCGTCGGAACCCGAGCTTGTTGTCGCTCTACAGCGAGAGGTCGAATCGCTACTACAAAAGGGTGTAGTGATACCGGTTCCGTCAGAGGACCGAGGAAAAGGTTTTTATTCCAACCTTTTTATAGTTCCCAAAAAGGAGAACAAATTTCGCCCGATTCTGGATCTCAAGCGATTGAACCGGCATGTCCATGCCCGGAAATTTCGCATGGAGTCGCTTCGTTCTGTTGTGGCAGCCCTGTCACAGAACGATTTTCTGGTGTCAATCGACATTCGCGACGCCTATTTGCATATTCCCATCGGAAAGGCTCATCAGCGCTTTCTTCGATTTGCCATAGGTCAGAATCATTACCAGTTCGTGGCTCTGCCGTTCGGCTTAGCCTCAGCGCCAAGGTCTTTACAAAAATTCTGGCGCCCCTCATGGCACTCCTTCGAAGACAGGGGATTACGATTCTCCCTTATCTGGACGATCTTTTGATCGTGGCTTCCTCGGAGGAGGAGGCATTGACGGCTCGGGATTTGTCTCTTCAGTTTCTGAAAGACTTCGGTTGGCTGGTCAATTGGGAGAAGTCGTCCCTGGAACCATCGAGGACAATTCTCTTTTTGGGAATGCATCTCGACACGTTTCGGTCGGTAGTTTCCCTACCACCAGACAAACAGTCATGTCTTCTTCGACATGTACAGATTATGACATCCTCAATGGCAATGTCCCTACGGAAGTGTATGCGTCTTCTGGGACTGATGGTGGCGTCCATGGAGGCAATTCCTTTTGCCCAGTTCCACTCCAGGACTCTTCAAAGGTTCATCTTGAGTCGATGGAATCAGTCGCAATCGCTGGATTGCAGTGTCACCATTTCTCGCGCGGTGCGGGATTCTCTAGAATGGTGGTTACGTCCAGGGGCATTCTCCCTGGGGAAGTCTTTCCTCCCTCTAAAGTGGTCAGTCATAACCACCGATGCCAGCCTGACGGGCTGGGGGGGTGTTTGGAACAATCTCTGGATTCAGGGGGTATGGTCACCGGAAGAGTCTGTGCTTCCGATCAACATCCTGGAATTGAGGGCGATTTTTCTTTGCCTCCAACATTGGACGGTCCCTTTGAGCGGTCTGCCAGTCCGTGTGCAGACAGACAATGCGACGGCTGTCGCGTATATCAATCACCAAGGTGGGACAAGGAGTTCCAGACTCATGGTAGAGGTGTCCCGAATTCTGATTTGGGCAGAGGCCAATGTACCAGCCATTTCGGCGATTCACATTCCAGGGGTTCAGAATATTACTGCGGACTTTCTCAGTCGCAGAAGGATGGATCCCGGGGAATGGAGCCTCCACCCGGAAGTCTTTGCACTACTGTGCTCTCGCTGGGGAACCCCCCAAGTGGATTTGATGGCTTCCAGGTCCAATGCCAAGTTACCGACATTCATGTCCAGGTACAAGGACCCGAAGGCGGTGGCGGTGGATGCTTTAGTGGCTCAGTGGGATCAGTTCAAGCTGATCTATGTATTCCCGCCGATATCCTTACTTCCTCTAGTGCTGCGTCGGATCAGACTAGAGAGAATTCCAGCTATTCTGATAGCTCCAGACTGGCCAAGAAGGGTGTGGTTCTCGACAATAATGTCGCTGTTGGCGGCACCTCCGTTTCCACTCCCTCTTCAACCGGACTTGTTGACTCAGGGGCCCATTTGTCATCCGGACTTGATGTCCCTGCGTTTGACGGCGTGGCTCTTGAGACCGAGATCTTGACCCGTAGAGGTTTTTCAGCCGAGGTCATTGCTACCCTTCGTGCTGCAAGATGTCCGGCTACTTCTAGGATTTACCACAAAATTTGGGAAACCTTCTTTTCGTGGTGTTTGGGGTCTTCTCGGAACCCGAGAAAATTTTCCATTCCCAATCTGTTGGCTTTTCTGCAGCATGGGCTAGACAAGGGTTTGGCAGTTAGCACTCTGAAAGGTCAGATTTCTGCTCTGTCCTTATTGTTCCGGAGAACCATTGCTTCAAATAGAGACGTGATCTCTTTTTTCCGAGGTATCTCTCGTAAGTTTCCGCCGCGGAAGGCACCCGTGTCTCCTTGGCGGCTCAACCTTGTTTTGGAGGCTCTTCAGCATAAACCTTTTGAACCTATGGTTTCTGCTAGCCTTTCTTTACTTTCTTGGAAGGTGGCTTTCCTTGTTGCAGTCACTTCCTTGAGGAGAGTTTCTGAATTGGCAGCTCTTTCTTGCTCGCCTCCTTTTCTGGAGTTTTTTTCCGGATCGTGTAGTGCTTCGCACTCAGGGTGATTTTTTGCCTAAAGTGGTGTCACAATTTCATGTTAACCAGGATATTGTGTTGCCTTCACTCTGTCCGGATCCGAAGAATACGAAAGAGCGAGATTTACACACATTGGATTTAGTGCGGGCCTTGAAGTTTTATCTATCTATTACTCAAGGTTTTCGTAAGACGGACTCCCTGTTTGTGGTTCCGGCAGGTCGTCGGCGTGGTCAACGAGCTTCCAAGGGTTCTATAGCTCGTTGGATCCGGTCAGCTATTTTGGAAGCTTACCGTCTTCGGGGTGAATCTTGCCCGATTAAGATTCGAGCCCATTCCACGAGAGCTGTGGCTTCATCGTGGGCTTTTCATCAAGGTGCTTCGGCAGTGCAGCTTTGCCGAGCGGCGACTTGGCGCTCTGTCCACACGTTTACAAGATTTTATAAAGTGGACGTCAGTGCTTCCGCTGATGCAGCCCTCGGACGTAGGGTCCTGCAGGCAGCTGTAGTTTAAAGTTCTGGATGAACTTGTGTTTAGCGCTGGTTGCGCTTTGTTGTTAAGGTTGTTGGGTTTCTGCCTTTTGTTGGTTTTTTCCCACCCTTATTTTTGAACTGCTTTGGGACGTCCCATCAGTAATGAATACTGTGGCTCTCTTCCTTCATCTGCAGCTGAAACACGGATTTTGGTAAAGACTTACCTGTAAAATCCTTTTCAGCGAAGGAAGGAAGAGAGACACAGCACCCTCCCACGGCAGAAGTGTGTTGATGTTTTCAGATGCAGCGCGACCCTTATCTGATAGCGATTATCTGGGCTGAGGTCAGCGCGCTAAGGCTCTGTTCCAGCATCGCCAGCTCATCGCAGTAGTCAGGTTCCGTGAGTAGTACCTGGAACTCTGTGGTTTTTGGCTTTCTTTGCATGCATAACCTGTATCCTTGTGTTTTTTCTCTGAAGTTCCTTCAGAAGGGGTTATGTTGCTCCGCTGGTGATCTTGGCTCTTTTCCTAAAAGCTTTGATACGACTGGAGCTGAGTAGGAGGAGCCCGAGCTGGAGGGGCCAGCCAGTCATCACTCTTTTGATCTGAGGTAACATCCTGATCTGGGGCTCCGCCTACCCATCAGTAATGAATACTGTGTCTCTCTTCCTTCCTTCGCTGAAAAGGATTTTACAGGTAAGTCTTTACCAAAATCCGTGTTTTATATTCGGACAGGAGACTTGGATCACTAGTTGGTCTAGAGGTCTCAGGGGTACCAGCGCTGCTGTACCCCAACCTCTCCCTTGGCGGATCTGTATTTACTCAAAGTCCCTGCAGAATCCTTGCCGGCCCTGGGGGATGAGGAGAGCTTTCCTGGCGGGGACGCAAACCACACGTGCGGTCACTGCGTTCCTCGCCCTGGGGGGAAGCATGGGCACAGCGCCAGAAACCCCTGAGGGTCCCTGTGGCGCCTTGGCTGGTGAGTACTCCACACAAATTTTTGATTATAATTATGTGTGAGTGCTTTAGCGTCTGAATGAGCAGCGCTATTACTTGTATGTCAGTATGCTTCAGCGCTGCTGTGACAGCGCTACTACATGTATGTCAGTATGCTTCAGTGCTGCTGTGACAGCGCTGTTACAAGTAGATGTGGTGATTTTTTGTCCGCAGGCAGATACCTGCAGGACAGAGAGGGAGCAGGAGCGGGGGAGTTTCGCGCTCATTATTTGAGCTAGCAGGGGGCGTGGCCTAACTATTCCCGGTCTTCTGAGCAGGAAGACGCGCGCTCTGGCGTTTCTCCTGCGGCTCCCTCACTGTGGCGGCCATTACACAGGCTCCTGGGCTCCTCAGACCGCTCCTCTCCTCATAAGACACCACGGCCAGCTGGGTGAGTGCTGATTCCTCACCCCGCAGCGCAGCGATCGCTATCCTGCAGCTGCAGTCTCATTAGAGACATAAAAATTGGCTGGGGCTCACAAATATATATATTGTGGTGAGTTTGCAATATTAACCCCTCTGAGGGTTATTTCTACCAGCTAAATTTTTTGACTGAATACCGCTGGGGTAACCCTGCTTGGTGGAGCGTTAACCCTTCAGCGTTTAAAAAAAAAAAAAACCGCATAGTTTTTGCTGGTATTACCGCTTTGACCTGCTCATACAGGTGAGACATGTCTGAACAGAGTTCAGATGCCGCGGACCACGTCCCAGTGCCATTGCGGCAATCAGATACGCAGACCTCAACAGCGTCTAGCGCTGCGGTCGACAGCGGTGGAAAATTGGACGATATCGCTCGATCGATCAACAACTTGTCTGACCTTTTAGGTCAATATGTGTCTGCTAATTCCTCTCAGAGGAAGCGACGCAGGCCGTTACCGGCCTCTACACGGAGCGAGTCAGATGTATCTGATATTGGGCAGAGTTCCCCTTTAAATTCGGATGGAGAAGTATCCGATTCAGATGCGGACGAGCCGCAGGGGCGTTCCTCTATGGCGAAGCGTACGGAGGCATTAATTGAAGCCATGAGAGATATATTACAGTTACCGGAGGAGGTAACTAGTCGTCCTGGTAAATCAGCACGCATGTTCCAGGAGTCCCGTGCTTCGCGTACAACATTGCCAGCTCTGGATGAGCTTAATAGTGTAATAGAGGAGGAACGTCGTGTCCAGATAAGCGTTTTCATGGAACGCATTTCTTTGATACACTTTATCCTTGCTCTGCGGAGTTAAAGGCTAATTGGACTTCTGCTCCTGAAGTGGATGTGTCTTTATCTCAGCTTAGTAAATCCTCACTACTCCCTATTAAGGGAAAAGCGAGCTTACAGGAGCCTTTGGATAGAAAAGCAGAATTGGCGGCAAAAGCAAGCTATGAGGCTGCGGGTCATGGATTCCGAGCAGTGCTAGGATCCATGTGTGCTGCTAGAGCTTCTCTAGGCTGGTTGGCACGTCTGAAGACGGAGTTGCAAAATGAATCTCCGTTATCTGAGATACGGGAAACTTGTGAATGGTTAGAAACGGCAGCATGTTATATATTTGATGCCGGTCTGGATACGGCATCTCTGCTGGCCAAAGCGCAAGCTTCAGCGGTCACAGTCAGAAGAGCTTTATGGCTCAGACAGTGGGCCGGGGACGCAGTTTCCAAACAAGGGTTGTTGGCCTTACCTTACAAGGGTGGCCATCTTTTTGGATCCGACCTCACAGAGCTGATTTCCAAGGCTAAGGCGAAGGAATCAGCATTACCACAGCGTAGGGCCATGGCCTCAGTGTCCAGTAAGCCTGGTGTCTATAGTGGTCGGCGGTCCTTTCGGGGCCGAGGACGATCTAGTCACTCCTCGTGGGGATCGGGTCGTCCTTCCTTCTCAGGAAAGAAATCCTCTCAGAAAACTCGTACTCCCTGGAAGCAGAGTTTCCGCCAGGACAAGCGGGAACTTGACAAGAAGCCCGCAAAGTCGGATTGACGCCAGGGGTCCACTCGAGGATTCTCGAGTGGGGGGTCGCCTGTTTCTTTTCAAGGAGACTTGGATGGCTCGCGTTCCAGATTCCTGGGTAACGCGGATAGTGTCAGCAGGCTATTTCATAGAGTTTGCTTCTCGACCCCCAAATGTTTTTTGTCAATCTCACGTTCCGTCGGAACCCGAGCTTGTTGTCGCTCTACAGCGAAAGGTCGAATCTCTGCTACAAAAGGGTGTAGTGATACCGGTTCCGTCAGAGGACCGAGGGAAAGGTTTTTATTCCAACCTTTTTATAGTTCCCAAAAAGGAGAACAAATTTCGCCCGATTCTGGATCTCAAGCGATTAAACCGGCATGTCCATGCCCGGAAATTTCGCATGGAGTCGCTTCGTTCCGTTGTGGCAGCTCTGTCACAGAACGATTTTCTGGTGTCAATCGACATTCGCGACGCCTATTTGCATATTCCCATCGGAAAGGCTCATCAGCGCTTTCTTCGATTTGCCATAGGTCAGAATCATTACCAGTTCGTGGCTCTGCCGTTCGGCTTAGCCTCAGCGCCAAGGGTCTTTACAAAAATTCTGGCGCCCCTCATGGCAATCCTTCGAAGACAGGGGATTACGATTCTCCCTTATCTGGACGATCTTTTGATCGTGGCTTCCTCGGAGGAGGAGGCGTTGACGGCTCGGGATTTGTCTCTTCAGTTTCTGAAGGACTTCGGTTGGCTGGTCAATTGGGAGAAGTCGTCCCTGGAACCATCGAGGACAATCCTCTTTTTGGGAATGCATCTCGACACGTTTCGGTCGGTAGTTTCCCTACCACCAGACAAACAGTCATGTCTTCTTCGACATGTACAGATTATGAAATCCTCAACGGCAATGTCCCTACGGAAGTGTATGCGTCTTCTGGGACTGATGGTGGCGTCCATGGAGGCAATTCCTTTTGCCCAGTTCCATTCCAGGACTCTCCAAAGGTTCATCTTGAGTCGGTGGAACCAGTCGCAATCGCTGGATTGCAGTGTCACCATTTCTCGCGCGGTGCGGGATTCTCTAGAATGGTGGTTACGTCCAGGGGCATTCTCCCTGGGGAAGTCTTTCCTCCCTCCGAAGTGGTCAGTCATAACCACCGATGCCAGCCTGACGGGCTGGGGGGGTGTTTGGAACAATCTCTGGATTCAGGGGGTATGGTCATCGGAAGAGTCTGTTCTTCCGATCAACATCCTGGAATTGAGGGCGATTTTCCTTTGCCTCCAACATTGGACGGTCCCTTTGAGCGGTCTGCCAGTCCGAGTGCTGACAGACAATGC
Source organism: Oophaga sylvatica (assembly GCA_033576555.1). NCBI lineage: Eukaryota > Metazoa > Chordata > Amphibia > Anura > Dendrobatidae > Oophaga > Oophaga sylvatica. The sequence goes on along the minus strand of JARQOD010000001.1, from coordinate 693,081,477 downwards.
GACGGCTGTCGCGTATATCAATCACCAAGGTGGGACAAGGAGTTCCAGACTCATGGTAGAGGTGTCCCGAATTCTGATTTGGGCAGAGGCCAGTGTACCAGCCATTTCGGCGATTCACATTCCAGGGGTTCAGAATATTACAGCGGACTTTCTCAGTCGCAGAAGGATGGATCCCGGGGAATGGAGCCTCCACCCGGAAGTTTTTGCACTACTGTGCTCTCGCTGGGGAACCCCACAAGTGGATTTGATGGCATCCAGGTCCAATGCCAAGTTACCGACGTTCATGTCCAGGTACAAGGACCCGAAGGCTGTGGCGGTGGATGCTCTAGTGGCTCAGTGGGATCAGTTCGAGCTGATCTATGTATTCCCGCCGATATCCTTACTTCCTCTAGTACTGCGTCGGATCAGACTAGAGAGAATTCCAGCTATTTTGATAGCTCCAGACTGGCCAAGAAGGGTGTGGTTCTCGACAATAATGTCGCTGTTGGCGGCACCTCCTTTTCCACTCCCTCTTCAACCGGACTTGTTGACTCAGGGGCCCGTTTGTCATCCGGACTTGATGTCCCTGCGTTTGACGGCGTGGCTCTTGAGACCGAAATCTTGACCCGTAGAGGTTTCTCAGCCGAGGTCATTGCTACCCTTCGTGCTGCAAGAAGTCCGGCTACTACTAGGATTTACCACAAAATTTGGGAAACCTTCTTTTCGTGGTGTTTGGGGTCCTCTCGGAACCCGAGAAAATTTTCCATTCCCAACCTGTTGGCTTTTCTGCAGCATGGGCTAGACAAGGGTTTGGCAGTCAGCACCCTGAAAGGTCAGATTTCTGCTCTGTCCTTATTGTTCCGGAGAACCATTGCTTCAAATAGAGACGTGCTCTCCTTTTTCCGAGGTATATCTCGTAAGTTCCCGCCGCGGAAGGCACCCGTGTCTCCTTGGCGGCTCAACCTTGTTTTGGAGGCTCTTCAGCATAAACCTTTTGAGCCTATGTTTTCTGCTAGCCTTTCTTTACTTTCTTGGAAGGTGGCTTTCCTTGTTGCAGTCACTTCCTTGAGGAGAGTTTCTGAGTTGGCAGCTCTTTCTTGTTCGCCTCCTTTTCTGGAGTTTTTTCCGGATCGTGTAGTGCTTCACACTCGGGGTGATTTTTTGCCTAAAGTGGTGTCACAATTTCATGTCAACCAGGATATTGTGTTGCCTTCATTCTGCCCGGATCCGAAGAATGTGAAAGAGCGTGCTTTACACACATTGGATTTAGTGCGGGCCTTGAAGTTTTATCTATCTATTACTCAAGGTTTTCGTAAGACGGACTCCCTATTTGTGGTTCCAGTCGGTCGTCGGCGTGGTCAACGAGCTTCCAAGGATTCTATAGCTCGTTGGATTCGGTCAGCTATATTGGAAGCTTACCGTCTTCAGGGTGAATCTTGCCCGATTAAGATTCAAGCCCATTCCACGAGGGCTGTGGCTTCATCGTGGGCTTTTCACCAAGGTGCTTCGGCAGTGCAGCTCTGCCGGGCGGCGACTTGGCGCTCTGTCCACACGTTTACGAAGTTTTATAAAGTGGACGTCAGTGCTTCCGCTGATGCAGCCCTCGGACGTAGGGTCCTGCAGGCAGCTGTAGTTTAAAGTTCTGGATGAACTTGTGTTTAGCGCTGGTTGCGCTTTGTTGTTAAGGTTGTTGGGTTTCTGCCTCTTGTTGGTTTTTTCCCACCCTTATTTTTGAACTGCTTTGGGACGTCCCATCAGTAATGAATACTGTGGCTCTCTTCCTTCCATCTGCAGCTGAAACACGGATTTTGGTAAGAACTTACCTGTAAAATCCTTTTCAGCGAAGGAAGGAAGAGAGACACAGCACCCTCCCAAGGCAGAAGTGTGTTGATGTTTTCAGATGCAGCGCGACCCTTATCTGATAGCGATTATCTGGGCTGAGGTCAGCGCGCTAAGGCTCTGTTCCAGCATCGCCAGCTCATCGCAGTAGTCAGGTTCCGTGAGTAGTACCTGGAACTCTGTGGTTTTTGGCTTTCTTTGCATGCATAACCTGTATCCTTGTGTTTTTTCTCTGAAGTTCCTTCAGAAGGGGTTATGTTGCTCCGCTGGTGATCTTGGCTCTTTTCCTAAAAGCTTTGGTACGACTGGAGCTGAGTAGGAGGAGCCCGAGCTGGAGGGGCCAGCCAGTCAGCACTCTTTTGATCTGAGGTGACACCCTGATCTGGGGCTCCGCCTACCCATCAGTAATGAATACTGTGTCTCTCTTCCTTCCTTCGCTGAAAAGGATTTTACAGGTAAGTTCTTACCAAAATCCGTGTTTTTTTTGTTTCCTCTTCTGACAGCAGAGATGTCCTCTCACAATGTGTTCATATTTGTGCCCTTTGCTTTCTTTCAAAAACTAAGATAAGAACAAAATGAGCAAATACCCTGAAGAAAATAAATAAATAGCAATAGTGCATGTAAATAACATAGGGTACTTAGTTAACGTTGTTTTGATTTAAGAAAAAAAAAAATCGTAAAAGCCATCCCACCACATCAGTGACCCTATTTGGGACAGTCCTAACCTCTAATATGGTAATGTTTTCACATGTCAAATGACGTAAATGTGTGAATAAGGGCAGAGCAGGACCGAAGCCCTTACTATCTGACGCCCAGCCATTGGAAGCTCTTTGAACTGGACATTTCACTTATTTAGCTTTGCATGGTTGGTGTCCAAGAGTCGGGGTCTCTTTCCTGCTTGGCCCCTATTCACATTTACGTCATTTGACTTCTGGTAAAGTTTTAATACCAGAGGTTAGGGCCATCCCGAGTAGGGTACACCTTGTAATGGAAGGATGGCTTTTACATTTTACATTATTAACTAAGCACCCTATGTTATTTTTATGTTCTATTGTGTTTATTTACTTACAGTAGTGTATTTGCTCATTTTGTTTTTGATAAGGAATTATTATATTGTAGCCATAAGAGCTCTGATCAATGTTGAAACAGAACTGCCTCCATTATATTGGGGCACAATTCTTGTAGTAAATTACAGGAGGATGGACAGGTAGGAGGAACATTGGTTACGTGTTAATTTCTCTTATCATATTACAGTACAAACAACCAATCAGAATATGACAAGAGGTTACATAGAAATGATTCTGTGTTTATGCTAAAAGAGAATAATGCAATGCACGTGGTTGATGTTAAAGGTTCTTACCCTAGACCACACTGACCCTAAAGGGTAGCGTGACCAGGACAAGTGCCTTCTGTAAACGTTACATCTTTACTTATAATTACTTATTAATCCTAATCCCATCGGCACCCGTGTCACATGATCGTGGGTTGGCATGACAACCCGGGGTCTGCAGGAGACCCCTGTGGTTGTGATTGCTATGAGCGCTGCCCAGCGGTCGGCATTCATAGCAAGTGAGCATTTCTGCTACACACAGGCGATCAGACAACTGCAGCTTCTTGTCTTCCATGGAGACTATTGAAGCATGCAAAAAGTAAAAAAAAAAATTGTTTTAAAAACATATATAGAAAAAAGTTCAAATCACCCATTTGCCCCATTCAAAATAAATTTAAAAAAAAGTCTGTTACCTACCGGCAACGGTATTTTTCGGAGCCCATGACAGCACCATGAGTGAGGGGATCTGCCCTTCAAGGACAGGAAACCTACAGCTATAAAAGGGTGGCACCTCTCCCACCCATCAGTTGGATTACAGAGCATGAGAGGAGCACCCATATTTAATGGCAGAAACATGCAATACACCTAACACCAGATGATTTCACAACCGTGAATACTTACAATTGGAAGAAGCGCTCACCCACACATGAAGGGAGGGAATATAAGGGTGCTATCATGGGCTCAGTTACTTACCGGTAACGGTATTTTTCAAAGAATTTATTCGGTCTCCCATGACAGCATCACGAGAGAATTACAGAGAGGTAAGTATTTTAGGGAGGTACTACAGCCTTAAGTACCCTTATTCTGAACGTGACATCGGAAGAGGCACCCATATCCAGCCTATAAAATTTTTAAAAGGTGGAAGGAGAAGCCTATGTAGCTGTCTTGCATATCTGCTTGGACGAGACCTATCCGCGCAGGAGGCTGCCATGGCCCGTGTGGAGTGAGCCCTCAGACTTTCTGGCACTGTCTTGCCACTTGACGTATAAGCTAATGCAATGGCCTTCCTGGACCATCTAGCTAAAGTGCTTCATGACACCCTAAGTCCCTTTCTAGCTCCCTGGAAGGACACTAATAAGGAATTATCCTTTTTCCAGGGATCAGTGACAAGTACTCTAACAGGCACCTCCTGACATCAAGTGTATGAAGCTTCATTTCTTTCTGGTTCTTAGGGTATGTTCCCACAGTCAGTAACCGGCAGTGCTTTGGACGCAGCACATGTTCGCTCTGTCCAAAGGGCTGCCAGCTTTTGAACGCCGGTGATTCCGCATGTGTTCATTGAGCCATGCCAAATCACAGTATCCAATACATTGTACGGGGACATTTATCTTGCAGAGACTAAGCATCTACGCAAGATAAATTGACATGCGGTCTGGAAAGACGCCGCATGTCCTCCACCGGGAAGCCGCGGGTGCCTGTGCAGCATAGTGGAGACGGGATTTCTTCAAATCCCATCCACTATGATGTAACATCTGGACGCTGCGGATGTACTCAGCGCCCAACCCGAAGCATTTACTGACTGGGAGCATACACTTAGGATTGGGAAGGAAGGGAGAGCTATTTCCTGCAACCTACGGAATTTGGAGGCTACCTTTGGTAAGATGGATCTGGCTTTAGGATAACCCTATCCTCCAGGACAGATGTTAATGCAACCAGGAGGGAAAGTACCTTTATTGGGGCTGACTCAATGGGTTCAAACTGTGAACCTGTCATAGCTGTTAGGACCAGGTTCAGGTCCCATGGCATTATTGTCTAGGGTGGAACTAGATCTGGTTGACGCCTTAATAAATCTAGCTATTCAGTAATTCCCCTGAGATCACAGCTAAACAGTGCCCCCAGGGCTGATACCTGGGCTTTGAGAGCACTAGTGGATAGGCCCATCTCAAGCCCATTCTGAAGGAATTCCAGAATCCGACCATTTGGGACCTCCCCTGATCTTAAAATTTGTAGACAAAAACCTTTTCCAGGTTCTGGCGTAAATTTTGGTTGTGACCTCTTTACTACTCTTTAGAAGAGTGGCTATCAGATTAGGAGAAAAACCTCTTACCCTCAACAATGACCTTTCAAATTCCACACCGTCAGGTGAAGCCCAGCCACTCGTGGATGGCAGCTTTTCTAAGGGACATAGAGGGACTGTTTAAAGGGAATCTGTCACCCTAAATTGACGGGATATTTAAATGATGGCAGTCAGGTCAGATGGGCGGTGTTTTGGGTACTTGCCTTAACATGTTGTTCGCCGCTGTCTCCATTATTTCTGGGAATTGTAGTCGTTGCCCTCCATATAACGCACCTGCACATTGCAATCTTGAATTGCGCACACGCAGTATGCTTTGCCCGCAGATTGCAATGCGCAGGCGCGTTATATGGAGGGCAACGACTACAATTCCCAGAAATAATGGAGACAGCGGCGAACAACATGTTAAGGCAAGTACCCAAACACCGCCCATCTGACCTGACTGCCATCATTTAAATATCCTACCAATTTAGAGTGACAGATTCCCTTTAATGTTCTCACCACCTGATGTTGAATGTTATCTAGTTTACTAGCTGGTAGTTGACATTCCTGAATTTCTGAGTATAGAATTAGCCCTAAGAACTCTTGCACCTTTAGGGGCTCTTAATGTTCAATGGCCACCACAACCGTTCTAAGGTTGCAATTATTTCTTTTACTTGCATCGAGCAATGATCAGCTGACCTGCCTACAATAAGAAAATCGTCCAGGTAGGGAAAAATCAAGGCCTTGGTTTCATGTAGATGAGCCATGACTTCTGCCACCACCTTTGTGAAGACCCGAGGGGCAACGGCGAGACCAAAGAGGAGAGTTTTAAATTGAAAATGTCTAATTGTGCCCTCTATGACCACCTCCACCCTGAGGAACCACTCCACCTGTATAAGCACATTGATAGTATGCAACCTTGAGATCCTACACCTCCATGAAACAATTTTAAAACATTAGCTTTATTGCTGATCTAATTGATTCCATTTTGAAGGGGCGCACTTTCAAGAACTGATTCAGAGCTTTTAGGTTTATAATAGTTCTAAAGGAGCCATCCGGCTTCCGAATCAAAAACAGGAGATTAAAACCCTTTACCCCTTTCTGGCAAGGGAACCTCCACCAGGACAGCCTTATGCAACAGCTCCAGGACCTCCACTTCCAGGGCTTTTGTTCTGCAGAGGAAGGCCGGGAAGGGGTTACCATGAACCTGCCCAGTGGGATCGAAAGAAACTCTAAATTCAGCCCTGATGTTATCAGGCTATGAACCCAGTCACTATTTTGATAATTCAATCCAGGCAGGGTACAAAGCTGACAGCCTACCCCTTACCTGGGCCGGCAGTCATTGGGGTGGTTTTTATGTTCCCGAGAGGAGCTCCCAAACCTGAACCCCCTACCTTTCTTCCTATCATCCCACTTGGCTCAGTCCCTGGAAGGCTTTCCACAGCTACATTTTCTCCTACTGAAGGGACGTGTGTAGGAGGGAACCGACAGACTGGGAAGCTTCTCCCTACTTTCTCCAGAAGCTCATCTAGGACCTGCTCAAATAGGCACTCCCTCTCTCATGGAATAGCACAAAGTTTAGACCTGACCTGAATATCCCTGGGCCAGCATTTCAGCCACAATGCTTTCTGGGCTATATTCAAGAGGGACGCAGCTTCTGCTGCCAAACTGACCGAGTCTGCTAAGGCATCTGATAAAGAGTGCTGCGGCACCCTGTATCATTTATAACGACTCTAGAATAGTCTGTCTAGAAGCCCTCTCCTTCAGTTGAGTATTCGGTCCAACCAGATCATCATAGACCTGGCTGTACATGTAGACGCTACCGCTGGCCTTAGAACTCCTGCCAACATCTCCCAGGTGCCCTTAAGGAAGGTATCCACCTTCTTATCCAGTGGGTCTTTTAAAGTTCCTATGTCCTCAAAGGGCAAAGAGGATTCTTTCTACTCCTTGGCTACAGCCACATTAAGTTTTGGGGCCTTATCCCAAGAACTTGACACCGGGTCATCAAAAGGATACCTCCTTTTAAATGCTGGGGGAAGGGAACCTTTCCTCTCTGGTCTTTTCCACTCTTGGTGTATGAGAGAATGGATCTTATCATTCAAGGGAAGGACCTGCGCTTCCTCTGGTCCAGTCCCCCAAACATGACATCCTGAACTGACCGCTCAGGCTTTGTCTCTATCTCTACTATCCCCATAGCATTCCTGACCGCCTTCACCAATTTATCCACCCGGTCTATGGGGAAACAGAAGCGGCCAGAGTCGTCTTCCGAAGATGTAGACGCTGATGATGACCTGGAAGAATCCTCGCCCCTGACATAGTCACTGAAAGTGTCCGATCCCGGGGACCTAGTCTTTCTTTTTTTCCTTCCCCCTATGGGTCTCTCCTTGGGACAGGGACATCATGGACTCCTTTACTTCAGTCCTATTAATTTTCCTTAGACTTGTAGCAGAATTAGGTGTCTCCTCTACTACTGTCTGCTGGATACAAGGCTGACACAACCTCTTTAAATAGGAGTCTGGCTAGGGGGACCTACACAGTGCACACTCCTTATGTCTTGATTTCCCTGCACACTTCTTTCCCTAGCAGGATCAGGAGAAACAAGGGGAAGACTACATCACCGAGTGGACTTTCACGAAGATCACTTACCAGTGTGAATCAAATGAATAGGTACCGGATTACAAGGTGGACACATCTCAGCCGAAGGATCTTCCCTGGAGGCTGCTGAATCATCCACTCTATTGGAGCTCCTCTGACTATACCTCTCTGCAGAATCCAGACTCTCACACGGCCACTTCCCGCACTGACACAGGGTTGTCGCCGGGATGCCCGAGGCTCCTGACAGAGCTGCTGCTGTACAAGATGTACCTGTTCCTGCTCGCATGACTCCATCCTTTCAGAAAAAGATTAGGCCCAGAAGCAAGGAGGTCTGTGCAGGTGGCCTTTTTAAGGGCTGGGCACACTCCCATCCGGTACCCCTGGATATCTGGGTCAGCAGGTCACGAGATCCTCGTCGCCATCTTGGAGATCTCCTGGCCAGAGCTCACCAGCCGCTCCTGCACCCGGACATGACACAGTCCCTCGAGCGTCCCGCTCCCCTCAGGCCCGAATACGCAACACCCTCCCTGAGCCCGCCGCCTACAGCCGCATCACCAGGGCCTGCACAAGCTGTGTCACCAAGGCCCGCACTCGCCGCGTCACCAGGGCCCACCCCATCTGTGTCATCAGGGCCCGCCTGACACGTCCCCGGGTGTCACCTGACCACCAGGAACCGCCAGCACGTCATCAGAACCCGCTGGATGCTACAGGCCACACCACGCAAGAGACACTGCCGGCAAGTACCAGGGCATACTCTTGTCTTCTGGCACCGACCATCCGGAGCTGGGAATCCTCCCTGGACACCGCTCCAACTGCTTCGCTCACAACCGTGCGGTCCACCCTGGCCCCACTGTAGTGTTTCCAGGGACCCCGTACCGGCTGAGGCAGGGGACCCCCACTGCCTGAACTGACCAGCCGGGCATGGGGATTCGACGAATCTTCTACCTCACAGGTATGTCTGAAGAGGTTCACCCATCAAGGACAGGAAACCAACTGATGAGTGAGAGGTGCCGCTGTTTTATGTCTGTAGATTTCCTGTCTTTGAAGGGTGGATCCCCTTTCTCGTGCTGCTGTCATGGGAGTCCGAATAAATGCACACATTTGGTATCGCATTCAGAATCGTCCAATCTAATAAGCTATAAAAAGAATCCGATTGGTAAGTGGTGTAGCGAAAAAAGTCAAAATGCCAGAATTACGTTTTTTTGGTCGCTGCAACATTGCAATAAAATGTAATAACGGGCGATCAAAAGATCGTGTCCAGACCAAAATGGTATAATTAAAACCTTCATCTCGGCACGCAAAAAATAAGCCCTAACCCAACCCCAGATCATGAAAAATGGAGACGCTACGAGTCTCAGAAAATTACGTTTTGTTTAAACAAACTTTGGAATTTTTTCACCATTTAAATAAAAAACGACCTTTACATGTTTGGTATCTACAAACTCGAAATGACCTAAAGAATCATAATGGCAGGTCAGTTTTCGCATTTGGTGAACATGGTAAAAAAAAAATCCTAAAAACAGTTATGGAATTGCACTTTTCTTTTGCAATTTCAGCGCACTTGGAATTTTTTTTCCCGTTTTGGAGTACACGATATGGTAAAACCAATGGTGTCGTTCAAAAGTACAACTCATCCCGCAAAAAAAGCCCTCACATGGCCATATTGATGGAAAAATAAAAAAGTTATGGCTCTGGGAAGAATGGGAGCAAAAAAACACTCAAAAACGAAAAAGGGTTGCGGCATGAAGGGGTTAAAGGGAAGGGGGTAGATTGGTTTAAAGGAAATAGTAATTATGGTTTATTAAATTTCCTATCAGCTTTTATATTAGGTTTTATCTGATTAGTGGCCAGTGTGAACACGCGCCTACACTTTGGAATATAAGCTGGTATACATGCAATTTATTTCTTTTGGTTTTTACTTTGCTTTCTTTGTATGGAAGACATACAGGTGTCAATACCAGACACTTTCGACCACATAGGAGGGGACAAAATTCCTTTACCCAGTTTGGGCAGAAAAAAACCCACAAGGTTAATATGGTAATCGGGAACGCAACATGTTGCGTTTGGCGGGCACGTCAAAGCGACGCATGGGGATGCATCTGCATACAACACATGTCCCTGCATACACAATGTTAAATATAGGTATGCAAGACGCCTGTGGATCTATGCGAATCTTAAGGCAAGTACGCAGGCCTACGCTGCGCACAGTAATGCTAATGTGAAACCAGCCTAAGAGGTATTCACATGGATAGGGACCCATCAGTTTTTTTGAGACCACCTTGACGTTGGTTGATGGGTAGGCATCACTTGGCCAAATTGTGTGCAAAGCATCTAATTTTTTTCTAGTATTCAGAAGCCGTATTGCTATTCATATTTCATATATTTCACATTGACATGCTTTAGCATGATAGAGTGCAACTTTTTTATATATTTCCTCAATATCTGACTTGAAATCGGAATAAATCTTTCCCGTTTTAGGTCAATTAGGATTACCATAATTATTAATATTTGCCAAATGCCAGAATAATGAGAGCGAGAGAATGTTTTAAGGCATTTTTATTACTGCAAAGTAAAAGGTTTACATACACTAAGATTATTATACCTTTAAACAATTCTAGACTGCCCATGTGATGATGTTATGTGTTTGGAAGCTTCTGATAGTTTTTTTGACATCTCAGATAATTAGAGACACTCCTGTGGATGTATTTTAATACACATCTGAAATACACTGTCTTTGTGTAGCATCATGGGAAAGTCTAAAGAAATCAGCCAAGAAATCAGGAAGAGAATTGTGGACCTGCACAAGTCTGGCTCATCCTTGGGTACAATTTCAAGATACCTGAAGGTGCCTCGTTCATCTGTACAAACAATTATTTGCAAGTACAAACAAGATGGGAATGTCCAGCCATCATACCGCTCAGGAAGGAGACAAGTTCTGTGTCCCAGAGATGAACGTGCTTTGGTGCGACATGTGCATATCCACCCAAGGACAAAAGCAAAATACCTTGTGAAGATGATGGTGGAAGCTGGTAAGAATGTATCAATAGCAACAGTGAAACGAGTACTGTATCAACATGGGCTGAAAGGCCACTCTGCCGGGAAGAAGTCATTACTCCAAAAGAAACATAAAAAAGCCAGATTAATGTTTGCAAATGCACACATGAACAAAGACCTTAATTTTTGGAGACATGTCCTGTGGTCTGAATAAGCTAAAATTGAACTTTTTGGGCATAATGACCATCGTAGCCTTTGGAGGAAAAAGGGAGAAGCTTGGAAGCCCAAGAACACCATCCCAACTGTGAAACACCGGGTGGGGGCAGTATCATGTTGGGTTGTTTTGCTACAGGAGGGACTGGTGCACTTCACAAAATAGATGGCATCATGAGAAAAGATTATGTGGCAATACTGAAGCAACATCTCAAGACATCAGCCAGGAAGTTAAAGCTTGGGCGGAAATGGGTCTTCCAAATGGACAATGACCCAAAGCATACTGCCAAAATGGTAACAAAGTGATTTAAGGATAATAAAGTCAATGTTTTGGAGTGGCCATCACAAAGACCAGATCTTAGTCTTATGGAAAATGTATGGGCAAAGCTGAAAAAGCAGGTACGAGCAAGGAGACTTACAAACCTGGATCAGTTACACCAGTTTTGTCAGGAGGAATGGGCCCAAATTCAGACCAACTATTGTGAGAAGCTTGTAGAAAGATATCCCAAACATTTGACCCAAGTCATTCTGTTAAAGGGCAATGTTACCAAATACTAATGAAATGTATGTAAACTTTTTACTTTGGCATAACTAATAAAAATGCCTTAAAACATTCTCTCTCGTTATTTTGGCATTTGGCAAATATTAATAATTATGGTAATCGTAATTGACCTAAAGCAGGAAAGGTTTATTCTGATTTCATGTCACATATTGAGAAAAACATGCATATGTGTCTTTTTATATAGTGAATGTAAACTTCTGGTTTCAACTGCATATACAGTGGGTTCGGAAAGTATTCAGACCCCTTTAAATTTTTCACTCTGTTTCATTGCAGCCATTTGGTAAATGCAAAAAAGTTATTTTTTTTAAATCATTAATGTACACTCTGCACCCCATTTTGACTGAAAAAAAACAGAAATGTCGAAATTTTTGCAAATTTATTAAAAAAGAAAAACTGAAATATCAATTTCTTCTGCTGTTGCGCAAATGGAACAGACAACAGGTAGACATGATAGTCAATTGGCAAGACAACCCACCATAAAGGATTAGTTCTGCAGGTGGTGACCACAGACCATTTCTCTGTTCTCATCCTTTTTGGCTGTTGTTTTGATGCCTTTTGCATTTTGTCATTGCTCTCACCCCTAGAGGGACAGTAGCATGAAATTGCTCAGGTAGTGCAGCTCATACAGGATGGCATATCTGTGGAAAGAAGGGTAGCTGTGTCTGTCAACACAGTGTCCAGAGCATGGATCAGATACCAACAGACGTGGAGGGGGCTGTAGGTGGGCAACAACCCAGCAGCAGGACCACTACCTCCTCGTTTGTGCATGGAGGAAAAACAGTGCCAGAGCCCTGCAAAATGACCTCCAGCACATCAATAACATTCATGTGTCTGTTGAAGCTGTCAGAAACAGACTCCATGACTGTGGTATGAGGGCCCGATGTCCACAAGTGGGTGTTGTGCTTACAGCCCAACACCATGCAGGGCAATTGGCAATTGCTAGAAAACACTAAGATTGTCAGATTCAACATTGGCGCCCTGTGCTCTTCACAGATGAGAGCAGGTTCACACTGAGCATGTGACAGAGTCTGGAGATGCTGTGGAGAACGTTCTGCTGCCTGCAACATCCTCCAGCATGACCAATTTGGCAGTGTGTCAGTAATGGTGTGGGGAGGAATTTTTTTTGGAAGTGCATTGAGCAGCAGGGTGGTTTGCTGTTGAAAGAGAAAAATAAAAAATCTTTTTAAATCTTCTGCTTCAGCGAGTTTGAGCGAGCTAAGTGTGACCGGTGCGCAAGTGCGAACGGTGGTAAGTGTTACTTGTGATTCAGTGACTTTGGATTCAGGGAGTTGACAAGGGAGGAATTACTGAATTGCTGTTATATTTTATTAATACTTTTTATTTATTTTTTATCTTTCTGTCTGGTGAAATCCCCATTAGAAATGTTCTCCATTATTGCTAATGCCATCCAGTGTACATCTTGCCACATGTATGCAGTCCTTGAACAGCCGGTTGAGGGTGCATACTGCTGTGCGAGCTGTGAGCACGTTGTGCATTTGGAAGCCCAGATACTGGATCTAAATGTGCAGCTGGCAACACAGATCCATTGACAATATGGAAAGGAGTCTTCCGCTCACTGAACAGACACTCAATAGGATAGATGGGGGGATGCTAGGATGGAGCTGCAGGACAGTGAGGCATCAAGCTGGGTGACAGAAGGCGGGGTAGGGGGAAGAGCGCCAGGGAGGCTAGTCCTGATCTGGCACACCCCAATAAGTTTGCAAAGTAGGCAGATGAGGGGGTGTCAGTACAGGGGTAGCACTGTCACAGCAAGGCATGTCCTCTGAAAGCCAGAGGAGTGTCTGGTCCAGTAAGGGGGGAAATAGAGCAGGGCAGGCCAGACAGGTGCTGGTAGTGGGGTACTCAGTTATTAGGGGAACAGATAGGGCAATCTGTCACAAAGATAGGTATTGATAAACAGTGTGCTGCCTACCTGGCGCTTGAGTCCAATACATCGCTGATCGGGTTGACAGATTACTGGGAGGGGCTGGTGAGGACCCAGCGGTCATGGTGCCCATTGGCACAAATGACAAAGTTAGAGGTAGGTCGAAGGTCCTTAAAGATGATTTCAGGGAATTAGGCTGCAAGCTTAAAGCAAGACCTCCAATGTGGTATTTTCTGAAATACTGCCTGTACCATGTGCCACACCAGAGAGGCAACGGGAGATTAGGAAGTTAATAAGTGGCTCAAGAATTGGTGTAGGAAGGAGGGGCTTGGGTTCCTGGAGAACTGGGCCGACTTCTCAGTTGGCTACAGGTTCTATGCTAGGGACGGGCTGCACCTCAATGGGGAGGGTGCAGCTGTGCTAGCCGAAAAAATGGCTAGAAGGTTGAAGGAGTCTTTAAACTAGGGACTAGGGGGAGGGTATTCATTTTATAGGAGGGGAAGACAGTGCATATAGAGACCTGGGCACAAATAATGAAATTGGGGGCGGGGATGGGGTTAGAACAGTTAATAATTTAACCCCTTCCCGACCTGTGACACAGCGTATGCGTCATGAAAGTCGGTGCCAATCCGACCTGTGACACATACCCTGTGTCATGAAAGGATCACGTTCCTGCGGGTCGGGTGACCGAGGTGACTGATAGGTCACCCGACCCGCAGGCACAAGACCCTTTGTGCTTCACCACAGTGGGGTTGGTTTAACCCCCACGTGGCTACGATCGCTCTGATTGCTCTGATTGGCTGTTTCACTTTTAACAGCCAATCTGTAATATTTCACCAATGAAATTTGGTGAAATATTACAATCCAGCCTTGGCCGATGCTGCAATAGCATCTGCCATGACTGGAGACCGAGATCCGACCCCCCCACACCGAATTACGGCGGCGATCGGCCGCCGCCACCAATAGATGGCGGCGATCGGTCACCGCCGTCACTAAATGCTCCCCTCCTCCTTGCCTCCGCTCCACCCACCTTCCGACCCCCCCTACTCACCTCTCCCGGTCCTCCGATGTCCCGGCGTCCGTCCGGGATGTTTCATGAGCGCCGCCATCTTGCAAAATGGCGGGCGCATGCGCAGTGCGCCCGCCGGCCGGCCCATGCGCAGTGGGCCCTCCAGAGTGCAGAAATTTATTTTGATCACTGTGATAAACTCACAGTGATCAAAATAAAAAAAAAAGTAAATAAACGCCCCATTTATCACCCCTCATAGGTAGGGACAAATAAAGTAAAAAATATATATATACGGTTACGATTATAAAGCTGTGTTCATATTGCGTTATGGCAGTCTGTTAGACGGACTGCGTTACACCGCAGTATAACGCGGTGTAACGCAGTCCATTAACGCTGCCATTTACCCCCATTTGCGGGCACATCGCGACGCATGCCGTAAAGTGGCATGCGTTCGCGAAGTGCCGTCATTCAGTGATGGAGCCTCGGATGCGGCCTGCAGCGTCTGCGCTCCGTCACCGCTAGCGCAGATGACTCATCTGCTGATTCATCTGCGCTAGCGGGTATAGCATAACGCGATCGCGTTATACTATACTGTTACCAGCCCGTCAACGCTATATGTTGAACAGGCTGGTGAAACGCAATATGAACCCAGCCTTAGGGTTAGAACTAGGGTTAGGGTTAGCCTTAAGGTTAGCATTAGGGTTAGGGTTGGGATTAGGGTTAGGTTTGTGGTTAGGGTTAGAGTTAGGGGTGTTTTGGGGTTAGGGTTGGGATTAGGGCTAGGCTTGTGGTTAGGGTTTATGGTTAGAGTTGGGATTAGGGTTAGGGATGTGTTGGGGTTAGGGTTATGGTTAGGATTTGGATTAGGGGTGTGTCGGGGTTAGGGGTGTGTTGGGGTTAGGGTTGGAGTTAGAATTGAGGGGTTTCCACTATTTAGGCACATCAGGGGGTGTCCATACACTACATGGTGCCACCATTGATTCCTGCAAATTTTGCTTTCAAAAAGTCAAACAGTGCTCCCTTTATTCCGAGCCCCGACGTGTGCCCAAACAGTGGTTTACCCCCACATATGGGGTATCAGCGTACTCAGGAAAAATTGCACAACAACTTTGATGGTCTAATTTCTCCTGTTTCCCTTGGGAAAAAAAATTGGGGACTAAAAAAATTATTTTTGTGGACAAAAAAAATTTTTTATTTTCACAGCTCTGCGTTATAAACTTCTGTGAAGAACTTGGAGATTCAAAGTGCTCACCACACATCTAGATAAGTTCCTTGTGGGGTCTAGTTTCCAAAATAGGGTCACTTGTGGGGAGTTTCTACTGTTTAGGCACATCAGGGGCTCTGCAAGCGTAACATGACGCCCGCAGACCATTCCATCAAGTCGGCATTTCAAAACGTCACTACTTCCCTTCCGAGCCCCGACGTGTGCCCATACAGTTCTCCCACATATGGGATATCAGCGTACTCAGGACAAATTGGACAACAACTTTTGGGGTCTAATTTCTCCTGTTACCCTTGGGAAAATAAAAAAAATTGGGGACTAAAAGATCATGTTTGTTGAAAAAATATGATTTTTTTATTTTCATGCCGGTCGTTATAAACTTCTGTGTAGCCCTTGGGGGTTCAAAGTGCTCACCACACATCTAGAAAGTTCTTTGCGGTGTCTAGTTTCCAAAATGGGGTCACTTGTGGGAGTTTCTACTGTTTAGGCACATCAGGGGCTCTGCAAACGTAACAAGATGCCCGCAGACCATTCCATCAAGTCGGCATTTCAAAGCGTCACTACATCTCTTCTGAGCCCTGACGTGTGCCCAAACAGTGGTTACCCCCCACATATGGGGTACCAGCGTACTCAGGACAAACTGGACAACAACTTTTGGGGTCCAATTTATCCTGTAACCATTGTGAAAATAAAAAAATAGGGGGCTAAAAAATAACTTTTTGAGGAAAAAAAAAGATTTTTTATTTTCAGGACTCTGCGTTATAAACTTCTGTGAAGCACCTGGGGGTTCAAAGTGCTCACTGTGCATCTAGATAAGTTCCTTAGGGGGTCTTGTTTCCAAAATGGGGTCAGTTGTGGGAGCTCCAAAGTTTAGGCACACAGGGGCTCTCCAAATGCGACATGGCAACCGCTAAATATTCCAGCATATTTTCCATTAAAAAAGTCAAATGGCGCTCCTTTCCTTCTGAGCCCTGCCATGCGCTCAAACAGTGGTTTCCCCCACATATGGGGCACCAGTGTACTCAGGAAAAACTGGACAACAACTTTTGGCATCCAATTTATCCTGTTACCCTTGGGAAAATAAAAAATAGCGTGCTAAAAAATGATTTTTGAGAAACAAAAAATGATTTTTTTATTTTCACTGCTCTGCGTTTATAAACTTCTGTGAAGCACTTGGGGGTTCAAGTGCTCACTGCACATCTAGATAAGCTCCTTGGGGGTCTAGTTTCCAAAATGGGGTCACTTGTGGGGGGTTTCTACTGTTTAGGCACATCAGGGGCTCTGCAAACGCAACATGACGCCCGCAGAACATTCCATCAAATCTGCATTCCAAAATGGCGCTCCTTCCCTTCTGAGCTCTCCCATGCGCCAAAACAGTGGTTCCCCCCCACATGTGGGGTATTGGTGTACTCAGGACAAATTGCACAACAACTTTTGTGGTCCAATTTCTCCTGTTACCCTTGTGAAAATAAAAAATAGTGGGCTAAAAAATCATTTTTGAGGAAAAAAATGATTTTTTTATTTTCACTGCTCTGCGTTATAAACTTCTGTGAAGCACTTGGGGGTTCAGAGTGCTCACAACACATCTAGATAAGTTCCATAAGGGGTCTAGTTTCCAAAATGGTGTCACATGTGGGGTTTTTTCACTGTTTAGGCACACAGGGGCTCTCCAAACGCCTAATGGTGTCCGCTAACGATTGGAGCTAATTTTCCTTTCAAAAAGTCAAATGGCGCTCCTTCCCTTCTGAGCCCTACCCTGCGCCCAAACAGTGGTTTATGACCACATATGAGGTATCTGTGTACTCAGGAGAAATTGCCCAACAAATTTTAGGAGCCATTTTATCCTGTTGCCCATGTGAAAATGAAAAAACTGAGGCTAAAATTTAAATTTTTGTCAAAAAAAGTACTTTCTTTTTTTTACGGATCAATTTGTGATGCACCTGGGGGTTCAAAGTGCTCACTATGCATCTAGATAAGTTCATTGGAGGGTCTAGTTTCCAAAATGGGGTCACTTGTAGGGGGAGCTCCAATGTTTAGGCACACAGGGACTCTCCAAATGCAACATGGCAACCGCTAAATATTCCAGCATATTTTCCATTCAAAAAGTCAAATGGCGCTCCTTCCCTTCTGAGCCCTGCCGTGCGCCCAAACAGTGGTTTATGACCACATATGAGGTATCTGTGTACTCAGGAGAAATTTCCCAAAAAATTTTAGGAGCCATTTTATCCTGTTGCCCATATGAAAATGAAAAAACTGAGGCTAAAATTAAAATTTTTGTCAAAAAAAGTACTTTCTTTTTTTTACGGATCAATTTGTGATGCACCTGGGGGTTCAAAGTGCTCACTACGCATCTAAATAAGTTCATTGGGGGGTCTAATTTCCAAAATAGGGTCACTTGTAGGGGGATCTCCAATGTTTAGGCACACAGTCACTCTCCAAATGCGACATGGCAACCGCTAAATATTCCAGCATATTTTCCATTCAAAAAGTCAAATGGCGCTCCTTCCCTTCTGAGCCCTGCCGTGCGCCCAAACAGTGGTTTATGACCACATATGAAGTATCTGTGTACTCAGGAGAAATTGCCCAACAAATTTTAGGATCCATTTTATCCTGTTGCCCATGTAAAAATGAAAAAATTGATGCTAAAATAAAATTTTTGTTGGAAAAATTAAAATGTCCATTTTTTCCTTCCACGTTGCTTTAGTTCCTGTGAAGCACCTGAAGGGTTAATAATCTTCTTGAATGTAGTTTTGAGTAGCTTGAGGGGTGCAGTTTTTTATAATGGTGTCACTTTGGGTATTTTCTGCCATATAGACCCCTCAAAGTGACTTCAAATGTGAGGTGGTCCCTAAAAAAAATGGTTTTGTAAATTTTGCTGTAAAAATGAGAAATCGCTGGTCAACTTTTAACCCTTATAACTTCCTAACAAAAAATATTTTGTTTCCAAAATTGTGCTGATGTAAAGTAGACATGTGGGAAATGTTATTTATTAACTATTTTGTGTCACATAACTCTCTGGTTTAACAGAATAAAAATTCAAAATTTGAAAATTGCTAAATTTTCAAAATTTTCACCAAATTTCCATTTTTTTCACAAATAAACGCAAAAATTATCGACCTAAATTTACCACTAACATGAAGCCCAATATGTCACGAAAAAACATTCTCAGAATCGCTAGGATCCGTTGAAGCGTTCCTGAGTTATTACCTCATAAAGGGACACTGGTCAGAATTGCAAAAAATGGCAAGGTCTTTAAGGTCAAAATAGGCTGGGTCATGAAGGGGTTAAGGAAGAATAGAGGTACAGAGAGATACATAAAGTGCATGTATACTAATGCCAGAAGCCTCACCAACAAATTGGAGGAATTAGAATTAATTTTGTTGGAACATAATTATGACATGGTGGGGATATCTGAGACTTGGCTGGACGAGAGCCACGACTGGGCGGTTAATTTACAGGGCTATAGTCTGTTTAGAAATGACCGCAAAGATAAGCAGGTGGGGGTGTGTGTTTATATGTAAAATCATCCTTAAAACCCATCCTGCGTGATAATATAGGTGAATCTAATTAAAATGTAGAGTCTCTGTGGGTGGAGATTAGGGGAGGGGGGAAGAATAATAAATTACTGATAGGGGTTTGTTTTAAGTCTCCAAAATAATGGAAGCAACGGAAATATCTCGTAAAGCAAATAGATGAAGCAGCGACTCAAGGAGAAGTCATTATTATAGGGGACTTCAACTACCCTGAAATACATTGGGGAACAGAAACCTGCAGTTCCAGCAAAGGTAATAGGTTTTTGACAACTTATAGAGACAATTACCTTTCACAACTAGTTCAGGACCCAACAAGAGGGGAGGCACTGCTAGACCTAATATTAACTAACAGGCCAGACCGCATATCAAATATAAGGGTTGGGGGTCACTTGGCTAATAGTGATCACAAAATAATAAGCTTTCATGTATCCTTTAATAAGATGTGTAGTCGAGGGGTTACAAGGACACTAAACTTCAGGAAGGCAAATTTCCAACAGATGAGAGATGATCTTAGTGCAATTAACTGGGACGATATCCTGAGACATAAAAATACACAAAGAAAATGGGAGACGTTTATTAGCATCCTGAATAGGACCTGTGCACAGTATATACTCTATGGGAATAAACATGCTAGAAATAGGAGGAAACCACTATGGCTAAATAGAGCTGTAAGGGGCGCAATAAGGGACAAAAAGAAAGCGTTTAGGGAATTAGAGCAAGTAGGTAGTGATGAGGCATTAAATAAATACAGAAGACTGAATAAATTCTGTAAAAAGCAAATCAAGACAGCAAAGATTGAGGCAGAGAGACTCATTGCCAGAGAAAGTAAAAATAATCCCAAAATATTCTTTACATAACTAGTAAGAAACTAAAAAATGATAGTGTTTGTCCCCTTAAAAATAGTCTGGTGAAATGGTGGATGAGGATGAGGAAAAAGCCAATATGCTAAATGACTTTTTTTCAACAGTATTTACACAAGAAAATCCCATGAGCGGTAACGTGATCAGTGATAAAAAAAATTCTCCATTAAATGTCACCTGCTTAACCCAGCAGGAAGTACGGCGGCATCTAAAAATCACTAAAATTGTCAAATCCCCGGGCCCGGATAGGATACACCCCGAGTACTGCAGGAATTAAGTACAGTCATAGATAGACCATTATTTTTAATCTTTAAAGATTCTATAATAACAGGGTCTGTACCACAGAACTGGCGGATAGCAAATGTGGTGCCAATATTCAAAAAGGGGGCAAAAACTGAACCTGGAAATTATAGGCCAGTGAGCTTGACATCTACTGTGGGTAAAATCCTGGAGTATTTTCGAAGGCAGGGTTCCCCAACTCCAGTCCTCAAGACCCACCAACAGATCATGTTTTCAGGATTTCTTTAGTATTGCTCAGGTGATAATTGCATCACCTGTACAATACTAAGGAAATACTGAAAACATGACCTGTTGGTGGGTCTTGAGGACTGGAGTTGGGGAACCCTGTTCTAAGGGATGCTATATTGGAGTATCTGAAGAAGAATATCCTCATGACACAATATCAGCATGGGTTTATGAGAGACCGTTCCTGTCAGACTAATCTGATTAGCTTTTATGAAGAGGTAAGTGAACGCAGTGGACGTGGTGTATATGGACTTTTCAAAAGCTTTTGATATGCTGCCACACAAAAGTTTGATACATAAAATGAGAACAATGGGGATAGTGGAAAATATGTGTAAGTGGGTTAAGAACTGGCTCAGGGAGAGGAAACAAAGGGTGGTTATTAATGGAGCACACTCGGACTGGGTCACGGTTAGCAGTGGGGTACCACAGGGGTCAGTATTGGGGCCGCTTCTTTTTAACATTTATTAATGACCTTGTAGGGAACATACAGAGTAGTATTTCAGTATTTGCAGATGACACTAAACTCTGCAGGGTAATCAATACAGAGGGGGACAATTTTATATTACAGGAGGATTTATGTAAACTAGAAGCTTGGGCTGATAAATAGCAAATGAGCTTTAACCCCTCTCTGACATTAGACGTACTATCCCGTCCATAAAACCCGTGCCATTCTGACCATGGACGGGATAGTACGTCATAGGCGATTAGCTGCGCTCCCGGAGGGAGCGCAGCTAATCGCCGCCGGGTGTCAGCTGATTATCACAGCTGACACCCGTGACTGTGTGTCAGGAGCGGTCACGGACCGCTCCCGGCACATTAACCCCTTGCACACCGCGATCAAACATGATCGCGGTGTACTGGGGGCACAGGGGAGGATCGCGCAGGGTGGGGGCTCCCTGCGCGCCCCCCTGAGACCCTCAGACCAGCGCGATGTGATCGCGCTGCTCTGAGGGCTTCCTCCCTCCCAGGACCCGGATCCAAGATGGCGCTGGGGTCCTGGAGGGAGGCGGCTTCCTCAGTGCCTGCCGAGAGCAGGCATGAGGAAGCGTCCTGCACTGCCTGTCACATCGCTGGTGTGACAGAGTGCTGTGCACACTGTCACACCAGCGATCTGATGAAATACAGTGATGTCCCACCCTGGGACAAAGTAAAAAAAAGTAAAAATAAACATGTGTAAAAAAAAATCCAAAATAAAAAAAAAAAAAATATTCCCCAATAAATTCATTACTTATTGTAAATAAAAAAAATAAAACAATAAAAGTACACATATATGGTATCGCCGCGTCCGTAACGACCCCCCCTATAAAACTGTCCCACTAGTTAACCCCTTTTGTGAACCCCTTAAAAAATAAAAAATAAAAACGAAGCAAAAAATCAGTGCTTTATCATCATACCGCTGAACAAAAAGTGGAATAACACGCGATCAAAAAGACGGATATAAAGAAACATGGTACCGCTGAAAACGTCATCTTGTCCCGCAAAAAACGAGCCATCACACAGCATCATCAGCAAAAAAATAAAAAAGTTATAGCTCGCAGAATAAAGCGATGCAAAAATAATTATTTTTTATATAAAATTGTTTTTATTCTATAAAAGCGCCAAAACATAAAAAAATTATATAAATGAGGTATCGCCATAATCGTACTGACCCGAAGAATAAAACTGCTTTATCGATTTTACCACACGCGGAACAATAAAAACGCCTCACCCAAAAGAAATTCATGAATTGCTGATTTTTGTTCATTCTAACCTCCCAAAAATCGAAATAAAAAGCGATCAAAAAATGTCACGTGCTCAAAAATGGTACCAATAAAAGCGTCACCTCGTCCCGCAAAAATTAAGACCTCACATGACATTGTGGGCCAAAATATGCAAAAATTATAGCTCTCAAAATGTGGCGATGCAAAAAACTACTTTTTGGAATAAAAAGCGTCTTTTAGCGTGACAGCTGCCAATCATAAAAACCGCTATAAATAGTAAATCAAACCCCCTTTATCACCCCCTTAGTTAGGGAAAAATAATAAAATAAAAAAAAATGTATTTATTTCCATTTTCCCATTAGGGTTAGGGTTAGGGTTTCGGCTAAAGTTAGGGTTAGGGTTGGCGCTAAAGTTAGGATTAGGGTTAGAGTTAGGATTAGGGTTAGGGTTGGGATTAGGGTTGGGACTAGGGTTAGGGGTGTGTTGGGGTTAGGGTTGGAGTTAGAATTGGGGGATTTCCGCTGTTTAGGCACATCAGGGGCTCTCCAAATGTGACATGGCGTCTGATCTCCATTCCAGCCAATTCTGCGTTGAAAAAGTCAAACGGTGTTCCTTCACTTCTGAGCTCTGCCATGCGTCCAAACAGTAGTTTATCCCCACATATGGGGTATCAGCGTACTCTGGACCCCAAGAGTTATTGTGAAATTTGTCCTATTTCTTCTGTTACCCTTGGGAAAAAAAAAACTGGGGGCGAAAATATTATTTTTGTAAAAAAAATAAGATTTTTTTGTTTTTACGGCTGTACAGTCATGGCCAAAAGTTTTGAGAATGACACAAATATTATATTTTCACATGATCTGCTGCCCTCTGGTTTTTTTGTGTGTTTGACAGATGTTTTTATCACAGACAGAAATATAATAATTGCAAACATATGAGTAACAAAAGCTTATATTGACAGTTAGAATGAGTTAATGCAGCAAGTCAATATTTGCAGTGTTGACCCTTCTTCTTCAGGACCTCTGCAATTCTCCCTGGCATGCTCTCAATCAACTTCTGGACCAAATCCTGACTGATAGCAGTCCATTCTTGCACAATCAATGCTTTCATTTTGTCAGAATTTTTAGGTTTTTGTTTGTCCACCCGTCTCTTGATGATTGACCACAAGTTCTCAATGGGATTAAGATCTGTGGAGTTTCCAGGCCATGGACCCAAAATCTCTATGTTTTGTTCCCTGAGCCATTTAGTTATCACCTTTGCTTTATGGCAAGGTGCTCCATCATGCTGGAAAAGGCATTGTTGATCGCCAAACTGCTCTTGGAGGGTTGGGAGAAGTTGCTCTTGGAGGACATTCTGGTACCATTATTTATTCATGGCTGTGTTTTTAGGCAAGACTGTGAGAGAGCGGATTCCCTTGGCTGAGAAGCAACCCCACACATGAATGGTTTCAGGATGCTTAACAGTTGGCATGAGACAAGATTGGTGGTAGCGCTCACCTTGTCTTTCTCCGAATGAGGCGTTTTCCTGATGTCCCAAACAATCGAAAAGGGGATTCATCAGAGAAAATAACTTTACCCCAGTCCTCAGCAGTCCACTGCCTGTACCTTTTGCAGAATATCAGTCTGTCCATGATGGTTTTTCTGGAGAGAAGTGGCTTCTTTGCTGCCCTCCTTGAGACCAGGCCTTGCTCCAAGAGTCTCCGCCTCACAGTGCGTGCAGATGCACTCACACCTGCCTGTTGTCATTCCTGAGCAAGCTTTGCACTGCTGGTAGCCCGATCCAGACAGCTGAAACACTTTTAAGAGATAGTCCTGGCGCTTGCTGGTCTTTCTTGGGCGCTCTGGAGCCTTTTTGGCAACAATGGAACCTTTCTCCTTGAAGTTCTTGATGATGCGATAGATTGTTGACTGAGGTGCAATCTTTCTAGCTGTGATACTCTTCCCTGTTAGGCCATTTTTGTGCATTGCAATGATGACTGCACGTGTTTCTTTAGAGATAACCATGGTTAACAGAAGAGAAACAATGATGCCAAGCACCAGCCTCCTTTTAAAGTGTCCAGTGGTCTCATTCTTACTTAATCATGACAGATTGATCTCCAGCCATGTCCTTATCAACACCCACACCTGTGTTAATGGAGCAATCACTGAAAAGAGGTTAGCTGGTCCTTTTAAGGCAGGGCTGCAATGATGTTGAAATGTGTTTTGGGGGATAAAGTTCATTTTCTAGCCAAATATTGACTTTGCAAGTAATTGCTGTTAAGCTGATCACTCTTTATAACATTCTGGAGTATATGCAAATTGTCATTAGAAAAAGTGAAGCAGTAGACTTTGTAAAAATTAATATTTGTGTCATTCTCAAAACTTTTGGCCATGACTGTACATTATAAACTTCTGTGAAGCACTTGGGGCTTCATAGCGCTCACCACACATCTAAATAAGTTCCTTGTGGGGTCTATTTTCCAAAATGGGGTCACTTGTTGGGGATTTCCACTGTTTAGGCGCATCAGGGGCTCTCCAAATGCGACATGACGCCCCCAGACCATTCCATCAAAGTCTGCAATCCAAAACGTCACTACTTCCCTTTCCGAGCCCTGACATGCGCCCATACAGTAGTTTTCTCCCACATATTGGGTATCAGCGTACTCAGGACAAATTGGACAACAACTTTTGGGGTCCAATTTCTCCTGTTACCCTTGTGAAAATAAAATATTGGGGGCGAAAAAAATCATTTTTGTAAAAAAAAAAAGGATTTTTTATTTTTACGGCTGTGCGTTATAAACTTCTGTGAAGCACTTCGGGGTTCAAAGTGCTCACCACACATCTAGGTAAGTTCCTTGTGGGGTCTATTTTCCAAAATGGGGTCACTTGTGGGGGGTTTCCACTGTTTAGGCGCATCAGGGGCTCTCCAAATGCGACATGACGCCCCAGACCATTCCATCAAAGTCTGCAATCCAAAACGTCACTACTTCCCTTTCCGAGCCTGACATGCGCCCATACAGTAGTTTTCTCCCACATATTGGGTATCAGCGTACTCAGGACAAATTGGACAACAACTTTTGGGTTCCAATTTCTTCTGTTACCCTTGTGAAAATAAAATATTGTGGGCGGAAAAAATCATTTTTGTAAAAAAAAAAAAGGATTTTTTATTTTAAGGCTGTACGTTATAAACTTTAGTGAAACACCTGGGGGTTCAAAGTTCTCACCACACATCTAGATAAGTTCCTTGAGGGGTCTAGTTTCCAAAATGGTGTCATTTGTGGGGGGTTTCCACTGTTTAGGCAGATCAGGAGCTCTCCAAACACGACATGGCGTCCAGCCAATTCTGCGTTGAAAAAGTGAGACGGCGCTCCTTCCCTTCCAAACTCTGCCATGCACCCAAACAGTGGTATACCCCCACATATGGGGTATCAGTGTACTCAGGACAAATTGCACAATAACTTTTGGAGTCTTGTTACCCTTGGAAAAATAAAAATTCGGGTGAAAAGATCATTTTTGTGGAAAAAATATGATTTTTAAATTTTACGGCTCTACGTTATAAACTTGTGTGAAGCACTTGAGGGTTCAAATTGCTCACCAAAATCTAGATAAGTTCCTTAGGGGGTCTAGTTTCCCAAATGGGGTCATTTGTGGGGGGTTTCCACTGTTTAGGCACATCAGGGGCTCTCCAAATGCAACATGGCATCCAATCTCAATTCCAGCCAATTTTGGTTGGAAAAAGTCAAATGGTGCTCCTTCCCTTCCGAGCTCTGCCGTGCGCCCAAACAGTGGTTCCCCCCCACATATGGGGCATCAGCGTACTCAGGACAAATTGGACAACAACTTATGTGGTCCAATTTCTCCTGATACCCTTGGGAAAATAAAAAATTAGTGACTAAAAGATAATTTTTGTGGGAAAAAAATAGGATTTTTTATTTTCATGCCCGGGCATTATAAACTTGTGTGAAGCACTTGGGGGTTCAAAGTGCTCACCAAAGATCTAGATAAGTTCCTTAGGGGGTCTAGTTTCCAAAATGGGGTCACTTGTGGGGGATTTCCACTGTTTAGGCTCATCTGGGGCACTGCAAACGGAACATGACCCCCATCAACGTCTGCATTCCAAAACGTTACTACTTCCTTTCCAAGCCCTGCCGTGCGCCCAAACAGTTTTCCACCCCCACATATGGGGTATCAGCGTACTCAGGACAAATTGGACAACAACTTTTGGGGTCCAATTTCCTTGGGAAAATTCAAAAATTTAGGACTAAAAATCATTTTTGTGGATTTTTTTTTTTTTTTTCACACCCAGGCATTATAAACTTTTGTGAAACACTTGGGGGTTCAAAGTGCTCACAACAGATCTAGATAAGTACCTTAGGGGGTCTAGTTTCCAAAATGGTGTCACTTGTGGGGGGTTTCCACTGTTTAGGCGCATCAGAGGTTCTCCAAGCGCGACATGGCGTCCAATCTCAACTCCAGCCAATTTTAGTTTGAAAAAGTCAAACGGCGCTCCTTCCCTTACGAGCTCTGCCGTGTGCCCAAACAGTGGTTTTCCCCCACATATGGGGTATTGGCGTACTCAGGAGAAATTGCATAACAACCTTATCTGTCCATTTTCTCCTTTTACCCTTGTGAAAATAAAAAAAAAGTTTGTAAAAGATCATTTTTGTGGCTAAAAAGTAAATATTCATTTTTTCCTTCCACGTTGCTTTAGTTCCTGTGAAGCACCTGAAGGGTTAATAAACTTCTTGAATGTGGTTTTGAGTACCTTGAGGGGTGCAGTTTTTAGAATGGTGTCACTTTTGGGTATTTTCTGTCATGTAGACCCCTCAAAGTGACTTCAAATATGAGGTGGTCCCTAAAAAAAATGGCTTTGTAAATTTTGTTATAAAAATGAGAAATCGCTGGTCAACTTTTAACCCTTATAACTTCCTAACAAAAAAAAATTTTGATTCCAAAATTGTGCTGAGTAAGTAGACATGTGGGAAATGTTATTTCTTAACTATTTTGTGTTACATATTTCTCTGTTTTAAGGGAATAAAAATTCAAAGTTTGAAAATTGCTAAATTTTTAAAATTTTCGCCATATTTGCGTTTTTTTCAAAAATAAACGCAAGTTATATGGAAGAAATTTTACCACTAACATGAAGTACAATATGTCACGAGAAAACAATCTCAGAATCGCGAAGATCCGTTGAAGCGTTCCGGAGTTATAACCTCATAAAGAGACAGTGGTCAGAATTGTAAAAATTGGCCCGGTCATTAACGTGCAAACCACCCTTGGGGTGAAGGGGTTAATGGGGATAAGTGTAAAGGTCATGCACTTGGGTAGAAAAAACAAGATGTATAATCATGTGCTTAATTGTAAAACACTGGGCAAAACTGTCACTGAAAAAGACCTGGGTGTATGGGTGGACGACAAACCAGTGGCCAGTGTCAGACAGCTGCTGCAAAGGCAAATAAAATAATGGGATGCATTAAAAGAGCCATAGATGCTCATGAGGAGAACATAATTTTACCTCTATACAAGTCACTAGTGCGACCACACTTAGAATACTGTATGCAGTTCTGGTCTCCGATGCATTAGAAAGACATAGCTGAACAGGTGCAGAGAAGAGCGACCAAGATTATTAGAGAATTTGGGGGTCTGCAATACCAGGACAGGTTATTACACCTGGGGTTATTAGTTTGGAAAAACGAAGGCTTAGGGGTGATCTTATTACAATGCATAAATATATGAGGGGACAGTTCAAAGACCTTTCTAATGCTCTTTTTACTCTTAGACCTTTGATGGGAACAAGGGGGCATCCTCTACGTCTGGAGGAAAGAAGGTTTAATCATAATCATAGATGCAGATTCTTTACTGTAAGAGCAGTGAGACTATGGAACTCTCTGCCGTCTAATGTTGTAATGAGTGATTCCCTACTAAAATTTAAGAAGGGACTGGATGCCTTTCTTGAAAAGTATAATATTACAGGCTATATTCACTAGTTTCCTAGATATTGCGTTGATCCAGGGAGCTAGTCTGATTGCCGTTTGTGGAGTCGGGAAGGAATTTTTTCCCCAATTTGAAGCTTACTGTTGCCACAAGGGTTTTTTTTGCCTTCCTCTGGATCAACATGTTAGGGCAGGTTAGGATAGGATATGGGTTGAACTAGATGGACTTAAAGTCTTCCTTCAACCTTAATAACTATGCTACTATATTTCTTTTGAGGGCCGCAAAGTCCTCCATGTGCTCGCCAGAGGTACCCTGACTGCCATTAGGTACCGGGATGAGATGCTCAGACCCATTTGAAACCATATGTAGGTACAGTGGACCCTGAGCTCCTTCTGATGCATGATAATGCTAGGCTTCATGTGGCTGAAGTGTATCAGCAGTTCCTGCATGATGAAGTCATTGATGCTATGGACTGGCCTGCCCGTTCCCCAGACCTGAATCCAATCGAGCACATCTGGGACATCATGTCAACCAACGCCACGTTGCACCACAGACTGTCCAGGAGTTAACTGATGCTTTTATCCAGGTCTGGGAGGAGAGCCCTCAGGAGATCATCCACCACCTCATCAGGAGCGGTGTAGGGAGGTCATTCAGGCACATGAAGGCCACACACACTACTGAGCATCATTTCCTTGTCTTGAGGCATTTCCACTGAAGTTGAATCATCCTGTAATTTGATTTTCCACTTTGATTTTGAGTATCATTCCAAATCCAGACCTCCATGGGATATTAATTTTGATTTACATTGATCATTTTTATGTTTTATTGTTCTCAACACATTCCACTATGTAATGAATAAAGATGTGCCACTGGAATATTTCAGTTAATCATATCTAGGATGTGGTATTTTAGTTTTTCCTTTATTTTTTTGAGCAGTGTACACACACACCAAAATATATGCTCACACTATTCTAACTCTATAACTAAGCTGCAAGTGTATGGCGCTGACTCAGCTTGAACTTGAAGGTAGGAGGCATGTATGAAGATTCCAGAAGAAGGTTTATTTTTCCAGCTGAATTCTCGTAGATATGCACACATACAGCAAATAAAAAAAAAGACTTCAGAAACAAGACTGCAAACATATGGGCTTCTAAGTTGGCTGATAGAGGGTAAATGAGGAAGAAGAATGGGAAAGAAGGGAGGGGTTACTGACATCAGAGCTGCGACAGGGAGAGAGGAAGGACAAACTTCTAAAGAGGACAAATCTTATTGCATAACAATGAAACAGCACAATATAACACATTGATGATGCTATACTGTCTTTAGGATTACAAAATCATGGGACATTACACCCCCCGTCTGAAGTCATAAGATTTCATGATGATCCCATTTTGATGTGCAGTTCTTGTATGATGTCCAGTCGATCTTTAGAAAATTTAAGATTCCGAGGCACCAGAGAAAATGGGATAAAACATAACCTTTATTCCACTATGCCTTCCATAAATATCACACGTTTTCCTCAATTGTACTTCACCAAGTGAAGCAACGTTTTGGCCAAAAGGGCCTTTTTCAAGCCAGAAGTATAATAAAAATTAGCCATGAAGTGCAGAGTACTCAATTGTGATTTTTTTATACACCAGCGAGGATTGGGTCCACCTCTTCCTTCTATTCCCTGCTGTCATTACAACCATCTATTCACCAAACGAAATAAAGCATTAAAACAACTTGAAACAATTTAAAAACAAGTGCACTCACAAAACACATAATTGCTGTATTAAAAAGAAAATGGAGTTATGTTCATACCAATGTGCCCATACCTTGGAAAGCAACATTTCATAACCATAACACATAAATTATATACGTAAGTCACATTTAAACACATCCAGATGAGCCTTACTGTTATCGATCATCCAGTTGCATCCCCATGGAAAATCCCCCAAGATCCAACTCTTAGTGCTTGCAGATGTACTGCAGGTCCCAGATCCCCATGCATAGTGACTCTGTAGGTAAACGCCATAACAATCTAATCCAAGTGCAGGGATAAGGGACAAAGGATTAACGTACTCCAATGGGACATAATATGGAACGGGTTCAGAACAGTGTTAGATATCCTAAATACATGTAGGGATTAGTATTATGTTGCTATATGCATACGCTAATATGGAGATATGCAGGAGTGGATTGGAAGGTCCTCAACTAAGGAAACAAGCGGCAGCGACTCTTCATACCACATGACGGCATCGTACCATGTAGAAGTGGATTGGAAGGTCCTTGTTCAACAAAAGACAAGGAGAGGCATCTCATCGAGATGACGCGCACCACATGTGATGTGGGTACCAGGGTTATGGGACACTCGGCACCGATCCCATGGAAGTCTATGGGGATGTCACTGGCAGCAGAGCTCGGTCCGTGGCCCTGGGCGGTCATGCAATGGGGGGGTATTTACAGGGGATTATAAAGATTAGTTCGTGACGGCACCTGTGGTATCTGATCAATTTGACCAGAGCTGCAATATGGATCTTCTAAGGGGATGTTATGGGGCAGCAAGATGGTGAGTCTCCCACAGGCGAGACTTTTCCCTTGAAGTCTATGGTGGTGCAGAGTGCAGGCAAATAAGCAGTGACACACGGTTCAGTCTCTTTTCATACCTTTACTTGTAGATGTTGCAGGGATGACCCGGAGCACTGTAGGGTGAACATCCAGATTCCTCCACTTGATAGGTGTGTGGCCTCCTGTTTTCTGCCTTTTTGTAATAAGTTCTGGCCTGCGTGTAGCTGGGCCTAGCTTAGCCTCTGTCTTTTACCTGGCTGACTTTGTTAATGGATCTTCTCTCTGAAAGGACAGGGTCATTGATGGCCCGGCCGAGCCGGACTCCGTCCTCCTGATCCTGCTACGTATCAGCTCGGTGGTACTCCTGGGACTTGTAGTCCTCCAGGAACTCCGGTGTTCTCCTAATGGGTCGTGGAGATCCCTGTAGGCTCGGACCCCGGTGTCCGGCAACACTTGCTGAGATGAGCTATTAAGGCTCCTCGGTCTCATTAACTTCCACTCGCCTTCGACCTATCTAGGTCCTCCTATCATCACACACGCTGGCAATTGGTGAGCTGCCTCTTCGCCGCTCTCTAAGCGTCGGCACGCTTTCCACTGAGCTATACTTCAGATTCAGCTCTGACTAGGCTAAAGTGATTCCTTCTCACTCGTACTAGCCTCCACTTACTCAAGTTGAACTGACTGAACAGCTCTGCTCTTCTCTCCTTTGGTGTCTTAAGGAGATCTGAGATCTGTCTCTGTCTGATCTCTTCTCTGGCTGTTCTCATCTCCTTCTCTCTTTCTTTCTCTCTTCTGAGGCAAACTGAAACTAAAACTGGTTTTTATACGTCTTACACAGCTCCCTCTGGTGGACTTTGGGATAAGTTACATGTGTGTGTGTATAATGACCTCTAGTGGGATCTTCTGTCGGTGCACCCTTCTGGAAGATGTGGATTCAGTCACAGCTGGGCTCCACATTCCCCCAGTAGAACTCAGCACTCCGGGGCTGAAATACAGAAACAAATTACAATAAAAATTATATAAACAACTCTTCCTTTGCAGGAGGTAAGGCACTCTTGAACGGTTACATAACGGTCAACAAATAACTATATACATTAGCATAATGATGGGTTGAGGAGTTGAGCAACCTTAAAAGTCCCAGTCTCTTTTGGAAAAGGATGCTCAAAAGGGGTAGAGAAAACAAGTAAAAATAATGTCCATTCACTTGTTCCAATATCAAAAGGGAAAACAGGTTAATAAATAACAATATAATAAAGCATAGTATAACAAAAAATATATACATTTATGTACATTGGTTCTTGATAATTATGTACATGTGTTAGGTCCTACTCTCTGTACCTAAAGGTAATTGCCCCCTTGTTATACGTACTGACCTACGTGGTGTGGTGGTAGGTGAGGTATCAGTTACCCTGTTATCCCTGCATGCAGGTAAGTTATAGTACTGCCTTAGCCTCTCTAGGGATCTGGCAAGTATACTGGGAGTTGGGTGAACTGGCTCAACTTCTGCAGGGGATCCTTCTTCCTGAGGTCCAACTTCTTGGGGTTCCACTTATTGAGGTTCTGCAGGAACAGGTTCCTCTGAAACCGACTCTACTGGCACAATTGGTGCAACTGGATGTAGAGATTCTTCTTGCGGTTGATAAAATTGAAGCACGGGAATGATTACAGCGTCTCCAATTCTGGGCCAATCTGCGGGGAAATCTCCCAAGTCTGTATGTATAACTGTTTCATCACGCTCTTCCTGATTGACAACAGGTTCTTCCTCACGAAGCTTTAATGGGTCTGGACACAACTTCAGGTGGTCTCTAGACACAGTTGCAGTCGTTTTTCCTCCATCCTTGCTTATTATGCACGTTTTCTTGTTGTCGAACCTTGAATTCTGTATGATGTAGGGCTCTCTTTCCCATTGATCGTCGAGTTTGTGTATCCTCCTTTTTCTTTTTAGTACGACTTGACCAGGTGCGAAAGGTTCAGCTGGCGCACTTTTGTTGTAGCGGTTTTCTTGTTTAACCCTTACTCGATTGAGACTATCTTCAACACAAGCCTGTACTTTTCTGTACTGTTCCTGTCTGTGGGTGTCCCAGTCCTCAGTAGTCACATCTGCGTCTGGTTCTACCACACCAAGCTCCAGATCCATGGGCAGCTTTCCTGGTCTTGCCCGCATTAGATAAGCTGGGGTGCAATTGGTGGAACTCACAGGTATGTGATTGTACAAATCTACTAGGTCAGGTAGTAGGTCTGGCCACCGATTCCTCTCCTCGAGTAGTATAGTCTTCAGCAGGTCCATGACGATGTGATTCATCTTCTCACAGAGACCATTGGTTTGGGGGTGGTACGGTGTGGTTCTTATTTTCTTACACCTGTACAGGTGACAGAACTCTTTGAACAATTCGGCCTCGAAGGCTGGGCCTTGATCAGTTAGCACCTGCTCAGGATATCCGTGTGGTCTGCAGAAATACGCTTGGAACGTCTTTGCTGCTGTTTCTGCCGTCAGATCTTTGACAGGGGCGACCACCAGGAACCTGGAGTAGTGATCCACCATAGTCAGGGCATAGGAGTATCCTGACCGGCTGGGTGACAACTTGACATGGTCCAGGGCCACAATCTCCAAGGGACGAGTCGTCTTGATGGGTTGCAGGGGTGCCTTTTGACTGCTGTAGTCTTTTCTTCGGAGGCCACAGGGTCCACATTTCTGGCACCATCTCTCAATGGAGCTGCGCATTCCCACCCAGTAGAAACGACACTTCAACAGGGTCTCCAGCTTCTTCCAGCCAAAGTGTCCCGCTTGATCGTGGTAGGCTTCTAACACCATCTGAATGTCTGCTCTGGGAACTACTATCTGCCAAACCATTTCATGGGTCCTGGGGTTGACGTATCTCCTGCACAGCCTCTCACGGTAGATGAACAACCGGCTTCTCTCATTCCACAGCTGCTTAGCTTGTTCAGGCGCATCCTTCTCCAAGGAGGAACCTTCCTGAGTTATCAGCTCCTTGATACGGCTGACAACGGGATCGCTGTCCTGAATCTCCTTCCAACTGTGGTGAGGTAAAGGATTTAACGTCTTATCACGCGGCTTCCTGCTGGCGTGTTGCTCATGGATTATCCCATTCCTGTGAAAGGCAGGTAGTTCAATCTCTTCCAGATCATCCACTTCCTCTTCTGTGTCCGATTCATGAGGCATCCTGGATAAGGCATCAGCATTGGCATTCTTGCGGCCTGCTCGGTACTTGATTGTGAATTGGTAGTTTGACAACCGAGCCATCCATCGTTGTTCCATGGCTCCCAGCTTAGCTGTTTCAAGATGCGTCAAGGGGTTATCAGTGTAGGCAGTGAACTTGCTGGAGGCTAGGTAGTGCTTAAACCTCTCCATGATGGCCCAGACCAGTGCCAGGAACTCCAACTTGAAGCTGCTATAGTTCTCTGGGTTTCTCTCGGTCGGGCGGAGCTTCCTGCTAGCATAGGCGATGACTTTCTCCAGGCCATTTTGCTTCTGACTGAGGACTGCTCCCAATCCTTCATTGCTGGCATCAGTATACAGCAGGAACGGCTGGCTGTAGTCAGGGTAAGCTAGGATCTCATCGCCTGTCAGGATCTCCTTCATTTCCTTGAATGCTTCTGCCTGTTCTTTACCCCAATGAAATGGAGAATTTCTGCTCTTGAGGGACTGTCCCACCAGGAGGTCTTGCAGAGGCGCTGCTTTCTTGGTGTAATCCTTCACAAACCTCCGGTAGTATCCTGTCAGTCCCAGGAACTGTCGCACCTCCTTGAGATTTTTCGGCTCCGGCCATTTCTGGATGGCGGTGATCTTTTCAGGGTCTGGCGCTACTCCTTCTGAGCTGACAATATGTCCCAGATACTGTACCTTCTGTTTGAGCAGATGGCATTTTGAAGGCTTCAGTTTCATCCCATATTTGGACAGTGACTCAAATACCTCCGCCAGGTGCTTCAAGTGATCTTCATACGTTTTGGAGTACACTATGACGTCGTCCAGGTACAGCAACACAGTTTCAAAGTTGAGATGTCCCAGGCAGCTCTCCATCACTCTCTGGAACGTTCCAGGGGCACTGCTGAGTCCAAATGGCATCCTGTCAAACTCACAGAGTCCCATTGGGGTGGTGAAAGCCGTTTTCTCCCGATCCTCCTCAGCCACAGCTACTTGCCAGTACCCACTAGTGAGGTCAAGGGTAGAAAAATAGTTAGCAGTCTTTAGTGCAGCTAAGAATTCCTCAATGCGTGGTAAAGGGTATGCGTCTTTATGTGTAATGCGATTTACTTGTCTGTAATCTACACACATTCGCATGCTTCCATCCTTTTTCCTGACTAAAACTAGAGGTGCTGCCCAGGGACTACAACTATCCCTTATCACCCCTGCTTCCTTCAAATCACGCAACATCTCCTTGGCTTTCTGGTTTTTGCGCTGGTGGTATAGGCCTGTACGTTCTTTGATGGGAGGATGATTGCCTGTGGGGATGTGATGTTGAACCCCTTTTATTGTCCCAAAGTCGAGTGGGTGTTTGCTGAATACCTGTGTATACTCCTGAATCACTCGGTATACTCCTTGTTTCTGGTGGGCTGGAGTGGTGTCTGTCCCAACATGGAGCTGCCGACACCAATCCTCCACTTGGGTGGTCGGACCGTTATCCTCCACTTGTTGCGGGGAGGTTAAGGGCTCCGTCGGGTGAATGGAGTTTATTGTCCACAGCATGTAACTTAGCAACAGTGGCATAACGTGGTAGTTTGACTTCATCCTCTCCCCAGTTGAGAAGATGCACTGGCACCCTCCCATTATGTACCTCCACTACCCCTCGGGCGTTTAAGAGTGTAGGTCTGTGCTCTGAACAATGG
Source organism: Oophaga sylvatica (assembly GCA_033576555.1). NCBI lineage: Eukaryota > Metazoa > Chordata > Amphibia > Anura > Dendrobatidae > Oophaga > Oophaga sylvatica. The sequence continues at coordinate 693,045,931 of JARQOD010000001.1, read as the reverse complement.
GGCTCTACTACTGCTTGGTAGTTCCGTCCTTTCAGACCTATTGCTGCTCTACACCAAATAAGCATTTCACTCATTGGGGGTATCACAATGGGATTCGGGTCTGTTACCCGTACATTACCAATCTCACCACCGGTCAGTTTCACTTGCTGCTGGCACATCAGGGTTCGGATCTCCCTCCGGATCTCTCCCTTTTGCCTCGGTCTGGCAATTTCGGCAAGCTGTTGGAGTAAAAACACAACCTCCTCCAAACAGTTACTAATAATGTTAGTGCCTAAGACCACATTCAACCCATTTTCTTCATTAACAGTCTTTACTACAAGAAGTCCCTGATTCTTTAGCTCTACTCTCCCCACTTTTACGTCTACATCTTTAGCTCCCCGTAACTCAAGAGGGAGGCCATTAGAGGCATACACGGCAAAGTCAGGTTTGGGGGTTGGAGACTGTCACTAGACCAGTACTTATTGTAGAGAACATCAGGTATGATGGTTACCTGAGATCCAGTGTCCAGCAGGGCAGGGATTGCGATCCCGTCCAGTATGATGGACAGGTATGGTCTTCCTCCCACAAACCTGCGGTTCCAGTCTGAGGGGCCTGAGGCGTCTATTCCTGGGTGTTGGCCCTCGGACCCAGGATTTGCTCTTTTAAAGGACACTGACGTGCTGGGTGACCTTCTCTGTGGCAGCGATAGCAGATGAGCTCTCGGCGAGGATGATGCTGGTCGCGGGTCCTTCCTGGAGGTGGCGTTGTCCTCCTCCGGTGGGGCGACGTCCTCACTTTCCTCCGGCGCATCCAAGGGACATCCTCTGGGCAATCAGCTAGCAGGATCTTTCCTTCTTCCTCCCTCGGCAGTTGCAGGGCACTCATTACAGTGGCCAGGTTTTTGGTCAACTGACGCACTTCTGAGCGCAAATAGTCCAGCTCAGTAGGGGGCGCCACCTGCGTTTTGGCTTCCACAGCCAGCGGGAAAAAGGGGAATGCTGCTGACTTTGGAGTGGCTTCACTTGGGTGACACTGGGTTGCCATCTCGGGTGTTTCCAGAGGTCGCAGTCCTTTTATGGCCATATCCCTTAAGGGCATCAAAGGTAGCATCAGGATGATCCAAGGACCACCAGTGCACAGTCCTGCTTTCCGCTTGGGACCTCAGTCCCCGTACAAATTGTTCCTTTAACATTTGATTTTCGTTGGTAACACTTATAGGGTTTACTTCTTTAAGAGTTCGCAGGGCCCCTTGCAGCCAGCAAGCATAGTCTCTAATGCTGTCATCTGGTTTCTGGGAGCATTGATAGAAACTCATCCGGAGATCTGTTTCAGTGCGGTCCTCAAAGATAGTCTGTAGCTTTAAGAAGATTGCAAGCACTGATTCTTGGTCTGCAGCTGTCCAAGTCTCTACCTCCCTCTCAGCAGCACCAGTTAACTGTCCCACTACCACTGCAGCTCTTTGCTTTTCTGTCATAGGGTACATGTCCATTATACTGCATATTTTCCGCTTGAACCCTGAATGGGTGTCTGGCTTGCCGCAGTACTGAGGGAGCCACTTCGCTCCAGGCATGTATGGCAGTGTTAACGGTACTATGGGGGCCACAGGACCGGGTGAGGGATCTGCATCTCTATCCTGCGCTGCAGCGCCAAGTGGTAGGTCATTGGGGCCGTCGGCCTGGACCGCGCTGTCGGCTGGCTGGGACATGTCTGCGCCCCCCCTTAGTTAATCGTGGCCTACCTTCTCTAAGGCTGCAGCACTGCAGGAACAGCAGTGGAGAAAGGACCTGTGTCGCTAGCGCTCTGACGTCAGAGCGTTCACTGAAGCTCTCCACAGGACCTGCCGCCGCGTCAGCGTTGGGGCGTGTTCAAGACTCAGCGCTCTTTTTCAGGTACGCCCACTATTTTTCGCGCCGTGGCGCTGTAAATGGCGGACAAATAGCGGGAATCTTCACCACATACAAAGCACAGTCTTTTTGCACAAAACAGTCCAATAGGCAACACAGGACTCACAAATTGTAAGCCTCAAATCCTGTTCGTGACGCCAGAGATGACGCGCACCACATGTGATGTGGGTACCAGGGTTATGGGACACTCGGCACCGAGCCCATGGAAGTCTATGGGGATGTCACTGGCAGCAGAGCTCGGTCCATGGCCCTGGGCGGTCATGCAATGGGGGGGGTATTTACAGGGGATTATAAAGATTAGTTTGTGACGCCACCTGTGGTATCTGATCAATTTGACCAGCGCTGCAATATGGATCTTCTAAGGGGATGTTATGGGGCAGCAAGATGGTGAGTCTCCCACAGGCGAGACTTTTCCCTTGAAGTCTATGGTGGTGCAGAGTGCAGGCAAATAAGCAGTGACACACGGTTCAGTCTCTTTTCATACCTTTACTTGTAGATGTTGCAGGGATGACCCAGAGCACTGTAGGGTGAAGGGTGCACATCCAGATTCCTCCACTTGATAGGTGTGTGGCCTCCTGTTTTCTGCCTTTTTGTAATAAGTTCTGGCCTGCGTGTAGCTGGGCCTAGCTTAGCCTCTGTCTTGTACCTGGCTGACTTTGTTAATGGATCTTCTCTCTGAAAGGACAGGGTCATTGATGGCCCGGCCGAGCCGGACTCCGTCCTCCTGATCCTGCTACGTATCAGCTCGGTGGTACTCCTGGGACTTGTAGTCCTCCAGGAACTCCGGTGTTCTCCTAATGGGTCGTGGAGATCCCTGTAGGCTCGGACCCCGGTGTCCGGCAACACTTGCTGAGATGAGCTATTAAGGCTCCTCGGTCTCATTAACTTCCACTCGCCTTCGACCTATCTAGGTCCTCCTATCATCACACACGCTGGCAGTTGGTGAGCTGCCTCTTCGCCGCTCTCTAAGCGTCGGCACGCTTTCCACTGAGCTATACTTCAGATTCAGCTCTGACTAGGCTAAAGTGATTCCTTCTCACTCGTACTAGCCTCCACTTACTCAAGTTGAACTGACTGAACAGCTCTGCTCTTCTCTCCTTTGGTGTCTTAAGGAGATCTGAGATCTGTCTCTGTCTGATCTCTTCTCTGGCTGTTCTCATCTCATCTCTTTCTTTCTTTCTTTCTCTTCTGAGGCAAACTGAAACTAAAACTGGTTTTTATACGTCTTACACAGCTCCCTCTGGTGGACTTTGGGATAAGTTACATGTGTGTGTGTATAATGACCTCTAGTGGGATCTTCTGTCGGTGCACCCTTCTGGAAGATGTGGATTCAGTCACAGCTGGGCTCCACAATACCACGGGACAACAGTCACATGATATTGCCTGGTTGTGTCAGTAAGCCATGTGACCATTACCTCACACGGTCGCATGACATAGTTACACGGCATCATGGCTCATGCACAGCCGCTAACTATAAGGCACACCTTCCCACATGTCTTGTTCTACAGTTACAACAGCTAAAAATTTCCTCTCCATTGCTCTGATATAAGAATACCGTTTTTTTTTTATCAAGAATTTTTATGTTATTTCATATTCATAATTTGTAATCCAAAATTATTAAAGCCATCCTTATCGCCACTACGTAAGACAATAAGGCCCATAAAATCCAAATGTGAAAAAATGGACCGCCTGAAAAAATAAAGTAGTTTTGATAATAAACCATTTAACATTAGTTTTTGTTGAACGTGTTCATGTTGTCAGGGGTTTCTTGGTGCCACTTACTGTCACTCAGCTTCTTCTTCAACAGTAATGATGTGGGCATGGCTGAAAGTAAGTGCTGTGACCTGCGACCATTTGGCAAGATATGAATCTTAAATGAGGAAATCTTGGTAGGCCTCTTCATTTTATCTATGCAGACACTACCTATGATAACCCAGCATAGATCAAAGCGTTGGGCAAATGGTGCATTGTGTGGTCCACTGATTTGGGGACATACCTTGTGTAACCGGACAATGTCTCTGCCAAGCAGAATCAGAATATCCACACTGTTGTCAAGGGCTTGTATCTTGTTGGCTATAGTCTTTAGATGAGGGTGAAGAAGAGCAGCTTCTGGCGCGGGGATCGCCTCTCTTTTGGATGGTATTTGGTTGCACTCAACAAGAGTGGGTAGGTGTATCTCCACCTTTTTCTCAAGAAAAGATACTATTAGTCCATTGGCTCTTTTCCCAGAGACCTCTGTAAAACCACTACAGGTGCACAATGCAGTGCGCATTCCCTTTAAATTAAGTATATCAAAGAGTTCATCTTTATAGTTCTATCTGGTTGACCTTTGGGATGCACATTCACCAGACATATCTTAACATATGACTTGCATAAAGGTTTTCAGCGAAGACTTCTTTGCATGAAGAGGATATTGTGGTAGGGTCTGCTGGTTGTTCTGCATCCTCTCCACCATTACCTGTGGTGGCAAAGAATGTAAGCTATGCAGAGTTTGGTAGGGATGGATGTGAAACAAGGTGGAACAGGGTGGTAGTCGTGGGCGAGTTCACGAAGCAACAGTCCGTGATCACCTCGGCACCTTGTACATGAAAAGATAAATAAAGTCCCTTGTACTGCATGTGCAGCATGTACCACAGCACACTCACAGGCTCTGTCAGACTCCCCTCAGCTGCTGCCATGTCAGGCTCCGCAAATCACTCCAGAGACCAGGTATTTTTCCAACAGCTTAACTTTATTAGACAGCAGCGTATTCATCACATAAGCAGCACAAGTCAAGCACAGAGACATCTTATCATTCCCTGTCATCCAGACAGACTATCTTCTGCATAAGCTTCCCTTTCCCTGCAAGCTCAACTATATCCCTGGACAATCCGTGTCCCACCTGTTTCCTTGGACAATCTCTGTTCCTGGCAATCCCTGCCATCACCTTGGACCATCTGGGTCCAACACCTGACTTCCCTGTACCTTCCATCTGGGCATCATATTTGGACAGTTCGTGTCCCATCTGTACCTTCAGCATCATCAGCTCTCTGTCAGCACCTTGTCCAGCTCCAATAGGGAAAGGTGCCAGGAGCGCTATCTCAGCTTCTCCCGCCCCGGTCCTAGACCCCAAATCCTTCCTGGGATGATTCCTTTAAGCTGGTGCCCGACTGCACTATTCTCCAGCCGGGAGGGCTTATTACTGCCACCTGCAGACTCATCCCCCACAGTTTGTTACTGTCCACTGCTTACGTCATTCCCTTGGGCAGCTGCCTGGGTGTTAAATATTAATTATTGGTTATGGATTTATTCTTTATACACTCAATTCTGTACCAAGCACATTAACGTTCGCTGACATTACAGATGCTATTTCTGTATGGTAGAGTGTCATCTCCATATACAGAGACCACGTGATCTAAGGGACTTTTATATAATGGCTACACGAAGGGAGGCTGGCTCTTGCTCGCTCACTCACTCCACAGACACATGGGACAAGAACTATGATGAATGAAGAGCCAGCTGCCATGTAACCACGTGTTGCTTCTCTTAGACGCTCCTGACAGAGACAGAATGTCATTTTACCATTCAGGACACCAAGGAAAGATGTGTACAAGCTTTGCTATGGACAAATGGACAATCTCTACGTAACTATTTCACTCATTTTATGTTTTCCTGTAATGATGTTTTTTGGTAAACAGTCCAATAAACCACTATAATTTTTTTATAAGAAACGTGACATTTTCTTTAGAAGTAACATCTGGTAACAAGTCCTGGAAAAATATATGAAATTAAGCATTTTTAACATTTTGGAGAGCCAGCCAGTCACACTTGATTTTTAGAGTGTGAATTTTTGATAACTTGCAAGGGGAGGAATAGAAGCAAAAGACGTCAGATGTGCAAGTCGTCAAAGAAATCACACTACGATATTTCAGGATCAGAAAAGAACCTATGAATGAGGACTAAGAGTTGACTACAGGAATCAGACGTGCTGATGACAAGAGCATTGTCCAAGAAAGGAGCTACAAGCTGAGATATTTTAAGGTAAGAAATATGGATGTTATTACTTCTTTTTCTAAGCAAAGTAGACTGAAATTTATGTCTGTAGATCAGTCTAATTTAGAAGTTTTATGGCTCAGCTTATATGCAGAATGTGAAATGGAAAATCTAAAGCTAGAATCTAAGCTGGTGTCCTTTAATAGAGAAAGAGAGAAATTGAAAAATATTTTACAGTTGGTTCATGTATTTCACAAGTTTGTATTAGAGAAATCTAAAGATGACTGTGTAGAAATAGTGTCAGAAGATACCAGTGATGTTCCCGAAATTGACTGTAATGAGGAAATTGAGCAACATGTGGGACATGTGTCTGTAATGGCTACTCAAGGTGACCTTGTCTCTGATGACGTAAAAAAAGATGGTGGAAATGTGGGAGGAGACTTGAGAACTGATGTAGGAGGGAACATGGGAGGAGACTTGAGAACTGATGTAGGAGGGAACATGGGAGGAGACTTGAGAACTGATGTAGGAGGGAACATGGGAGGAGACTTCAGAACTGATGCAGATGACGTACGAGACGGATGTACAAAGGCCACCAAAAATAGAAGACAATTCAGAGGCCCAACTCCAAATCAAAGTTAGGAAAAATTTGTTAAAATTATGCAAAATCATTCCTGCATATGATAACAAAATCCATGTATGCAGAAATTCTGAAATCTTCGAAAGCTTTATTGACAAGCTTGATTTAAGTAATGCTGAGAAAAATCAATTATTTAAATTGTGGCTTCCTGCAACCTTTTCCAGACGCTTAACATTGAAGTTGACTTGTGATAACTTACATGGAGATCTAGATGATAAAGACAGATTGAAAATTCTGATTTTCTGTGCATTAAATGAAAATTGTCCAGATATTGAGATTCTTCAAAAATTAAGGATTGGTCGGAAAGAATGTACTTTTACATTCATGTCCATATTTGAAAGGTTGTACAAAACTCTAATTACCAATGTAAAAACACAATCAATGATAAAGTATTTTGTGGACAAATTTGGATTCCTAAATTCTGTATCTCGTGTTATTGCGTCACAAAAAGATACTTTATTTGAATGTGCGCAATTCCTTGATTTTGCTAGAAAACATGAGAATCGTGATAGGAAAATAAATCAAACAGACAGAGTAAGATCTTTTCAAAAGCCAGTGTCAAAATCTCCTAAACTGAGTCATCCCCGGAATCAAATCTATGACATACGGAGGAAATTACATATTAGTTATAAGCCCTATAAAAAAATCCAAGAGTCCGCTTTGCAGAAAGAGTTAATAATTCAAAGTTCAGACCTCTCTGTAAAGAGACAAATGGCGGACATTGAAAGACAGGAACAGGTGATGTCTCAAAATGACTTATCTAAGTCTTCAATTTACAGCTCATTATCGGAGCTGCTCAAACAATCATTAAAAAAAGGAATGATTAACAGAGTTTTCCAGGACATCTTTGACAAAGAAATAAGATTTGGTTTAGGAATTGACTGAAAATGAAATTATATGTTGTGTAAAAGTATTATACAATATATTATTCAGTTATTTGTAATTATTTTATAAATATAATTCTGTAGTTCTACAGTTTTTGTAGAATATATATATATTCATACAGTATATATACTATACTTGTATAAATAGAAATTGTATAACTGTATATCTATATCTACAGTGATATAATTAAAATAAACTACAGAAATATTTAGAATTACATTGAATCCAATACATATATGTATAAGACATTGCAATTGTTTTGTTTTTGTATATATTAACCTTATCTCTTATTGTTCCTTAGAATTTTCACTTCAAAGAAGGATTTAATCGGGAAAAACTCTCTTACATGGATTTATTCTTTTATTTACACAGGAATTTGTAATAACTGCATGTTTTTATATATTTAACACTTAAAAGGAAATAATATATAACTAACTGAATCTAAATTTAGTTTTTGTGTGTTGCTAACATTTTGAAGTTATTTATTTGCATGGCAATATGTTCTTACTGCATGACAGTCACACATGTGACATTCAAACTGTTCTAATAATAAGGCTCCATATACCCTATTTCAGTGGTTGCAACTTAAAGCTCTTGTAGCCTCTGTGAGCTCGGCCTTTGCAAGTCAAATAATTTTTTTTTTAGGCCTCTTAAGTTCTAGGGTTCAATTTCAGTTGCAAACCTTGCACCAAATATAGATACAGCTCATAACCAAATTTTCTTATGAGTCCTTTTATCTATAGAATGGTTCACAAAGTTTGTTATGTGTATTTGGGGAATATTCAAAGAAATATTAAAATATTAAATTTAGTAGTTTACAATGCGCATTGATAATTAAGATACAATTATTTGGGTTAATATTCCTACCTTTTTGTATGAGGAACTTGTGGTGTAAACTTATATGTTCACAGTCTGAGTGACAGATGACAGATGCGTGTATGAGCAGCTGCTAAGAGTGAATATAAGCTAAGTGTATATGTGATGTATGAAAGGAGAGGTTTCAAATTCATGTTATGCGAGAAAAACAACAACTTGTTTTTAAGAGAAATAATACAAATCAGTTCAATTATTGATAATTAAGATACATAATGAAATATTATCTACTCAACATATATTTCTTTAGTAATTTTTTTTTTTTAGTTAATAGTAGATAAGTGTAATCACACATCAAAATGGTTTATCAAGAAAATCTACATTTAGATTTTTTTTTTTTCCTTTTTCCCAAAAGATAATTTTATGATATTCAATGTTATTTTTATTTTTAATGGTTACATAGATGGTACACATCTTCAGACAAATATATGGTATAAAGCTAAAACAGAAGTTACATAAATAATTTATAAAACAATTATTTTTTTTTCATTTTGGTTTTGATAAATCAATTATTTCATAAACTAATATTTTTTTTTCCGGTATTAAGGGGGAAATGTGTTTTTGATCTTGAATACATCATCACATTTCATCAATACCTCTTCTTCACACATTTTAAAGAATATAGAAAGGTACAATGGTAGAACTACTAGAGATAATAACATTAAGTATTATAAAGAGTCATTTCTTTACACTAAGAAGGGGATTACATGCAAAGTTGCATAATATGAATATTTTGGTAACACAAGGTTATGACAAATATGAAATCATCCAGATAATGGAAATATTAAGGGTATATGTGTTACTGAGAACATAACTACTCAACATTTGTCATAAACATATAAAGGCCTTATTCTTATTTTTATTCTTATTTTCATTTTTATTCTTATTTTTCATTTTTATCTATTTTGATTTTTCATTTTCATTTTTATTCTTCCTTTATCTCTATTTTTTGATTCTTAATTTTTATTTTTTATCTCAATCAATCAAGAAACATCAATATTTAATAAAGTAATGTCTAGTACAAGAATATTGCTTCATTAAATATAGTGAAGATATCGGTTCATTAAAAGAAAATGTTCTAATTCTGAGTAAATACAATAATTCTTTCATTCATTCCTTCACTCATATTCACATTTTGGTTCATGGCTATACATTCTTACCTATTATTGGTCTAATAAATATATTCCATTAATAAAGTTTTAGTAATAAAGATGGAAACATTTGTTACATGAAAAACACACTGACACTTATGGGTTGAAAAGGTAATTACACCAATAACATAAAAATGTTCTATCTCATGAAGAATATGGTTAATAATGCATTATCATTTATTATTGTTTCACATACAAACATGAATTCCATATTACTATTCTGATAATAATTCTATGGATATTACTGATTGCTATGGTACGCTGTGATATTATAGGTTAGGAAAATTACCAGATTTGGTATAGAATAGGGAATGAAGACTTCAAGCAAGATATTGGAAGTACGTTAATAAAGACTTTTCATATTTCTAAATTCAAGTAAATTTAAAAAGTTGCAAGAAGAAAAACCCGAAGTTCCAGAAGGTAAAAAGGCTATATGATGTCTGAGTAATAATAGACTGTGTCAATTACAATTCATTTCATCACTGACAGCCACAATCGCAGTATTCACCACTGACAACAACTGCAGTATCCACCACTGACAGCCACGATCGCAGTATCTAAACTGACAGACACAATGGCAGAGGACGATGATCCTATGATGATAATATGAACTGTGTTATCACGCTTTTATCACGCTCCAGTGGTTTCCTATCACCTATGAAGCTTCAATGAAAGCTGGTGAACAATAAGTTGTCAGGAAGCTACAACCCTGACATGAGTCCTGTGCATTAGGACTAAGGACTGGTTATGGTGCTATCTTTAGCAAGGAAGAGTCATTTTAACCCTTGCTTTGCTGACCAAAGACGTCACACCTGTTCCAAGACCATTGCGGATGGCATGGAGGATTCCAGAAATATCCAAGGCGAGCCAATGTAAGTCCAGGTCTTTAAAGGTGACACTGCTCAGATATTAAAGCTTCATTTCATCAATGGACTTTGTTTTCTTATCAACATTTGAATTTATGGACTTTGATGGACACATGACACACGGTCTCCACAATATCTACATGTTATTTCAAAGGAATTATCGTATAAAGACTGTGTTTTAAAAGAATCAAGAACAAGACGTCAACATGAAGACCAGATGACATCAGATGATGATGACTGGACCAGAGATGCTTCGATTTAGGTTTAGGAAAGTATAAGACATATATTTTATATGAATATTGGTCACGGCTTACCATAACATGAATTCACATAATTATGTTATTGAGTGCATATAACAATAATCTGATATTATTATTATTATTATTATTATTATTATTGAAATTAAATTATTTTGCCAAAGAAGAAGAAAAGAAGAAAGAAGATCTGATTATCCTAAAGATGAACTTCTCTACTTTGAGGGTTCCAATTAATGTCTGCACCCTCAAAAGGGGGAATTGTTAAATATTAATTATTGGTTATGGATTTATTCTTTATACACTCAATTCTGTACCAAGCACATTAACGTTCGCTGACATTACAGATGCTATTTCTGTATGGTAGAGTGTCATCTCCATATACAGAGACCACGTGATCTAAGGGACTTTTATATAATGGCTACACGAAGGGAGGCTGGCTCTTGCTCGCTCACTCACTCCACAGACACATGGGACAAGAACTATGATGAATGAAGAGCCAGCTGCCATGTAACCACGTGTTGCTTCTCTTAGACGCTCCTGACAGAGACAGAATGTCATTTTACCATTCAGGACACCAAGGAAAGATGTGTACAAGCTTTGCTATGGACAAATGGACAATCTCTACGTAACTATTTCACTCATTTTATGTTTTCCTGTAATGATGTTTTTTGGTAAACAGTCCAATAAACCACTATAATTTTTTTATAAGAAACGTGACATTTTCTTTAGAAGTATCGCATCTGGTAACAAGTCCTGGAAAAATATATGAAATTAAGCATTTTTAACACTGGGCAACTGCTTCCAAACCGGAAGTGCCTTTACTACATCTCCAAGCTCTGTGCTGCTCTGCTCTGTGACTCCTCTATTCTAATCCCCCATGGTCCTGCACTACTTACTAATCTATCCCTAAGCTAAAGCACGATACATCACATTACAGTACATGACAAGTACATTACATTACAGTGTACACAATAGCAAAACATTAGTAAAACAGGATGCCGCATGTGACACAGGTGAACAGCATCAAGAAGAGAGAAGGTACATGAGGGTCCCCGCCACCTCCTTACACTCCTCCATCCTAAAATATGGTCGTCCCCGACCATGGCGGCACCTGTCAATGTAAAACTAAGAATTTTTTTTTTTTAAAACATATTTACAATATAAGACAGTCTCTATCTGATGATTTTGTTGGGTAAACCGTGACATTGGCTCCACTCGGTTGGAGCTCAAGAACAAAGAATTCAAGTTCTTTTGACAAGGGCCCGACTGACCCCGGTCCCCTTGATCCTGGGAACTGTACACATACGGTGTCGAACAACAGTTCAGGCCCATGGGCCGGTCCTTTCCTGCTCCGGGTATAGAATCATAGAATGGTAGAGTTGGAAGAGACCTCCTGGGCCATCTGGTCCAATCCCCTGCTCAAAGCAGGATTCTCTAAATCATCCCAGACAGATGTCTGTCCAGCCTCTGTTTGAAGACTTCCATTGTAGGAGAACTCACCACCTCTCATGGCAGCCTGTTCCACTCATTGATAACCCTGTCAAAAAGTTTTTTCTAATATCTAATCTGTGTCTCCTCCCATTCAGTTTCATCCCATTGCTTCTAGTCTTTCCTTGTGCAAATGAGAATAAAGATGATCCTTCTACAATGTGACAGCCCTTGTTATATTTGTAGACAGCTATTAAGTCTCCTCTCAGTCTTCTTTTTTGCAAGCTAAACATTCCCAAATCCTGCAACCGTTCCTCATAGGACATGGTTTGCAGACCGGTCACCATTCTAGTGGCTCTTCTCTGAACTTGCTCCAGTTTGTTGATGTCTTTTTTAAAATGTGGTGCCCAAAACTGGACACAGTATTCCAGATGAGGTCTGACCAAAGAGGAGTAGAGGGCAATAATGACCTCACGTGATCTAGACTATGCTTCTGTTGATACATCCTAGAATTGTATTTGCCTTTTTTGCTGCTGCATCACACTGTTGACTCATGTTCAGTCTGTGATCAATTAGTATACCCAAGTCTTTTTCACATGTGCTGTTATTTAGCCCTATTCCTCCCATTTTGTATATGCTTTTTTGATTTTTATTGCCCAGATGTAGTACTTTGCATTTTTCCCTGTTAAAACCATTCTGTTAGTTGCTGCCCACTGCTCCAGTTTATTATATCTTTTTGAATCCTCTCTCTCTCTTCTCAGTATTAGCTACCCCTCCTAGCTTTGTGTATCAGCAAATTTGATCAGTTTACCCTCAATTCCTTCATCTAAATCATTGATAAAGATGTTGAACAATACAGTCATGGCCAAAAGTTTTGAGAATGACACAAATATTATATTTTCACATGATCTGCTGCCCTCTGGTTTTTATGTGTGTTTGACAGATGTTTTTATCACAGACAGAAATATAATAATTGCAAACATATGAGTAACAAAAGCTTATATTGACAGTTAGAATGAGTTAATGCAGCAAGTCAATATTTGCAGTGTTGACCCTTCTTCTTCAGGACCTCTGCAATTCTCCCTGGCATGCTCTCAGTCAACTTCTGGACCAAATCCTGACTGATAGCAGTCCATTCTTGCACAATCAATGCTTTCATTTTGTCAGAATTTTTAGGTTTTTGTTTGTCCACCCGTCTCTTGATGATAGACCACAAGTTCTCAATGGGCTTAAGATCTGGGGAGTTTCCAGGCCATGGACCCAAAATCTCTATGTTTTGTTCCCTGAGCCATTTAGTTATCACCTTTGCTTTATGGCAAGGTGCTCCATCATGCTGGAAAAGGCATTGTTGATCGCCAAACTGCTCTTGGAGGGTTGGGAGAAGTTGCTCTTGGAGGACATTCTGGTACCATTCTTTATTCATGGCTGTGTTTTAGGCAAGACTGTGAGAGAGCCGATTCCCTTGACTGAGAAGCAACCCCATACATGAATGGTTTCAGGATGCTTAACAGTTGGCATGAGACAAGACTGGTGGTAGCGCTCACCTTGTCTTCTCCGAATGAGGCGTTTTCCTGATATCCCAAACAATCGAAAAGGGGATTCATCAGAGAAAATAACTTTACCCCAGTCCTCAGCAGTCCACTGCCTGTACCTTTTGCAGAATATCAGTCTGTCCATGATGTTTTTTCTGGAGAGAAGTGGCTTCTTTGCTGCCCTCCTTGAGACCAGGCCTTGCTCCAAGAGTCTCTGCCTCACAGTGCGTGCAGATGCACTCAATCTGCCTGCTGCCATTCCTGAGCAAGCTCTGCACTGCTGGTAGCCCGATCCCGCAGCTGAAAAACTTTTAAGAGACGGTCCTGGCGCTTGCTGGTCTTTCTTGGGCGCCCTGAAGCCTTTTTGGCAACAATGGAACCACTCTCCTTGAAGTTCTTGATGATGCGATAGATTGTTGACTGAGGTGCAATCTTTCTAGCTGCGATACTCTTCCCTGTAAGGCCATTTTTGAGCATTGCAATGATGACTGCACGTGTTTCTTTAGAGATAACCATGGTTAACATAAGAGAAACAATGATGCCAAGCACCAACCTCCTTTTAAAGTGTCCAGTGGTGTCATTCTTACTTAATCATGACAGATTCATCTCCAGCCATGTCCTCATCAACACCCACACCTGTGTTAATGGAGCAATCACTGAAAAGAGGATAGCTGATCCTTTTAAGGCAGGGCTGCAATGATGTTGAAATGTGTTTTGGGGGATAAAGTTCATTTTCTAGCCAAATATTGACTTTGCAAGTAATTGCTGTTAAGCTGATCACTCTTTATAACATTCTGGAGTATATGCAAATTGCCATTAGAAAAAGTGAAGCAGTAGACTTTGTAAAAATTAATATTTGTGTTATTCTCAAAACTTTTGGCCATGACTGTACAGGGCCCAAAACAGCCCTGTGGTACCCCACTTGAGACATTCTTCCAACTGGATGTGCAGCCATTTACGACCACTCTTTTGGTCCAATCACTAAGCCAGTTATGAATCCACCTAACAGTTGCCTTGTCCATTCCATACTTAGTCATTTTTTCAATAAGGATTGTGTGAGATACTTTGTCAAATGCTTTGCTGAAGTCAAGATATACTATATCTACAGCATTTCCCTGATCCAGCCAGTCAGTGATTCTGTCATAGAAGGAAATTAAGTTAGTCTGACATGACTTATTAGTTACAAACCCATGCTGACTCTGTTTAATCACTTCATTCTTATCCAGGTACTTACATACATGTTGTTTAATAATTTGTTCAAAGATCTTTCCTGGTATAGAAGTCAGACTCACCGGCCTGTAGTTCCCTGGGTCCACCTTCTTCCTCTTTTTGAAGATAGGAAAAACAATTGCTCTTCTCCAGTCTTCTGGGACTTCTCCTGTTCTCCAAGAATTTTCAAAGATTATGGACAGTGGTTCAAGAATTTCTTCTGCTATCTCCTTCAGTACTCTGGGGTGTAATTCATCTGGACCTGGAGACTTGAATTCATTTAGGTTAGCTAAGTGTTTCCTCACTGTCTTTCTGTTTATAGATATCCTGGATTCTTCTATTCCTTTAATAGGACAGTGAAGATTAGTTGATGTTACATTTCCTTTCTGAGAGAAAACAGATGCAAAATAGGAATTTAAAAGTTCAGCCTTCTCAACATCCTGTCTTACCATTTCATCATTTTCATCCTGTAAAAATCCTATAGCATCTTTAACTTTTCTTTTACATTTGACGTATCCCCAAAATCCTTTTTTGTTGCTTTTGACATCTCTTGCAAGCCTTAAGGGTATGCCACACTAAACGAGATCGCTAACGAGATCGCAAAAACGTCACTATTTAGCTATCTCATTAGCGACCTCGTTGTTTGTGGCATGTAGCAACGATGTGGCCCCTGCTGTGATGTCGCTGATCGTTCACTAGCGTTCTGGACCGTTTTTTGATCGTTGGCGTCCCCTGGTGAGCCTATATTGCTGTGTTTGGCACCTTTTGCGAACGACAAGCGACCTCGTTTGTAACGCATATGACTGTTTTTAGCGTCACGGAGTGGATCGCAATATCTGTAAGTTCTCTTTTGCGTCACAGAGAGGATCGCAGAAGTTGCAAAGCAGGCTAGCAGGACGCAGAGAGCAGGAGCGATGCTGGAAATTCCTATGAATCAGAAGCGCTCAGTACATGCTAATGACATCCTAACGACCGTCAAAGTCGTTAAAGAGATCACTGACCGCTGATGTGTCGTTTATGAGATCTCCTGTTTGGCAGCTACTAGCGACCTAAAAGGGATCACACCAACGATCTCGTTAGCTTGCGTCGTTATCGTGATCGCTAACGAGATCGCTAAGTGTGGCAGTACCTTAAATTCATTGTCAGCTTTAGATAATCTGATTGGTGCCCTGCAGGTTCTGCATACGACATTATATTCTTCTTTAAATATGCCTCCCTCTTTCCATTTGATAAACATTTCTTTCTTCCTTTTTAGCATGTGTTTAAGTTCTGTGTTCATCCATCCTGGTTTCCTTAAATGCTTCCCATTCTTCCCTCTTTTCGGAATTGTTAACGATTGTGCTTTGAGAATCTCATTTTTCAAGATTTCCCATCCTTCATGGACATTTTTGTCCTTAAGGATATCCAGCCATTGGATCCCTCCAATTCTCTTTCTGTGTCCCTTAAAATCTGCCTTTCTGAAATCTAACCTTGACATCTGAGTCTTCACAGGTCTTCATCCTCTTGTTATCCAAAATTCTAAAATAGCATGGTCACTACCTCCTAGGGTCCCAGCCACTCTTACCTCAACCATTTCCTCCCTGTTTATAAGAATTAGATCCAAGGTAGCAGATCCCCTTGTTTTCTCCCCTACCTTTTGGAAGATAAAGTTGTCAGCAAGAGAGGATAAGAATTTCCTTGACCTGTTAGTTTTGCCTGAGAGAGATTCCCAACAAATGTCTGGATAGTTGAAATCTCCCATAACCACTATGTCATATTTTTTGGAGAACTTGGCCATTTGATGCATAAAGAGTTCATCCATATCTTCAGCTTGCATAGGTGGCCTGTAGTAAATGCCTACAATGGTGTCCTTTCCATTGTTCTGTCCTTGTATTCTTACCCAGTTTCCACAGAGCTCCCAGTCTCTGAAGCGTCAATCTCCGTGCAGATATACGCTCTTCTAACATACAATGCGACACCTCATCCTCCTTTATCAAGTCTGCTTCTTGCAAATAAGTTGTATCCTTCTAGCCTTGTATTCCAATCATGTGTATCGTCCCACCAAGTTTCAGTGATTCCAATGACATCATATTTCTTTTCCTGCGTTAGTAGTTCCAATTCTCCTTGTTTGTTGGCCATGCTTTGTGCATTTGTATAGAAACATTTTAGTTTGTGATTGGTTTCTCTTTCTTCAATATTTTTATTATGTAGATTTTTTTGTCTTTGTTCTTCCCCTTCACTTCTAATAGCAGAATTCTCAATAGTATTTGTCAGGTGTATGGCTTTTGCTGGCTTTTGGAAATCCTGCACAAGTTTCTCTCCCTTCCTCCTTTTAACAGATCACGGGCTCTTAAACACACGTGGGCGGCTTTATCAAGGAACAGTTCAGGGTCAAGACAGGCAAAATTCAAGGCAAATACAGGCAAGATGTAGGGTCAAAACAACACAGTCCTTAAAGCCACCACTCACAGTCCATAGTGATCAACACCTTCATGGTTCCAGCCTCACAATCCAGCAGGGGATGCGCAAACGAAACTTGGATGAGGAAGGAGGAAAGCAAAAACAAGTCTTATTCATGACCATTTGGGTCACCACCGACACTCAGTCCTGGTACCATCCAGAGCTCACTGCCCTTCCAGAGACGTTGAACAGTCTCACATATTTTGGTGCAACCGGCACACTTTCTTCTTAAAGGGGCCGCCCTCACTCCTTGTGGCTGGAATAGTGGGCCGCACTGTGGCCTCAAAGACCCACTGGAGAACGACTCATCACAGTTCTTTTAGATTCTTTCCTCCGGCAATGGCCGGCTCAGCAAACTTGGAGCCTCCCACTCCCGTGACCCCACTGTGGCCACCGATTTCTTTAAGGGTGCCTCAGCCCTCTGTCTTTCTGTAGGGGCCACGCATCATCCAGCCAGACATCGTTCCTCTGCTGCAGCTCCTTTGAACAGAAGAAACGGCAGGAGCGCAGAATTTTAATCACGCTCGCTACCATCCGTGCCTCTTCTGCCATGGGAGCCCGGGGTTCATCCAGGTAGAAGCCGTGGAGAAATGCGGAGGGCAGGGAAGCTGACGGGACAGGAGTCAGTGCGAGAGCCGAGGTGAGGGTAAATGATGCACTCACTGTGACTGCATCCGGCTGCGATGATCCTCCACTGCGGCCACGCGAACTTGGGATCACAGCCGTGACTGTCCCTCTTTCTACGATTTCCGGTTTCTCTATCTCTTCTTCTTCAGGTTCCAGCTTCTTTGCTTCAGCGGTGTTCCAGCTCTCGAAGATACTCCGCTGCATCTGATCAGAAAACTCACTGGAGAATGGCTTCTTTCTTTTGGGGCACACAGTCTTGCTCTTCTGGGCACCACCTGTTCATGGGTGGAGTTACTTCTGGCTGCCCCACCCGTTCCTTCAGATTCTGCTGCAGGGGGCGGGGGCTTCTTCTTCTGCTGTGCCCATCTTGGGCGGGCACCAGTCACAACGGGATGTGGTCTTGGTTCAGGCCACTGTCTCCTCCATCTTCGCACCCTTTTCTTCTCAGGACGCCCATGACGGGCAGCACAGTCCTCAATTTTCTTGCCACTGACCATCTCCTCCTCAGTGTTTTGCGCCATCTTAAAGTCACTGTCAGCCGCCATCTTTAACTCTTTCACAGCTGTCACCGGTCCACAAATCCCGGGAGTCTTTCCAATCAGTCTTGTAACTGCAGGGCTGCTGGATTAGATCCTGCCGACTACGCCAAATATAACAAGGTGGCACGGGGTGGTAGTCATGGGCAAGTTCACTAAGCAAGTCAGTGAGCACCACGTCACCTTGTACACGAAAAGATAAATAAAGTCCCTTGTACTGCATTTGCAGCATGTACCGCAGCATACTCACAGGCTCTGTCAGACTCCCCTCAGCTGCTGCCATGTCGGCTCCACAAATCGCTCCAGAAACGACATCTTTTTCCAACATCTGAACTTTACTAGGCAGCAGCGTATTCATAACATTGGCAGCACAAGTCAAGCACAGAGATATCGTCTTATCTTTCCCTGTCATCCGGACAGACTATCTTCTGCATCAGCTTCCCTTTCCTGGCAAGCTCAACTATATCCCTAGACAATCCGTGTCCCATCTGTTTACTTGGACAATCTCTGTTCCTCGCAATCCCTGCAGTGTCCTTGGACCATCCGGGTCCAACACCTGGCTTCCCTTTACCTGCCATCTGGGCAGCAACTTTGGACAGTTCGTGTCCCATCTGTACCTTCAGCGTCACCAGCTCTCTGTCAGCACCTTGTCTGGTTCCAATAGGGAAAGGTTCCAGGAACGCCGTTTCAGATGCTCCCGCCCGGTCCTAGACCCAGAATCCTTTAAGCTGGTGCCCGACTGCACTATTCTCCAGCCAGGGGGACCCCTTACTGCCATCTGCAGACTTATCCCCCACAGCTTGTTACTGTCCACTACATACGTCCTGCCCTTGGGCAGCTGCCTGGGCGACTGCTTTCAAACCAGAAGTGCCTTTGCTATATCTCCCTGGTCTGCTCTGTGACTCCTCTATTCTAATCCCCCTTTGGTCCTGCACTATTTAGTAATCTATCCCTAGGCTAAAGCACAATACATCACATTACAGTACATAACAAATACATTACAGTGCAGCGTAGGACTGGAAGACCTTGGGCCCACCAGAGAAAAATCATTCTTGGGGCCCACCATGCAGTTATGTAAAAATATCACACAGGACAGATCTTCTATATACTACACCACACAGGAGAGCTGACAGATCCTCTATATACTACACAATACAGGAGAGCTGACAGATCCTCTATATACTATACCACACAGGAGAGCTGACAGATCCTCTATATACTACACCACACAGGAGAGCCGACAGATCCTCTATATACTGCACCACACAGGAGAGCTGACAGATCCCCTATATACTACACCACACAGGAGAGCTGACAGATCCTCTATATACTACACCACACAGGAGAGCTGACAGATCCTCTATATAATACACCACACAGGAGAGCTGACTGATCCTCTATATACACTACACCACACAGGAGAGCTGACAGATCCTCTATACACTGCACCACACAGGAGAGCTGACAGATCCCCTATATACTACACCACACAGGAGAGCTGACAGATCCTCTATATACTACACAACACAGGAGAGCCGACAGATCTTCTATATACTGCACCACACAGGAGAGCTGACAGATCCTCTATATACTACACCACACAGGAGAGCTGACAGATCCCCTATATACTACACCACACAGGGGAGCTGACAGATCCTCTATATACTGCACCACACAGAAGAGCTGACAGATCCTCTATATACTGCACCACACAGGAGAGCTGACAGATCCCCTATATACTACACAACACAGGAGAGCTGACAGATCCTCTACAGTCATGGCCAAAAGTTTTGAGAATGACACAAATATTAATTTTTACAAAGTCTACTGCTTCACTTTTTCTAATGGCAATTTGCATATAATCCAGAATGTTATAAAGAGTGATCAGCTTAACAGCAATTACTTGCAAAGTCAATATTTGGCTAGAAAATGAACTTTATCCCACAAAACACATTTCAACATCATTGCAGCCCTGCCTTAAAAGGACCAGCTAACCTCTTTTCAGTGATTGCTCCATTAACACAGGTGTGGGTGTTGATGAGGACATGGCTGGAGATCAATCTGTCATGATTAAGTAAGAATGACACCACTGGACACTTTAAAAGGAGGCTGGTGCTTGGCATCATTGTTTCTCTTCTGTTAACCATGGTCATCTCTAAAGAAACACGTGCAGTCATCATTGCAATGCACAAAAATGGCCTAACAGGGAAGAGTATCGCAGCTAGAAAGATTGCACCTCAGTCAACAATCTATCGCATCATCAAGAACTTCAAGCAGAGAGGTTCCATTGTTGCCAAAAAGGCTTCAGGGCGCCCAGGAAAGACCAGCAAGCACCAGGACCGTCTCTTAAAAGTGTTTCAGCTGCGGGATCGGGCTACCAGCAGTGCAGAGCTTGCTCAGGAATGGCAGCAGGCAGGTGTGAGTGCATCTGCACGCACTATGAGGCGGAGACTCTTGGAGCAAGGCCTGGTCTCAAGGAAGGCAGCAAAGAAGCAACTTCTCTCCAGAAAAAACATCATGGACAGACTGATATTCTGCAAAAGGTACAGGCAGTGGACTGCTGAGGACTGGGGTAAAGTTATTTTCTCTGATGAATCCCCTTTTCGATTGTTTGGGACATCAGGAAAATGCCTCATTCGGAGAAGACAAGGTGAGCGCTACCACCAGTCTTGTCTCATGCCAACTGTTAAGCATCCTGAAACCATTCATGTGTGGGGTTGCTTCTCAGCCAAGGGAATCGGCTCTCTCACAGTCTTGCCTAAAAACACAGCCATGAATAAAGAATGGTACCAGAATGTCCTCCAAGAGCAACTTCTCCCAACCCTCCAAGAGCAGTTTGGCGATCAACAATGCCTTTTCCAGCATGATGGAGCACCTTGCCATAAAGCAAAGGTGATAATTAAATGGCTCAGGGAACAAAACATAGAGATTTTGGGTCCATGGCCTGGAAACTCCCCAGATCTTAATCCCATTGAGAACTTGTGGTCAATCATCAAGAGATGGGTGGACAAACAAAAACCTAAAAATTCTGACTAAATGAAAGCATTGATTGTGCAAGAATGGACTGCTATCAGTCAGGATTTGGTCCAGAAGTTGATTGAGAGCATGCCAGGGAGAATTGCAGAGGTCCTGAAGAAGAAGGGTCAACACTGCAAATATTGACTTGCTGCATTAACTCATTCTAACTGTCAATATAAGCTTTTGTTACTCATATGTTTGCAATTATTATATTTCTGTCTGTGATAAAAACATCTGTCAAACACACATAAAAACCAAAGGGCAGCAGATCATGTGAAAATATAATATTTGTGTCATTCTCAAAACTTTTGGCCATGACTGTATATACTACACAACACAGGAGAGCCGACAGATCTTCTATATACTGCACCACACAGGAGAGCTGACAGATCCTCTATATACTACACCACACAGGAGAGCTGACAGATCCACTATATACAGGGCCGACTCCAGGTTTTTATGGGCCCCGGGCGAAAGAGTCTCAGTGGGCCCCTTTAACGCAGACCACGATTCATGATGCTCCGATACTGCAGAGAAATATGGGTATAGTACAAGACCAAAGATTTCACTTCTTATTATAATTACACGAGTGATATCTATTGTAAATTCTACAATAGCTCAGAAACTGCCGAATCCTCACAACACACAGTACAGACCGGACAGTATAGTCCTCCATACAATATTATGGGCCAAATATAATGCTCCATAAAGAATATTGGACCCCAAATAATGCTCCATACAGAATACTGGACCACATAAATTGCTCCATACAGGATACTGGTCCCCATATAATGCTCCATACAAAATATGGAGCTCTCCTCTGCACTGTGCTGCGCTCTGCACTGTTACGGCTCAGGAAAGGGCGCTGTGGAAAGACGTCATCGCGCCCTCTGACCTGAGACATCACAGTGCAGAGCTGCAGAAGACACCGGAGCTGCGGAGGCACGGGGAGAGGTAAGTATTGTGCCGGCTGCCGGGGCCCTGAGCAAGCGGGGGGGCCCAGTGGCGGCGCTAACACCGCTCTCCTCCACTAAAGGGCGCCAGCAGAGGTGTATCTAGGTTTTCTGGCACCCAGGGCAAGAACTCAGTTTTGCGCCCCGTCCACACACACCCCCTAACCCTAATCCCCCCTTCACACTGAATAATCCCCCCTCCACACAAATAATAAATCCCCCTTACACTGAATAATCTCCCAACACACAGAATAATCCCCCCTCCACACAAATAATAAATACCCCCTCCACACTAAATAATCCCCCCCTCCACACAAATAATAAATACCCCCTCCACACTGAATAATCCCCAACACACAAATAATAAATACCCCCTCCACACTGAATAATGCCCCAACACACAGAATAATCCCCCCTCACACTGAATAATCAATCCCCCCTCCACACTGAATAATCCCCCCTCCACACAAATAATAAATACCCCCTCCACACTGAATAATCCCCCTCCACACAAATAATAAATACCCCCTCCACACTGAATAATGCCCCAACACACAGAATAATCCCCCCTCCACACAAATAATAAATACCCCTCCACACTGAATAATCATCCCCAACACACAGAATAATCCCCCCTCACACTGAATAATCAATCCCCCCTCCACACTGAATAATCCCCCCTCCACACAAATAATAAATACCCCCCCCACTGAATAATCCCCCTCACACAAATAATAAATACCCCCTCACACTGAATAATCCCCAACACACAGAATAATCCCCCCTCCACACAAATAATAATACCCCCTCCACACTAATAATCCCCCTCCACACAAATAATAAATACCCCCTCACACTGAATAATCCCCCCTCCACACAAATAATAAATACCCCCTCCACACTGAATAATCCCCTCCACACAAATAATAAATACCCCCTCCACACTGAATAATGCCCCAAACCACAGAATAATCCCCCTCCACAAATATAATCCCCCTCACACTGAATAATCCCCCACATAAAACTCACATGAATAATCCCCCTCCACACAAATAATAATACCCCTCCACACTGAATTAATCCCCCCTCCACACAAATAATTAAATACCCCCTCCACACTGAATAATCCCCCCACACACAAATAATAAATACCCCTCCACACTGAATAATCCCCCTCCACACAAATAATAAATACCCCTCCACACTGAATAATCCCCCAACACACAAATAATAAATACCCCCTCCACACTGAATAATCCCCCCTCCACACTGAGTAATCCCCCCACACAGAATAGATCCCCTCCACAAAGAAGGAATTCCACCCACACACAAGCAAACAATAAATCCTCCCCCTTCTACGCTGAATCTGCAGCTCCATAGACACACAAGGCAGGAGCACTTACATCAGATCTTCTGCTCTCTTCTGCCTGCCGGAAAGTGACTTCAGCAGCGTGATCACATGACATGATCATGCTGCTGACGTCGGCTTCAGTTGTACTCGCGTCTGAAAGACGCAAGCACACTTGTTCACTGGACTCTGGGAGCCGGCGCGCTGCAGCTTCTTTGTGCCGGCTGTCAGCTTGACGGCCGGCACTGAGAACAGCCGATTCCCAGTCCAGAGGGCGGCAGAATACAGCTGCCAGAGGAGACACTGCGGACCGCCGCATTAGGCGGTCCGACTGCGCCCCCCCCTAGATACGCCTCTGGGCGCCGGCGTGCCCAAGGGCGAGTGGGCCCCCCCGCCGGCTCAGGGCCCCGGCACTTGCCCGGGTGTGCCGGGTTCTGACGCCGGCCCTGACTATATACTACACCACACAGGAGAGCCGACAGATCCTCTATATACTGCACCACACAGGAGAGCCGACAGATCCTCTATATACTACACCACACAGGAGAGCTGACAGATCCTCTATATACTACACCACACAGGAGAGCTGACAGATCTTCTATATACTACACCACACAGGAGAGCTGACTGATCCTCTATATACTACACCACACAGGGGAGCTGACAGATCCTCTATATACTACACCACATAGGAGAGCTGGCAGATCCTCTATATACTACACCACACAGGAGAGCTGACAGATCTTCTATATACTACACCACACAGGAGAGCTGACAGATCCTCTATATACTACACCACAGAGGAGAGCCGACAGATCCTCTATATACTGCACCACACAGGAGAGCTGACAGATCCTCTATATACTACACCACACAGGAGAGCTGACAGATCTTCTATATACTACACCACACAGGAGAGCTGACTGATCCTCTATATACTACACCACACAGGAGAGCAGACAGATCCTCTATATACTACACCACACAGAAGAGCTGACAGATCCTCTATATACTACACCACACAGGAGAGCTGACAGATCCTCTATATACTACACCACACAGGAGAGCTGACAGATCCTCTATATACTACACTACACAGGAGAGCTGACAGATCCTCTATATACTACACCACACAGGAGAGCTGACAGATCCTCTATATACTACACAACACAGGAGAGCTGACAGATCTTCTATATACTACACGACACAGGAGAGCTGACTGATCCTCTATATACTACACCACACAGGAGAGCCGACAGATCCTCTATATACTACACAACACAGGAGAGCTGACAGATCCTCTATATACTACACCACACAGGAGAGCTGACAGATCCTCTATATACTACACCACACAGGACAGCTGACAGATCCTCTATATACTACACCACACAGGAGAGCTGACAGATCCTCTATATACTACACAACACAGGAGAGCTGACAGATCTTCTATATACTACACCACACAGGAGAGCTGACTGATCCTCTATATACTACACCACACAGGAGAGCTGACAGATCCTCTATATACTACACCACACAGGAGAGCTGACAGATCCTCTATATACTACACCACACAGGAGAGCTGACAGATCCTCTATATACACTACACCACACAGGAGAGCTGACAGATCCTCTTTATACTGCACCACACAGAAGAGCTGACAGATCCTCTATATACTACACCACACAGGAGAGCTGACAGATCCTCCATGTACTACACCACACAGAAGAGCTGACAGATCCTCTATATACTACACCACACAGGAGAGCTGACAGATCCTCTATATACTACACCACACAGGACAGCTGACAGATCCTCTATATACTACACAACACAGGAGAGCTGACAGATCCTCTATATACTACACCACACAGGAGAGCTGACAGATCCTCTATATACTACACCACACAGGGGAGCTGACAGATCCTCTTTATACTGCACCACACAGAAGAGCTGACAGATCCTCTATATACTACACCACACAGAAGAGATGACAGATCCTCTATATACTTCACCACACAGGAGAGCTGACAGATCCTCTATATACACTACACCACACAGGAGAGCTGACAGATCCTCTTTATACTGCACCACACAGAAGAGCTGACAGATCCTCTATATACTACACCACACAGGAGTGTGTCGACCCGCCACCACAATTGTGGGTTACCAGGGCAATGGGGTACTCAGAGCCGAGCCCGTAGAAGTCTATAGGGATTTTGTCACAGGTAGCTGTGGCTCGGTCTGTGGCCCGGGCGGTCTGGCGTATGTTGTTGTTGGGAATATTTACAGGGGATAACTATATACAGTTCGTGACGCCACCTGTAGTATTCTGGTAATTAGTACCAGCGCTGCTGTAGATCTCTGAGGGGATGGTGAGGCAGCTTGATGACGGGTCCCCTACAGGTGGGACTCTTCCCTCAGGTCGGTAGTTAGGTAGGGATTGTGCAGGCATGCAGTAATAACTCAGTCTCACACAGTCAAAGTCTTTCCATACCTTTACTTGCAGAATGGTAAAGCAGGTCCCAGGGAGGCTGATGGGGTTGATGGAGGATGAGCTTTGAGGCAAACGGTTAAGCAAGTTAGGGGCCTCCTTTAACTCCAATGAAGCTGAGTACGACCAGCCTGAAGCGTAGTCCTCTCTATGATTCCAGCTTATCTTTAGCTGTTCTGCCCGATCAGTGTTGTGGTTGGAGCCTTTTTGTGAGAAAGATGATTTCCTATATTGTCGTGCACTGACTCACGGTCCTCACTTCCCTCTGACCCCAGTTACGTACTGACTGTATGGGCTTATCCGCCGCGACCTAGGGTCCGGTAGATTTCTGGCTATCTTATCACCTTGCTTGAAACAAAGATGATTCTTCGGTCCCCAGTAACCGGTAGATTCGTGCAGGTATTCTTCACCTATAGCACTTCCTTGCTTTCTTCCACTTTTGCCCTTCGACTTGCTCAGTTCTCAGGAGATATTTCAGCCTGTCTCCAGTGGGGCACAGCTTTGACTAGGCTCGGGTACGTTAAAGTACCTATACTAGACTCCACAATTTGAAGCTGAAGATAGAACAGAGTCCCTAAGACGTCTTGTCTCTCCTAAGTCTGGACACACTCTCCTACTCTGTCCAAGGACAGGAAACTGACTTCTCACTCTGAAGTCCAGACACAGACTGACTAAATCACTCCCTTCCACACCCCTACTGGGCGTGTTTTAAGGTACATGATGACATGAAGAACACTTAACCTTTACCTCTCCACTCATCCTCCTGGTATTGTGTACCAGGGCTACACATTCCCCCATGGTAAACGACAGCACTCCCGGGCTGTGGAATACAAAAGACATTTTGTTTATGCAATAACATTAGAACAATAACATCTTCCCATCCGGGAGGTAAGACTACTTTGAACGTTACAAACTTGATAGAAAAAATACAAGTAGTATCAAATAGCATTTTCAATAAATAGATATACAAGATACTTGTGAAGGACCCGCACCAAACCTTCAACGTAGGTCCTGGGTGGGCTGCAGGACATCCAAATGCAGACCTCACTCAGTGCCACACCACACGGGTTTTTGGTTCAGAGGTGAGTCAAGGTTTCATGTGAAACCATTAAGAAGGCACTTTAGTGCAACTATTTACAGGATACAGTTTTTGGGCTGGCTCAGTCCTCAGCCTCTGAGTCCATTGTTAAACGAAGACATAATAGAGAAAAAACACATTTATATATATAGACTTTTCACAATATATTTACATCAGTTCGTCATAACTATTGCTGATATCTAATGGGTAATTTCCCTTTTGTGATTCTCTCTGACCTACGTGGTGTAGTTTCAGGTAAATCAATTTGCGATCTGTCTGCACTATGAAACGGTAAACCATAGAACTGCCTTAATCTTACCATGGATCTGGCAAGCGTACTGATGGCTGGGCGGTGTGAGTCAGCTTCACCAGGGGATCCCATAGTACGGGGCGCTGCTTCAGATGATCCATCTTGAGGTTCTACAGGTTGAGGTGTTGCTGGAAGGGGTAACTCCTGAGCGGGTTCAACTGGCACTACAGGCACAACTGGAGGTAAAACGTCCTCTTGTGGCTTATAAAACTGCAACACTGGAATTATCACAGCATCTCCCAGTCGGGGCCAATCCGCAGGAAAATCTCCCAGATCTGTGTGTATAACCTCTTCCTTTTTCTCTCTTTGATTGAAGACAGGGTTCTTGTCGCAACGTTTCAAGGGTTCCGGACATAGTTTCAAATGGTCTCTAGACACAGTGGTTATTGTTTTTCCTCCGTCTTTACTGACGACACAAACTTTTCCGTTGTCGTACTTAGAATCTTGTATGACGTAGGGTTCTTGCTCCCACTGATTATCCAGTTTATGCATTTTCTCTTTCTTTTTAATACTACCTCTCCAGGCATCAAAGGCTTGGCAGGAGCATTTCGGTTGTAGACATTTTCCTGTTTCTCCCGTGCCTTATTAGACTTTCCTCCACACAGATTTGTACTCTTCTGTATTGCTCTTGCCGATTGACGTCCCAGTTCTCCACGGCATCGTCTGCCTCCGGTTCTACCACTCCAAGTTCTAAATCCATTGGTAGTTTTCCAGGCCTTGCTCTCATCAGATAGGCTGGAGTGCAGTTAGTTGAGCTTACAGGTATATGATTATACAAATCAACCAAATCAGGTAGTAAATCCGGCCATCGATTCCTGTCTTCCAACGGTATGGATCTCAACAAGTCAAGGACAATATGGTTCATCTTTTCACAAAGACCGTTGGTTTGAGGGTGATATGGTGTTGTTCTTATTTTCTTGCACCCGTACATATGACAGAATTCCTTGAATAAATCGGCTTCAAAAGCAGGTCCCTGATCGGTTAAGACTTGCTCGGGATACCCATGCGGTCTGCAGAAGCTTGCTTGAAAGGTCTTCGCTGCCGTCACTGCAGTCTGGTCTTTCACTGGAACGACTACCAGAAATCTGGAGTAATGGTCCACCATGGTCAAGGCGTATGAGTATCCAGATCTACTCGGTGACAGTTTGACGTGGTCCAGGGCCACAATCTCCAGGGGACGAGTCGTCCGGATTGGTTGCAGGGGGGCCTTCTGACTTCCGTAGTCCTTTCTTCTGAGACCACAGGGTCCACAGTTCCGACACCACCTCTCGATGGAGCTGCGCATCCCTACCCAGTAGAACCGGCATCTCAACAGGGTCTCCAGCTTCCTCCAGCCAAAGTGTCCTGCTTGATCGTGGTACGCTTCCAACACCATTGGGACGTCTGTCTTTGGGACCACGATTTGCCAGACCATTTCATGGGTTCTGGGGTTGACGTATCTTCTGCACAACTTCTCACGGTACAGGAACAACCTGCTTCTCTCGTTCCACAGGAGCTTGGCGGGCATAGGTGCATCCTTTTCCAAGGAGGAGCCTTCTTGCTTTAACAACTCCTTGATGTGGCTGACCACTGGATCACTGTCCTGAGTCTCTTTCCAGCTGTGATGGGGTAAAGGATTTAATGTGGCACCATTTTGCTTTCTGTGGACTTGATGCTCGTGGACTACCCCATTTCGATGGAACGCGGGTAGCTCAATTTCTTCCAGGTCGTCCGATTCTTCTTCCGTGTCAGAGTCATGCGGCATTCGGGACAACGCATCAGCATTAGCATTCTTTCGACCTGCCCGGTACTTGATAGTAAACTGATAATTGGACAACCGAGCCATCCATCGCTGCTCCATGGCACCCAGCTTGGCGGTTTCCAGGTGCGTTAACGGGTTGTTGTCTGTGTACGCCGTGAACTTATTGGAGGCCAGATAGTGCTTAAATCTTTCAGTAATGGCCCAGACCAGCGCCAGAAACTCTAGCTTGAAGCTGCTATAATTTTCCGGATTCCTTTCAGTTGGCCTGAGTTTTCTGCTAGCATATGCGATGACTTTTTCTTGTCCATTCTGCTTCTGACTGAGAACTGCTCCCAGCCCTTCATTACTGGCGTCGGTGTACAACAGGAACGGTTGGCTGTAATCAGGATAGGTTAAGATCTCATCACCTGTAAGGATCTCTTTCATCTTTTGGAATGCTTCAGCCTGTTCTTTCCCCCAGTTAAAGGGAGGGTTTCTGCTCTTTAAGGATTGTCCTACCAGGAGGTCCTGTAAAGGAGCTGCCTTCTTCGTGTAATCTTTCACGAATCTCCTGTAGTAACCCGTTAGTCCCAGGAACTGTCGCACTTCCTTAAGGTTCTTCGGCTCCGGCCACTTCTGGATGGCAGTGACTTTCTCTGGGTCCGGCGCTACTCCTTCCGAACTGACGATGTGCCCCAAGTATTGTACCTTCTGCTTGAGTAGATGGCATTTTGAGGGTTTCAACTTCATCCCGTACCTGGACAGGGACTCAAACACTTCTGCCAGGTGCTTCAGATGGTCCTCATATGTCTTGGAATACACGATAACGTCGTCTAGGTATAGCAGCACGGTTTCAAAATTGAGATGTCCCAGACAGTTTTCCATCACTCTCTGAAATGTTCCTGGGGCACTACTGAGCCCAAACGGCATTCTGTCGAACTCACAGAGCCCCATTGGGGTGGTGAAAGCCGTTTTCTCACGATCCTCCTCAGCCACAGCCACTTGCCAGTAACCACTAGTCAGATCAAGGGTAGAAAAGTAGTTAGCCGTTTTCAGAGCAGCTAATGATTCCTCTATACGTGGTAGCGGGTACGCATCTTTGTGTGTTATGCGGTTCACCTGCCTGTAATCCACACACATTCTCATACTACCATCTTTCTTTTTAACCAGAACTAGAGGGGCTGCCCAGGGACTACAACTATCCCTTATCACCCAGCTTTCTTCATATCATTCAACATTTCTTTAGCCTTCTGATAATGAGCTGGAGGTATGGGCCTATACCGCTCTTTGATGGGAGGATGATTGCCAGTAGGGATATGATGTTGTACTCCCTTAATGATCCCAAAATCAAGTGGATTTTTGCTAAACACTTGGGCGTACTCTTGCACCACCCGTAATACCCCTTGCTTCTGGTGAGCGGGAGTGGTGTCCGTCCCAACATGGAGTTGCTGACACCATTCCGCCACCTGAGTTGCTGGGTCATTGTCCTCCTCTATTTGACAGGAGTCTAAGGACTCAGCCGGGAGAATAGAATTATTATCAACAGCATGAAGTTTAGCAATGGTTGCATAACGGGGTAAATTTACCTCATCATCTCCCCAATTGAGAAGCCGTACAGGTACTCTCCCATTCACCACTTCTACTACTCCTCTAGCAGTCATAAGTGTAGGTCTATGTTCGGAATGGTGGGGTTCTACTACAGCTTGGTAATTCTGTCCTCTCAGACCTATGGCTGCCCTGCACCAAATGATCATTTCACTCATTGGGGGTATCACAATAGGATTCGAGTCAGTGACCCGTACATTACCAATTTCGCCGTCGGTAAGCTTCGCTTGCTGCTGACACACCAGGGCCCGGATCTCTCTTTGGATTACTCCTCTCTGCCTTGGTCGGGCAATCTCAGCGAGCTGTTGGAGTAAGAACACAACTTCTCCCAAACAATTACCGATAATGTTAGTACCCAATATTATATTTAGACCATTCTCCTCATTTACAGTCTTCACTACCAGAAGTCCCTGGTCTTTCAACTCCTCTCTTCCCACCTTTACATCTACACATTTTGTTCCAAGTACTTCTACAGGAAGACCATTAGAAGCATACACAGTAAAGTCAAGGCTCGGGGGTTTAAGATCGTCCATTGACCAGTACTTGGTATATAGGGCATCAGGTATGAGGGTGACTTGAGACCCAGTGTCTAGCAATGCTGGAACAGCAATCCCATCTAAAATAATGGACAGGTAGGGTCGCCCGCCCACATACCTGCGGTTCCAGTCTAGGGGGCCTGGCGGGTATTCTCCTGGGTGTTGGCCCTTGGACCCAGGTTCTGCCCGTTTAAAGGACACTGTGGAGACAAATGACCTTTTCGGTTGCAGCGAAAACAGACGATCTCTCGACGAGAAGGGTGTTGATCAGAGGTTGCTCCTGGGGGTGGCGTTGTCCTCCTCCGGGGGGGCGACGTCTTCTTTCTTCTCCGGTGCATCCACGGGACGTCTTCTGGGCAGTCCGCTAGCAAGATTTTTCCTTCCTCTTCTTTCCGCAGTTGCAGGGCACTCATAACAGCAGCCAGATTTTT
Source organism: Oophaga sylvatica (assembly GCA_033576555.1). Taxonomy (NCBI): domain Eukaryota; kingdom Metazoa; phylum Chordata; class Amphibia; order Anura; family Dendrobatidae; genus Oophaga; species Oophaga sylvatica. The sequence continues at coordinate 693,014,136 of JARQOD010000001.1, read as the reverse complement.
AGTCAGCTGGCGCACCTCTGAGCGCAGACAGTCCAATTCACTAGGAGATGTCACCTGCGCTTTGGCTTCAGCCACTAGCGGGGAACAGGGGGTTACTGCCGGTTCCGGAGTGACTTCACCCTGATGATGTTGGGTGGCCACCTCAGGTTTGCCCAGGGGCCGCAGCCCTTTTATTGCCATGTCCTTTAGGGCATCAAAGGTAGCATCCGGATGATCTAAGGACCACCAATTTACAGTTCTGCGTTCCTCTGGGGATCTCAATCCCTGTATAAACTGTTCTTTCAACATTTTATTCTCATGGAGAGCATTTAAATTGTTAATTTGCTTGAGTGCTTTCAGGGCTCCTTGCAATCGGCAAGCATAGTCCCGGATGCTGTCACCTGGCTGTTGTGAACAGTGATAGAAGGCCATCCGGAGATCCGTTTCTGTGCGGTCTTCAAATATGGCATTTAGTTTAAGGAAAATCGCAGGTACCGACTCCAGATCAACGGTTATCCCAAGTCTCCACTTCCCTCTCAGCAGCGCCAGTTAACTGCCCTATTAACACAGCAGCTTTTTGTTTCTCAGGCATGGAGTACATTTCCAATAGGCTGCTTAACTTCCGCTTGAAGCCTGATAATGTGCCTGGCTCACCGCTGTACTGGGGAAGCCATTTCGCCCCAGGCATATATGGAAGCGTTAGTGGCATGATCGGGACTACCGGACTGGGTGCAGGGCCTGCGCCCCCATCTGGCGCTACAATACCAGACGGTGCGGGATTGGGGCCTCCGGCCGGGGCCGCACTGTCAGCCGGTTGTTGTGACATCTTAGCGCCCCCTTGGTTAAACTGAGCCTACCGGTTTCAGACGCTGCTACTTCACAGGCACCGCAGTGAGAACAGGACCTTCGTCGCAGGCGCTCTGATGTCAGAGCGTTCACTTCCTGTCGCAGGACCTGCCGATGATTTCAGAGCCGGGGGCGGAGCCAGGCAACAGCGCGCTTTTACAGGTACGCCCACCTTCTTCTCCAGCGCCTGAGGGCGCGAATATGGCGGCAAAATGGCGGATTTTAGCGCCAAACAACAGCAACAGTCTTTTTCACTCAAACAGTTACATAGGCACGCAGGGCTCGCAATTCTGCGAGTTTCGTATCCTGTTCGTGACGCCAAATAGTTGTGTCGACCCGCCACCACAATTGTGGGTTACCAGGGCAATGGGGTACTCAGAGCCGAGCCCGTAGAAGTCTATAGGGATTTTGTCACAGGTAGCTGTGGCTCGGTCTGTGGCCCGGGCGGTCTGGCGTATGTTGTTGTTGGGAATATTTACAGGGGATAACTATATACAGTTCGTGACGCCACCTGTAGTATTCTGGTAATTAGTACCAGCGCTGCTGTAGATCTCTGAGGGGATGGTGAGGCAGCTTGATGACGGGTCCCCTACAGGTGGGACTCTTCCCTCAGGTCGGTAGTTAGGTAGGGATTGTGCAGGCATGCAGTAATAACTCAGTCTCACACAGTCAAAGTCTTTCCATACCTTTACTTGCAGAATGGTAAAGCAGGTCCCAGGGAGGCTGATGGGGTTGATGGAGGATGAGCTTTGAGGCAAACGGTTAAGCAAGTTAGGGGCCTCCTTTAACTCCAATGAAGCTGAGTACGACCAGCCTGAAGCGTAGTCCTCTCTATGATTCCAGCTTATCTTTAGCTGTTCTGCCCGATCAGTGTTGTGGTTGGAGCCTTTTTGTGAGAAAGATGATTTCCTATATTGTCGTGCACTGACTCACGGTCCTCACTTCCTCTGACCCCAGTTACGTACTGACTGTATGGGCTTATCCGCCGCGACCTAGGGTCCGGTAGATTTCTGGCTATCTTATCACCTTGCTTGAAACAAAGATGATTCTTCGGTCCCCAGTAACCGGTAGATTCGTGCAGGTATTCTTCACCTATAGCACTTCCTTGCTTTCTTCCACTTTTGCCCTTCGACTTGCTCAGTTCTCAGGAGATATTTCAGCCTGTCTCCAGTGGGGCACAGCTTTGACTAGGCTCGGGTACGTTAAAGTACCTATACTAGACTCCACAATTTGAAGCTGAAGATAGAACAGAGTCCCTAAGACGTCTTGTCTCTCCTAAGTCTGGACACACTCTCCTACTCTGTCCAAGGACAGGAAACTGACTTCTCACTCTGAAGTCCAGGACAAGACTGACTAAATCACTCCTTTCCACACCCTACTGGGCGTGTTTGTAAGGTACATGATGACATGAAGAACACTTAACCTTTACCTCTCCACTCATCCTCTGGTATTGTGTACCAGGGCTACACAGGAGAGCTGACAGATCCTCCATATACTACACCACACAGAAGAGCTGACAGATCCTCTATATACTACACCACACAGGAGAGCTGACAGATCCTCTATATACTACACCACACAGGAGAGCTGACAGATCCTCTATATACTACACTACACAGGAGAGCTGACAGATCCTCTATATACTACACCACACAGGAGAGCTGACAGATCCTCTATATACTACACACACAGGAGAGCTGACAGATCTTCTATATACTACACCACACAGGAGAGCTGACTGATCCTCTATATACTACACCACACAGGAGAGCTGACAGATCCTCTATATACTACACCACACAGAAGAGCTGACAGATCCTCTATATACTACACCACACAGGAGAGCTGACAGATCCTCTATATACTACACCACACAGGAGAGCTGACAGATCCTCTATATACTACACCACACAGGAGAGCTGACAGATCCTCTTATATACTACACCACACAGGAGAGCTGACAGATCCTCTATATACTACACCACACAGGACAGCTGACAGATCCTCCATATACTGCACCACACAGAAGAGCTGACAGATCTCTATATACTACACCACACAGGAGAGCTGACAGATCCTCTATATACTACCACCAGGAGAGCCGACAGATCCTCTATATATTACACCACACAGGAGAGCCGACGATCCTCTATATACTACACCACACAGGAGAGCCGACAGATCTCTATATACTGCACCACACAGGAGAGCTGACAGATCCTCTATATACTACACCACACAGGAGAGCTGACAGATCCTCTATATACTACACCACACAGGAGAGCTGACAGATCCTCTATATATACCACCACAGGAGAGCTGACAGATCCTCTATATACTACACACACAGGAGAGCTGACAGATCCTCTATATACTACCACACAGGAGAGCTGACAGATTCCTCTATATACTACACCACACAGGAGAGCTGACAGATCCCCTATATATACACAACACAGGAGAGCTGACAGATCCTCTATAACTACACACACACAGGAGAGTGACGATTCCTATATAACTACACATCACAGGAGAGCTGAGAATTCCTCTATATACTACACCACAAGGAGAGCTGACAGATCCCTTATATACTACAAACCCAGGAGAGCTGACAGATCTCTATATACTACACCAACACAGGAGAGCTGACAGATCCCTATATACTACAACAACAGGAGAGCTGACGGGATCCCTATATACTACACCAACACAGGAGAGCTGACAGATCCTCATATACATCACCACACGGGAGGAGAGCTGCAGATGCTCTTATATATTACACCACACAGGAGAGCGGGACAGATCCTATATACTACCCCAAACACAGGAGAGCTGACAGTTCCTCTATATACTACACCACACAGGAGCGCCGACAGATCCTCTTTTATACTGCACAACAAGGAGAGCTGACAGATCCTCTATATACTACACACACAGGAGAGCTGACAGATCCTCTATATACTACACACACAGGAGGACTGACAGATCCTCCATATACTCACCACACAGGAGAGCTGACAGATCCTCTATATATACTCCACCACAAGGAGAGCTGACAGATCCTCTATAATACCCACACAGGAGAGCTGACAGATCCTCTATATACTACACAACACTAGGAGAGCTGACAGATCCTCTATATACTACACAACAGGAGAGCTGACAGATCTTATATACTACACACACAGGAAGCTGACAGATCCTCTATATACTACACACACAGAGAGCTGACAGATTCCTCTATATACACACACACAGGAGAGCGACAGATCCTATATACTACACACACAGGAGAGCTGACAGATCCTCTATATACTACACAACAAGGAGAGCTGACAGATCCTTATATACTACACCACCAGGAGAGCTGACAGATCCTCCTATATACTCACACACAGAGAGCTGACAGATCTCTATATACTACACCACACAGGAAAAGCTGACAGATCCTCTAATACTACACCACACAGGAGAGCTGACAGATCTTCTATTACTAACCACACAGGAGCTGACAGATCCTCTTTTATACTACACAACACAGGAAGCTGACAGATCCTTATATACTACACCACACAGGAGAGCTGACAGATCATCTTATATACACACATAGGAAGCTGACAGCATCCTCTATATACTACACCACACGAGAGCTGACAATCCTTATATACCCAAGGAGAGCTGACAGATCTCTATATACTACACCACACGAACGACAATTTTATATACACCACAGGAAGCTGAAGTCCTCTATTACAACCACCAGAGAACAGTCCTCTTATATACACCACCAGGAAGTGACGATCCCATACTACCACAGAGAGTGAAGATCTCTATAACTACACCACAGGAGGCTACAGTCCTAATACTAACCACCAGAGAGTGACAGATCTTTATATACACCACAGGGAGCTGACGTCCTTATAACTACACAACAGAGAGCAGATCCTATATATCCACACAGGAGCGCAGATCCTTATACACAACACGAGAGCACATCCTTATATTACACCAAGGAGAGCTGACGTCCTTATATATACCCACACAGAGAGCTGACAATCTTTACTCACCACAGGAGGGAAACTCTATTATACACACAAGGAAGCTGACATCTAATACCACCACAAGAAGCGACAGATCTTATATATCACACACAGAGCGACAATCTCTATTACACACACAGAAGCGACGTCTTATATACTCACCACACGAGAGCGAAATCTCTATTATCACACACAGGAAGACCTTATTATCACACAAGGAGAGCGAAGATCCTATATACTCACAACAGGACAGACCCTATTACTCACACAGGAGAGCGACGATCCCTATATATACACACACAGGAGAGTGACAATCCTCTATATACTACACCACACAGGAGAGCTGACAGATCCTCTATATACTACACCACACAGGAGAGCTGACAGATCCTCTATATATACACCACCCCAGGAGAGCTGACAGATCCCTCTATATACTCACCACACAGAGAGCTGACAGATCTCTATATACTACACCACACAGGAGAGTGACAGATCCTCTATATACTACACACACAGGAGAGCTGACAGATCCTCTATATACTACACACACAGGAGAGCTGACAGATCCTCTATATACTACACCACACAGGAGAGCTGACAGATCCTCTATATACTACACACACAGGAGAGCTGACAGATCCTTTATATACTACACCACACAGGAGAGCTGACAGATCCTCTATATACTACACACACAGGAGAGCTGACAGATCCTCTATATACTACACCACACAGGAGAGCTGACAGATCCTCTATACTACACAACAGGAGAGCTGACAGATCCTCTATATACTACACCACACAGGAGAGCTGACAGATCCTCATATATACACCACACAGGAGAGTGACAGATCCCCTATATACTAAAACAAACAGGAGAGCTGACAGATCCTCTATATATACACCACACAGGAGAGCTGAAGATCCTCTATATACTACACCACACAGGAGAGCTGACAGATCCTCTATATACTACACCACAGGAGAGCTGACAGATCCTCTATATACTACACCACACAGGAGAGCTGACAGATCCCTTTTACTACACCACACAGGAGAGCTGACAGATCCTCTATATACTACACCAACAGGAGAGCTGACAGATTCCTCCTATATACTACACCACACAGGAGAGCTGACAGATCCTCTATATACTACACACACAGGAGAGCTGACAGATCCTCTATATACTACACCACACAGGAGAGCTGACAGATCTCTATATACTACACCACACAGGAGAGCTGACAGATCCTCTATATACTACACACACAGGAGAGCTGACAGATCCTCATATACTACACCACACAGGAGAGGCTGACAGATCCTCTATATACTACACACACAGGAGAGCTGACAGATCCCTCTATATACTACACCACACAGGAGAGCGACAGATCCTCTATATATACACCACACAGGAGAGCTGACAGATCCTCTATATACTACACCACACAGGAGAGCTGACAGATCCTCTATATACTACACCACACAGGAGAGTGACAGTCTCTATATACTACACCACACAGGAGAGCTGACAGATCCTCTATATACTACACCACACAGGAGAGCTGACAGATCCTCTATATATTCACCACAAAGGAGAGCTGACAGATCTCTATATTTCTACACCACACAGGAGAGCTGACAGATCCTCTATATACTACACCACACAGGAGAGTGACAGATCCTCTATATACTACACCACACAGGAGAGCTGACAGATCCTCTATATACTACACCACACAGGAGAGCTGACAGATCCTATATACTACACCACACAGGAGAGCTGACAGATCCTCTATATACTGCACCACACAGGAGAGCTGACAGATCCCCTATATACTACACCACACAGGAGCGTGACAGATCCCTATATAATACACAACACAGGAGAAGAGATGAGCTGCAGATCTCTATATACAACACCCAAGTTTTTTTTTTTATTTTTTTTAATTTTTTATTATTTTATTTATTTTTTTTTCTTAATATATTTTAAATAAATATTTTTTTTTTTTATTTTTTTATTTTTATTATTTTTTTTTTTTATTTTATTTTTATTTTTTTTATTTTTTTTTATTTTATTTTTTATATTTTTTATTTATTATATTTTATTTATATTTTTATTTTTTATAATTTATTTTTTTTTATTTTATATTTTTATTTTTTATATTTTTTATTTTTTTTTTTTTTTTTTATTATTTTATTTTTATAATTTTTTTATTTTTTTATATTTTATATTTTAATTAATATTTTTAATTTTTATATTATTATATTATTTAATTTATTTATTATTAATTATTATATTATTTTATTATTTTATTTATTATTTAAATTTATTTATTTAATATAATTTATTTTTTATAATTTATATTATTATTTATTATTTTTATTTTTTTAAATTTTTAATATTTAATTTTTTTCTATTTTATTTTATAATTATTATTTTATATAAATATTTTATTTTATTATATTTTATTATTTTATATTATTATTAATTTTTATTTTTATATATTCTTTTATTTATTTTTATTTATTATTATTTTTTATATTTAATATTTATTTATTATTTTTTTATATATATTATTTATATTTTATAATTATATATTTTTTTTTTTATTTTATTTATATATTTTATTTTTATATTAAAAAAAATTTTTCTTTAAATATGAAAAAACAGAAATTTTAATATACTTTTTAAAAATAGATTAAAATTTTAAATAGAAAAAAAAATATTTATTTTAAAAATAAAATTTAAAAAACCCCCCGGGGTTTATTTCCCAACCCCGGCCTTGATTTAAAAAAAACCCACCCTTCCCACTTCATTTACACCACCGGGAGAGTTGACAGATCCCTATTTACAACACCACACGGGAAAAACCACAGCCCCTTTTATTACTAACCCCAGGGAGTTTGACAGATCCTCTTTTAAAAACCACAAAACAGGAGACCGACAGACCTCTTACTTACACCACACAGGAGAGATGACAATCCTCTATAACAACACCAAAGGGAGCTGACGGGATCCTCTAAAATACAACCCCCAACAGGAGAGGACAGACCCTCTAAAATACACCCCACGGGACCCGCAGATCCTCTATATATTTTCCCACACAGGGACCCGGCAAAACCTCTAAAACTACACCAAAAGGGAGAGCTGCCACATCCTCTATATCCGCCCCCACACGGGGAAGTGGAAAATTTCCTCTATATCCCTCACCACAAGAGGCTGACAGACCCCTCTATTAAAAACCCCACACAGGAGAGCTGACAGACCCCTTCTAAAATACACCACACAGGAGAGCCAAAAAAATCCTCTATAAACTACCCCACACAGGAGAGTTTCAGATCCTCTAAACCACCACACAGGAGGTGACAATCCCATAACCCCCACAAAAACAGGGACCCAACAAACCTCTTTTTAACTCACCAAAAAAGGGGGGAAAAATCCCCTTTATCTCCACCACCCAGGAGAGCGGGACACACCTCTATATCCCACCCACCCGGGAAGGCTGAAAGACCCTCAATTTTCTACACCCACAGGAGAAACCCAACCCTTTCTATTTACTAAAAACCCCACAGGAGACCCCGACAGATCCCTTATACTAAAACCCACAGGAAACCGTGCTCTATATACTAACCTTAAAGGGAGAGCGCAGATCCTCTATTCCCTACAAAACACGGAGACCCGACAATCTCTATATATTCCCACACGGGAAAGACCCGACGACCCCCTCTATTACTACACCACCGGGAAGCTGAAAATTTCCTCTTTTTTCCCCCTTCACCACACGGAGAGCCCCCAATCCTCTTTATACTAAAACCCACAAAAGGAAGCTACGGGATCCCAAATTTTTTTAAAAAGGGGGTTTATTTTTTTTGGGTTTTAAAATACACCCCAATGGAGAGCTAAACAATCCCCTATATCAACCCCACAAAGGAGAGCTGACAAATCCCTATATACAAAACCACACGGGAGGGGCCAACAGACCCAAATTATATACAACACCACACAGGAGAGCTGACAAAACCCTATAAACACCCACACAGGATGAACAGATCCTTTTTAAAAAAAACCCCCCAAAACAGGAGACCCAAACAAAACCTCAATATACTACCCCACACAGGGGGAGCGGGACAGATCCTTTATATGCCCCCAACCGGGGAGACCCGACAGACCCTTTCTTTTTTAACACCAAAAAAGGAGAGCCGCCCAATCCTTATTTCCCCCCAACAGGAGAGCTGAAAAAAACCCTCAATTTTATAAAACCACCCCGGAGAGCCTAAACAGACCCTCTATATACTACCCACCCCAGGAAAACTGCAGATCCCTATATCTCCCACACGGGAAAGCTGACAGATCCTCTTTATACTAAAACCAAAAAACAATTTTTTGGAAAAGCTACAGATCCTCTAAAATACTACAAACCCGGGACCCGACAACCCTCTATATACTACACCCACACAGGAAAGGGAAGCCCCATTTATAACAAATTAAAAACCCCAAAAAAGGAGGGGGACGATCCTTATATACTCACCACAAGGAAGCCCCCCAAAACCTCTATTTATTTACACCACACAGGAGAGCTAAACAGATCCTCAAATTAACTTAAAACCACACAGGGGAGCCAAAAAATCCTCTATATATACCCCACACGGGAAAACCAACAGATCCTTATATACACACCCCCCGGGAGCGAAGACCCCTAAATACTCCCCACACAGGAGACCACAAAACCTCTATATACAACCACACGGGGGGGGCTGAAGATCCTCAATATTAATACCACCCACAGGAGTCCACAGATCCTTTTATTTAAAAACACCACCCAGGAAAGCTAAACGACCCTTTCTATATACTAAAACCACAAAGCCCCACAATCCTCTTTTATATACACCCCAAGGAGACCCGACACATCCTTTATATAAAACACCACAAGGAGACTGACAGATCCTCTATAATTTTCACCACAAAAGAAGCGACTACCCTATTACTACACCACACGGGAAAGGCTGACAAACCTCTATATCTACCCCACACAGGAGACCCGACATATCCTCAATAAAATAAAACACTAAAAGGGACCCACAGATCCTCTAAATAGGCACCACAGTAGACCAAAAGATCATCTTTTAAACCCCACACAGGAGAGCTGCCCAGATCCCTATATACTCCCCCCACAGGAGAGCCACAGCCCCTCTATTACACCCACACGGAAAGACCAACAAAATCCCCCTTTATATTTAAAACCACACAGGGAGCCTGCGATCCCCTATATACTACACCCCCACGGGAAACCCGACAGATCCTCTATATATTACCCACAAAAGGAGACACATTCCTCATATATTACCCCCACACGGGAAGCTGACAAATCCCTATTTTCCTACAAACAAGGAGACCCGACAACCCCTTATACTACACCAAAAAGGAGAGCCAAAGATCCTCTATATACTACCCCAAACAAAAGAAAAACCCAACAGACCCTCAAAATACTCCACACGGGAGAGTGACACATCCCTATATACTACACCACACAGAAGTGCTGACAGATCCTTATTTACTACCCACCAGGAGACCCAACAAATCCTCTTTTTAAAACCCCACACAGGAGACCACAGACCCTATATATTTCACCACACGGGAGACCTAAATCCTCTAAAAACTAACCAACAAAAGGCTGACAGATCCTCAAAATTTACTACACCCACAGGAGGGGCCGGGCCCGTTTCCTTTTTATACTAAAACCAACGGGGAAAACCTCAATCCTCTATATACAACCCCAAACACGGGAGAGCCTGACAACCCCCCTAAATACTCCCCCAAACCCCGGGAGAGCCGACAACCTTTATACTACCCCCACACAAAAAAAGCTGACGATCCTTTATATACACACCCACGGGAAAGTGACACACCCCTTTTATTACAACACCACACAGGAAGCCGACGGGAAAATTTCTATAACAAACAAAAAACGGGAACCCCGGGACAGCCCCTTTTAATATACTACCCACCAGGTATCCACAGACCCTTATTATTGGAACCACACAGGAGATCCATCAGTTTCCCTAAAATTAAAACCCCCCACAGGAACCCACAGATCCTCTATATACTAAAACCACAAGGAAACCGAAAACCCTCTATATACTCACCAACGGGAAAAAGACCCCGAAAAGAACCCCTTTAAAAACAACCCCACACAGGAGGGGGCCGACAGATCCCTTTTTATAACTTACCCCAAAAACCCAAGGAAAAATAAAAAATCTAAAACCCTTATATACTCACCACAAAAGGAAGGACAGATCCTCTATATACTACCCCCACACGGGAGACTGACAATCCTCTAAAATACTCACCCACAGGAAGCTGAAAAATCCCTATATACTACACCACACGGGAAAAGCGACAAAATCTCTATAACTACACCACCCCAGGGAGGGGGCCCAGATCCTCTATATACTCCCCCACAAAAGGTTTGCCCGGATCCTAAATATACTCACCACACGGGAGCGGACAAATCCTCTAAATACTCACCACACAGGAGAGTGCCCAATCCTCTTTATACTCACCACACGGGAAAAGCGACGAACCCAATATATAAAACCACACGGGAGACGGGACGATCCCTAAAACCCCACACAGGAAGTTTGGACAGATCTCTTTTAATCCCTCACCACCAGGGAGCCAACAATCCTCTATTTTACTACACCACACAGGGAGCCAGACCCATATTTTCCACCCCGGGAAGGCTGACAACCCCTCTATATACTCCACCACACAAAAGGGGGCCCAACAGATCCTCTTTTAAAACTCCCCCCACAGGAGAGCCAAAGACCCTCTATAAAACTACCCCACAAGGAAAACCCCGACAGATCCTCTAATATTACTCACCAAAAGGAAAATCTTCAGATCCTCTATATATTAACCTACGGGAAGTGCCCAGATCCTCTATATACTACACCACCCGGGAGACCCGACAATCCTCTATATACAACACCACACGGAAACCACAGATCCTATATACTACCCCACAAGGAGAGTTTACAAATCCTCTTATACTACCCCACACAGGAGACCCAACAATCCTCTAAATTCACCACAAAAGGAGAGCTGACAGATCCCTATATCTACACCACACAAGAGTTACAACCCTCTATATACTAAAACCACACGGGAACCTGAAATCCTATAAACTACCCCACCCAGGAGAGCTAAACACACCCTTAAAAAACTACACCACAAAGAAGCTGACAGATCCTCTATATAAAAAACCCCCACACAGGAGACCCAACAGATCCCAATTTTTACACCAACAGGTGAGCGACAACCCTTTCTATATACCACCACACAGGGACCCAACAGACCCTAAAAATACTCCCCACACAGGAGACCCAAACAGATCCTCATATATTCACCACACGGGAACCCACAGATCCAAAAATATTACCCACACAGGAGAGCCGCCAAAACCCTCATATACTACACCACACAAGACCTTAAACCCCTTATAAAATAAAACCAACGGGAGACCCGAAAATTTCCTCTATATACCACCACAAAAGGAGACCCGGAACAACCCTCTATTCCCACACCACACGGGAGGTGACAGCCCTCTTATACTAACCCCAACAGGAAATGAAAGATCCTCTAAAATACTTCCCCACACGGGGAGACCCGGACAGATCCCTAAAACTAAAACCACACGGGAAAACCAAGGGATCCTCTATATACTAACCAACGGGAGTTTTGAAGACCCTCTAAAACTCCCCCACACGGGAAGAGTTGAAACCTCTATTTACTCCACCACACGGGAAAGCTGACATTCCTCTAATACTGCACCACAAAGGAACCTGAAAAATTTCCCTTATATATTACACACAAAGGAGAGCGGGACAGATCCTCTTTTAACTAACCACCCCGGAACCCCAACAGCCCTTATATACTAAAACAACACAGGAGAGTTTTGGCAGACCCTCTATAAATAACCACACAGGAGGGGGAAAAATCCCTAAAATCTCCAACCACACAGGGAGCAAAAACCCTTTATATACCCCCCCAAAAGGGAGAGCTGACAGACCTCTTTATACTAAAACCACACGGGAGAGGACAGACCCTCTATAATAAAACCACACAGGAAAAAAGGCCCCGAAAAGGGATCCTCTCCTTATATTTTACCCCACACAGGAGAGCTGACAGATCCTCTATAAATACCCCACACAGGAGAGAAAAATTCCTCTTTTTAAAACTAAAAACCAAAAGGAAGCCACAATCCTCTATAACTACACCACACGGGAGAGCGACATTCCCTATATACTACCACCACACAGGAGAGCGCAGATCCCTATTTTACTACACACACAGGGAAAGTGACAAAATCCTCTATTTTACAACACCACACGGGAAAGTTTACAATCCCCCTATTTACTACACCACACAGGGACCCGACAGTTTCCCTCATATACAACCCCCAAAACCACTTTAAAAAAAAGAGTAACAATCCTCTTTATATTAAAACCACACAGGAGAGCTGCGGGTTCCCCCTAATACTACCCCCACACAGGGGGACAGTTTCCCTCTATATTACACCACACGGGAGATCCACAACCCTTTTAAAAATACTCCCCACACAGGAGAGCTGACAGTTTCCTTTCTATATACTACACCACACAGGAAAGCTACAGATCCTCTATTTCCACCACACGGGGGAGCGGACAGATCCTCTAAAAAACTACACCAAAAGGAAGCGAAAATTTTCCTCTATATATCACCACAAAGGAGAGCCAACAGACCCTTATTTATTTCACCAAACGGGAGAGCCAACGATCCTCTAAATACAAACCACACGGGAAAACCACAGACCCTCTATATACTCCCAAACAAGGAGATCCAAAATAAAAAAAAGGGTTCCCCTTTATAAATTACACCACCAGGGGGACCCAACAGTTCCCTCAATATACAAACACACAGGGAGAGCGACAGACCCTTTTCTATATACTACCCCTCACAGGAATCCATCAAAACCTCTATATACAAACCCCAAACCCCGGAGAGTGACGGGATCCTCTATATACTACACCACACGGAAAGACCCGCCGATCCTCTAAATACCACCACACAGGAAAGGACAGACCCCTCTATATACAACACACGGGGGAGATGACAATTTCCTAATATACTACACACCGGGGAAAAAAAAAGGGCTGAAGATCCCCCCTATATATACCCCACAAAAGGAGACCCGGGCACATCCTCTATAACTACCCCCACAAAGAAAGTGTGACAGACCCTTTTATTTTCTACACCAAACAGGGGCCCAACAACCCTTAATTAACTACACCCCAAAAGGAGACCCGACAGATCCTCTATATAACAACCACAAAAGGAGACCCAACAGATTTTTTATATACAAACCCAAAAGGAGATCTCAGTTCCTCTATATATTCACCACACAGGGAGCCAAGATCCTCAAAAAAATACACCACACGGGAAAACCCAACAGATCCTCAATAAAACCAAAAAGGGGGAAACACGGGAACCTCTATAACACACCACACGGAGACCCCGACAGACCCTTTCTATAAACTGAAAACCACACGGGGGGACCCACAGATCCTCTAAAAACAACCCACAGGGGGATACGACCCTCTATATATTACACCACCCAGGAGACTGCAGATCCTCTATAAACTACACCACACGGGAGAGCCGACAGCCCTTTAAAATAACTAACCACCAGGAAGCCAACAGATCCTTTAATACACCACCGGGAAGAAGCAACAGATCCCTAAAATACTACAAAACACAGGGAGCTGACACTTCTCTATATACTCACCCCCACAGAGAGGCTGAAAATTCCCTATATCTAACCACACGGAGACCCCAACAATCCTTATATACTACCCCACACAGGAAAAAGGCGACAGACCCTTTAATAAACTACCCTCACAGGATGCCGAAAGACCCTATATACTCCCCAACACATGAGTAACAGATCCTTATATATACACCACACGGGAAGCTGACAATCCTCTATAACTAAAACCACACTAGACCCGAAAATCCTCTATATACTCCCCACAGGAGACCACATTTCCTCTATATACTAACCCAAAACAGGAGAGCAAAACCCCAAAAATTCCTTTAAAAAACTCACCACACGGGAGAGCCGCCCAATCCTATTTACTACCCACACGGGAAAAGGGGTTTGACAGATCCTTTAAACACACCCCCAACGGGAAAGTGACCACCCTCTTTTTAATCACCCACACAGGAAAACCCGAAAAGATCCTCTATAACACACCAAAACGGGAAAAGGCCCCAGTTCCTTATATACTCCACCACACAGAGACCAAGATCCCTAAAATACTCACCACACAGGAGACTAACAGATCCTCTATATATTACACCACACAGGAGGGGTTTACAGATCCTCTAAAAAAATACAGCAACGGGAAAAGCTGAAACCCTCTATTACAACCCCACACAGAGACCTACGATCCTCTATATATACAACACAGGAGAGGACAGACCCTTTTAAAAAACCTACACCACACAGGAGTTTCCTTTTTAATTTTTTACAAACCCCACACAGGAGAGCTGCCCAAATCCTTATTTTAACACCACACAGGGAGCTGAAATCCTCTTTTATATCCACCACACGGGAAGCTAAAGATCCTCTTTATATTTAACCCACGGGGAGGCTGACAAAACCTCTATAGACTACACCACAGAGGAGAGCTGACAGATCCTATATACTACACCCCACAGATAGTGCTGAAGATCCTCTATATATTAGACCACACTGGAGAAGCTGACAGATCCTCTATTACTACACCTCACTGGAGGCTGCCAGATCCTCTATATACTACACCCCACAGGAGGCTGACAGATCCTATATATACTTACACCACACAGGAGAGCTGACCGATACTCTGTATAATACACACACAGGATAGTGGAAAGATCTCTATATACTGTACACACAGGAGAGCTGACGGATCCTCTTTTACTACACCACACAGGAGAGCTGACAGATCCTCTCTATTACTACATGACACAGGAGAGCTGACAGATGCTTATATACTACCACCACAGAGGGAAGCCAACAGATCCTCTTTATACTACACCTCACAGTGAGCTGACAGTTCCTCTATATACTACCCAACATGGGAGAGCCGAAGGAGCCTCTATTATACTACCACCCACAGGAGAGATGACAGATATCTAAAACTACACCACACAGGTGAAGCTGACATATCCTCGAATTACTACACCCACACAGGAGAGCTGACAGATCCATTACATACTACACTCCAAAGGAGAGCTGACTGATCTTCTATATACTATCACCACACTGGAGAGCTGACAGGTTCCTCCTATATACTACACCACACTGGAGAGCTGACAGATACTCTATATACTACACCACACCAGGAGAGCTGACAGATACCTCTATATACTACACCACCAAGTGAGCTGACAGATCCTCTATATACGGTACCAACAGGAGAGCAGACAGATCCTCTTATACTGTACCCACAGAGAGCTGACAGATCCCTCTATATACATACACACAGTGGAGAGCGAAAGTTCCTCTATTTATTCCCCACACGGGGAAGAGCTGACAATCCTCTTTTACAAACCCCAAACGGGACAGCTGACGGATCCTCTTTTATACTACACCCAACAAGAGAGTGACGATCTGTGTCGACCCCCCACCACAATTGGGGGTTTAAACCAGGGCAATGGGGGGACTCAGAGCGAGCCCGTAGAAGTCTTGGGTTGTCAAGGTAAGGGGGTGGGTCGGTCTGTGGGGCCCCGGGGGTTGGGGGTAATTTGGGGGGTTTTTATTTACAGGGGATGATTTATTTTTCAGTTGTTGACGCCAAATGTTTGTCTTCTGGTAATTTAAAAACCCGCGCTGCTGGTTGAGCTCTGAGGGGATGGGGAGGAGCTAGATGGCGGGGTCCCCTACAGGTTTGGGGCTCTTCCCTCGGTCGGTAGGTTTGGTAGGGATTTTGGGAGGATGCCAAATTTAAAAATCAGGGCTAACGTCGCGTCTTTCCATCCTTTACTTGTAAGTGGTAAAAGGGAGTTCCCAGGGGGGCTGATGGGGTTGATGGAGGATGGCTTTGAGGCAAGGCTTAAGCAAGTTGGGGCTCCTTTATGTCCCAAAGATGAAGAGTGCAAACCTTGAAGCGTAGTTCCCCCTATAATTTTTTGCTTCCAAAGTGTTCGCCCCGTCAGTTTTGTGGTCGGAGCCCTTCCCGTGGGAAAGCTGAATTCCTGTCTTGTCCCGAAGGGGTTTAAGGTCCTCACTTCCCCCCCCCCAGTTTCGTACTAACTTTTCGGGCTGGGTTGCAGACCTAAGGGTCCCGGGGCCCTTTGGGTTTTTCACCCCTAAGCTTTAAGCTACCGTGACCTTCGGTCCCAGTGACCCTTTTCAAAGTGCAGGTATCCCTTTCCTATGGCACTTCTCGGGTTTTCTTTTCCTTTTCCCTTCGATTTGCTCACACCTTCCCTTTAAAAAATATCTCAGTCTGTCTTCCGTGGGGCAAAGCTTGGGCTAGGCTTTTGGGGGAACTAGACCCCCTGTACTAGCCTCCATTTCTGAAATGTAACAGGTCAGACTGAAAAACGTCGCTCTGTCCAAAGGGCGGAATTGAAAATGAAGAAAACACTCCCCCACACCCCGGGTGGGGGGGGTCCCAAGGTACGGTGTTAGGGAAAAGCCCCTTTAAAAATTTTCCTCTCCATATCCCCCTGGTATTGTGTTTCCCGGGTACACATTCCCCCTGGTAAAGACAGCCCCCCGGGTGTAAAAAACCAAAAAGGCCCTTTTTTTTATGCTGAAAAAAATCAACATTAAAAAAATTTAAATCGTCCCCGGGAGGTAAAAGGGTGGGCTTGGGAAGTTGAACCCCTTAAAATTTAGAAAAAAACCAAAAATTTAAAAAACATTTTATAAAATGCAAAATACTTGTGAATCCGCAGGAAAATCTCCCAGATCCGAGTGTATGACCTCTTCCTTTCTTTCTTCTTGATATGATGACAGGTTCTTCACAATGCTTTAAGGGTTTGGACAAAACAATTTCAAATGGTCTCTGGACACAGTGGTTAGTGTTCTTCCTCCGTCCTTACTGACGAACAAACTTTTCTGTTGTTCATATTTAGAATCTTGTCCGACGTAGGTTCTTGCTCCATGGTTATCCATTGTGCATTTCCTTTTTCCTTTTAATTTACCCTCTCCAGGATCAAAGGCTTGGCTGGGTGCATTTCTGTTGTAAACATCTTCCTGTTTTACCGTAGCCTTGTTGGCTTTCTCACGCAGACTTGCACTTCTTCGGTTTGCTCTTGCCGTTTGATGTTCACGTTTTCAACGGGCGTCGTCTGGCTCCGGTTCTACCACTCCAAGTTCTAGATCCTTGTAGTTTTCCGGGCCTTGCTCTCATAAGTAGGTGGAGTGCAGTTAGTGGAATGACAGGTATATGGTTATACAAATCACCAAATCAGGTAGTAAATCCGGCCAATCGATTCCTGTCTGCCATCGGTATGGATCTCAACAAGTCAAGGACAATATGGTTCATTTTTCCACAAAGGGACTGTTGGTTTGAGGGTGATATGGGGTTGTTCTAATTTTTCTTGCACCCGTACATGTGACAGAATTCCTTGATAAATCGGCTTCGAAAGCAGGACCCTGATCGGTTAATACTTGCTCCGGTACCCATGCGGTCTGCGAAGCTTGCTGAAAGGTTTTCGCTGCCGTCACTGCGGCTCTGGTCCTTAACTGGAACAACACCAGAAATCTGGAATAATGGACCACCATGGTCAAGGCGTATGAGTATCCAGAGCTACTTGGTGACAATTTGACGTGGTCCAGGCCACAATATCCAGGGGACGAGTCGTCCGGATAGGTTGCAGGGGTGCCTTTGATGCCGTAGTCCTTATCTTCTGAGCACAGGGTCCACAGTTTCGGACACCACCTCTCGATGAGCTGCGCATCCCTCCCCAGTAGAACCGGGATCTCAACAGGGTCCTTCAGCTTTCTCCTGCAAAGTGTCCTGCTTGATCGTGGTATGCTTCCAACACCATTTGACGTCTGCCTTGGGGACCACGATTTGCCAGACCTTCTCATGGTTCTGGGTTGAAGTATCTCTACACAACTTCTCACGGGTATAGGAACAACCTGCTTTTCTCGTTCCACAGGAGCTTTTGCTGGACCATTGGTGAATCTTTTCCAAGGAGGAACCTTCCTGTTTTAACCAACTATCGATGCGGATGAACATGGATCCACTGTCTGAGTTCTCTTTCCAACTGTGATGGGGTAATTGATTTAAATGTTACCACCATAATGCTTTCTGTGGACTCGATGCTCGGGGACTACCCATTTCGATGGAACGGCAGGTAGCTCAATTTCTTCTGGTGTCCGATTCTTCTTCCGTGTCAGAGTCATGCGGCCTTCGGGACAACGGTCAGCATTGCATTCTTTGACTCCCGGTACTTGATAGTAAACTGGTAATGGGACAAACGAGCCATCCATCGCTGCTCATGGCACCAGCTTGGCGGTTTCCAGGTGACGTTAAGGGGTTGTGTATCTGTAAACGCAGTGAACGATTGGAGGCCGATAGTGCTTAAATCTTTCCTAATTGGCCAGGACCAGCGCCAGAAACTCCAGCTTGATGCTTTTTTTTCTATAATTTTCCGGATTCTCTTCAGTGGCCTGAGTTTTCTGCTGGCTTATGCGATGACTTTTTCCTGGCCATTCTGCTTTGACTGAGAACTGCTCACAAACCTTCATTACTGGCGTCGGTGTACAACAGGAACGGTTGGCTGTAATAGGATAGGTTAAGATCTCATCACCTGTAAGGATCTCTTTCATCTTTTGGAATTGCTTCAGTCTGTTCTTTACCCAAATTTTAAAAGGTGAGGTTTCTGCTCTTTAAGGATTGTCCTTACCAGGAGGTCTGTAAAGGAGCTGCCCCCCCCCTTTTTTCTTCGTGTAATATTTCACGAACCTTGTAGTAACCGTTTGTCCCAGGAAATTGTCGCACTTCTTATGGTTCTTCGCTCCGGACACTTCTGGATGGCAGTGACTTTCTCTGGTCGGCGCTACTCCTTCCGAACTGACGATGTGCCCCAAGTATTTGTACTTCTGTTTGAGTAGATAGCATTTTGTGGGTTTTAATTTCATACACGTACCTGGACAGGGACTCTAAACACTTCTGAGGTGTTTCAGATGGTCTCATAGGTCTTGGAATACACGATAACGTCGTTAGAGTATAGCAGCACGGTTTCAAAATTGAGATGTCCCAGACAGTTTTCCATCACTCTCTGAAATGTCCTGGGCAACTACTGAGCCCAAACGGCATTCTGTCGAACTCACAGAGCCCCATTGGGGTGGTGAAAGCCCGTTTTCTCACGATCCTCCTCACACAGCCACTTGCCATTAACCTCTAGTAGATCAAGTGGTAGAAAAAGTAGTAAGCCGTTTTCAGAGCAGTAATTGCTTCCTTATATAAGTGGTAGAGGGTATTGCATCCTTGTTTGTTATGCGGTTCACCTGCCTGTAATCCACACACATTCTCATACTCCATCTTTCTTTTTAACCAGAACTAGAGGGCTGCCCAGGGGTTACAAACATCCCTTATCACCCCGGCTTTCTTATTCACTTCAACATTTCTTTAGCCTTCTGATAATGCAGTGGGAGGTATGGGCCTGTACCGTCTTTGATGGAGGATGGACTGCCTGTAGGGATATGATGTTGGACTCCCTTAATTACCCCAAATCAAGTGGGTGCTTGCTAACACTTGGGCATACTCTTGCCACCTCCGTAATACCCTTGCTTCTGGTGTGCGGGAGTGGTGTCGTCCCAACATGGAGCTTGTGACACCACTCCGCACCTGGGTTGCTGGGTCATTGTCTCCGCTATTTGACAGGAGTTAAGGACTCAAGCGGGAGAATAGAATTATTGTCGACAGCATGTAGTATAGCAATGGTTGCATAAGGGGTAAGTGTACCTCAACATTCCCAATTGAGAAAGCCGTTCGGTACTTTCCATTTCACAATTCTAATACTCCTCTAGCAGTTCATAAGGTAGGTCTATGTTCTGAATGGTGGGGTTTACTACAGCTTGGTAATTCTGTCCTCTCAGGACCTATGGCTGCCCTACACGATGATCATTTCACTCATTGGGGGTATCACAATTGGATCCGGAGTCAGTGCCGACATTACAATTTCGACGTCGGTAAGGCTTCGCTTGCTGCTGACTCACCAGGGCCCGGATCTCTCTTTGGATTACTCCTTTTGCCTTGGGTCGGGCAATCCTCAGCGAGCTGTTGGAGCAAGAACACAACTTCTCCCAAGCAATTACGATAATGTGAGTACCCAAAATTATATTTTAACCGTTCTCCTCATTTACAGTCTTTACTACAGAGCCCCTGGTCTTTCTATACTCTCGGCCCACTGTTACATCTACACATTTTGTCCCGAGTACTTTACAGGAAGACCATGAGAAGATCACGGTTAAAGTCAAGCTCGGGGTTTAAGACTGTCCATTGACCAGTACTTAGTATATTAGGGCATCAGGTATTAGGGTCACATGGGACCCAGTGTCTAACAATGCGGAACTGCAATTCATCTAAGATGATAGACAGTAGGGCGCCCACCCAAATACCTGCGGTTCCAGTTAGGGGGCCTGACGGGTATTCTCCTGGGTGGTTGGCCTGGACCCAGGTTTGCCGTTTAAAAGGGACACTGTGGAGACATATTGAACCTTTCCGGTTGGCATCGGTAACAGATGATCTCTCGACGACGGAGGGTGTTGATAGAGGTCGCCTCTGGGGGTGGCGGTTGTCCTCCTCCGGGGGGCGACGTCTTCTTTCCTTCTCCGGTGCATCACGGAAGTCTTCCTGGGCAGTCAGCTAACAAGGATCTTCCCTTCCTATCTTTCCGCAGCTGCAAAAAAACCCCCCCAAAAATAACGGCACTCATCACAGCGGCCAGATTTTTAGTCAGCTGTCGCACCTCTGAGGCGCAGACAGTCCAATTTCACTAGCGAGGTGTCCACCTGCGCTTTGGCTTCAGCCCACTAGGGGGATAAAGGGGGTAATGCCGGTTCCAGAGTGACTTCGCTGATGATGTTGGGTTGCACCGAGGGTGTGCCCAGGGGCCGCAGCCCTTTTATTGCCCTGTCCTTTAGGGCATAAAAAGGTAGCATCCGGATGGTCTAAGGACACCAGTTTAAGTTCTGCGTTCTTGGGATCTCAATCCCTGTATAAATTGTTCTTTCAGATTTTATTTCTCGTCGATAGCATTTAATTGTTATTTGCTTGTTCCCCCTTACCCCCCCTTCAGGGCTCTAAAGGGCCCCCTGTAGTCGGCAAGCGTAGTCCCGGTTTGCTGCACTGGTGTTTGTAAAACAGGATAAAAGGCCTCCGGGATCCGTTTCTGTGCGGTTTTTCAAATTGGCATGCAATTAAGGAAGATCGCGGGGTACCAAACTCCTGATCAAGGGGTTACCCAAAAAGTCTCCATTTCCCCTCTCGCAGGGGCCAGTTGCTCCCCCTTTATCAGAAATGAAGTTTTTTGTCTCTCAGGCAGGGAGTACATTTCTAGGATGCTCCCATAATTTTCCGTTTAAAGGGCCTGCTAATTTTCCGGCTACCGCTTTTTACGGGGGAAAGCCATTTCGCCCCAGGCATATATGGAGCGTTAGTGGCATGATCGGGAAATCCCGGGACTGGGTGCAGGGCCTGGGCCCCCATCTGGCGCTCCAATACCAAGGGGTGCGGGAGGGGGGCTCCGGAGGGGGCCGAAATGTCACCCGGTTTTTTTGTGCCCTTTCTTAGCCCCCCTTTTTTTAAAACGGACCCTACCGGTTTCGACCTCCCTACTTCACGGCCCCGCGTGAGAACGGGACCTTCGTGGGCAGGCGCTTGATGCCCGGAGCTTTTCCATTCCTGTTGCAGGCCCTGCCGCTGGAGTAAAGGCCCCGGGGGCGTGTCCAACTTTGCGTGCTTTTAGGTACGCCCCCCTTTTCTTCTCCAGCCCCGAAAGGGCCCCGGAATCTGGCGGAAATTTATGGCGGTATTGGCCCCAAAACAACGAAACCCAGTCTTTTTCACCAAAACACTCCCGGGGAAAACCAGGGCTCGCAATGCTGAAAAGTTTGTATCCTGTTCGTGACGCCAAAGTTTTGTGTGACCCGCCCCAAAAATTGTGGGTTCCCAGGGCAAAGGGGGTTTACTCAGAGCCGACCCCCGTAGAAGTCTAGGGATTGACAGGTAGCGGGGTTCGGTCTTTTCCCCGGGCGGTCTGGGAAAGTTGGGGGATTATATTTCCCCGGGGATAGATTTTATACAGTTCGTGACCCCAAACCTTTGTCTTCTGGTAATTTATCCCAGCGCTGTTTGTAGAGCTCTGGGGGGGTTGGTGAGGCAGCTAAAATGTCGGGCCCCCCTTACCAAGGTGGGACTCTTCCCTAGGTCGGTGGGGTTTAGGTAGGGATTGTCGGGCCCATGAAATTAAATTTAACTCATTCCCCACCAGTCAGCGTCTTTCCTTTCCTTTTTTTGAAAGATGGTAAGGCAGTTCCCAGGGAGGCTGAGGGGGGTTAAAGGAGGTGAGCTTTGAGGGCAAGGGTTTTAAGAAAAGTTGGGGGCCCTCCTTTACGGTCAATGATGATGAGTGCAACCAGCCTAAAAGCTTTGTTCCCTCTTTAATTCCGTTTTCCCAAAAGGCTGTTCGGGCCAGTCGTTTTGTGGTCGGACCCTTTCCCTGTGGGAAAAGGGCTAAAATTTCCTGTTTTGGCCCTGCGGGACTCAAGGTCCTCATTTCCCCCTGCCCCCAGATACTTACTAATTTTTTCAGGGCTGTTGCACGCCCTTTAAAAACCCGGTGAGCCTTTGGTTTTCTCCCCAAAAAGTTGAAGTTTACAGTGACCCTTTCGGTCCCCAGTGCCCGGTTACAATGTGAAGGTATCCTTGACCATGGCACTTTTTTTGTTCTCTTCCATTTTTTGCCCTTCGTTTTGGGTCACACTTTTTAAATTGGGTATCCCCCAGTCTGCCCTTCCCAGTGGGGCACAGCTTTGACTAGGGAGGTGAAATGCCCCCCTTTTTCTGTTTCCCTTTCTGAATGCTAACGGGCTCAGACTGAAAAAGTCTGTCTGTCCAAGGACGGGGAATCAAAATAAATTGAATCACCCCCCTCAAACCCTGTGGTTGTCCAAAGGGGTAGTGATGTTATGAAGACCCCTTAATTTGTTACCTCCCCACCCCATCCTCCTGGTTTTGTTTTCCAGGGCTACCAGATCCTCTATATACTACCCCACAGAAGTGCGCCCGGTTTCCTCTATATACTACACCAAAACAGGAGGCGGGAAGATCCTCTATATATTACCCACAAGGAAAGCTGACAATCCTCTTTATACTAACCCACAAGAGAGCTGACAGATCCCCTATATGCTACCCCCACAGAGGAGAGCTGACAGTCCTTTTTTAAAATTACATGAACAGGAGGGGGCTGGCGATGCTCTATATTCTACCCCACAAGGGGGGCGGGACAGTTCCTCTATAAATTCACCACAAGAAAGTGCTGATTTTTCCATTTTGTAAAATCCCACCCAGGTTATTTTTTTTTTTTTTAAACCACAGGAGTGATATCAGGAGGGTGGGTTTTCCGTGGGGTGTATTTAAAATATTTTCCGGGTTTGGCCATTTCCCACTGAAACAAAGAAGCCCGAAGAAACCCGGCCAGGGGCAGGGCCCGGCAACTGCTGGGGGTTTTTTTTTTACAACAGGGAAGCTGTATATAGTTTTTTTTTTAGGGGGTGGGGGAAATTTTTTTTTTTGTACCTTTTTGGGGGACAGATAGATGTTTTGATCATTGTTACGTTTTTTTTTGTGGGGGTGGCGACCAAAAAAAAGCTTTTTGCATTCTTGAATTGTTTCTGTTTACGGGTTTACTGATGGGGTTTTTAATTTGTTTTTAATTTTGATAATTCAGACTTTTCTGAACGCGGGTTACCCAAAAGTGTATTTTTTATTTTTTTAAAAATCTTTATTTTCATTTTATTTGGGGTGAAGGGGGGGGGGGGTTTTGGTTTTAATTTTTTGTACTTTTTTTTAAAAAAATTTGTTTTTTTATTTTTTCCTGGTATAGTGAGTCCCTTAGGGGGGCTTTAAGATGGATTATCCGATTGCATGTGCTATTTTTTATACAGCGATACCACAGCAATTTCCCGCTTTTAGCAGAATTTACGGGCTCCTTTGAAATTTGTGCCACAGGAAGTGACCCCCGGCTGTCATGAAACCTTCGGGACCCCCCCGGTACGTCCCTGGGGGGCCCTTTAGTGAGTGAATGGGTTTCAACGCATGTTGGAAAGTGTGATATGCTGCTGTTTAGAAAATTGACAGCGGGGGATTCAACACGGGGCCCAAAAATGTAAGAAAGGATATCTTGAAAAAATGTTAAATTTTTGAGTGTCCCCCCTTTCCCCCTGTGTCACCCCAATTTCTGTTGGCCCCCCCCCCCCCTGTGTCCCCCTTTATTTTCCTGTTGGGCCCCCTCCCCACTGTGTCCCCCCTAAAAATTCTAGGGCCCCTCCCTCACTGTGTAACTCCATTTATTGTTGCCCCTCCCCCTGTGTCCCCAAAAATTCTGTGGGCCCCCCTCCCCCACTGTGTCACCTTATTTTTTCTGTGGGCCCCCCCTCCCACTGTTTTCACCTTTTTCTTGTGGGGTCCTCCCCCACCCGTGTCCCCTTTTATTTGGTGGGCCCCCCCCCTTAATGTGTCCCCCTCTATTTTCCCGTGGGCCCCTCCCCCCTGTGTCACCTTATTTTTGTGGGCCCCCTTCCCCACTGTTTTCACCTCTATTTCCCGTGGGCCCCCCCCCCCCCTGTGTCCCCTATATTCTGGGGCCCCCCCCTTTACTGTGTGGGCCTCTATTTTCCTGTGGGCCCCCCCCTTCACTGTGTCACTCAAAATTCTGTGGGCCCCTCCCCACTGCTCACCCCTATTTTTTCCCGTGGGCCCCCCCCCCCACTGTGTCACCCTATATTCTGTGGGCCCCTCCCTACTGTGTAACCCTTTTTTTTTTGTGGGCCCCCCCCCCACTGCATCACCTATTTTCCTGTGGGCCCCCTCCCCCCTGTGTCAATCAAATTTTTGGGCCCCACCCCCCCTGTGTTACCTTTTTTTTCCTGTGGGGCCCCCCCCCCCCTGTGTCACTTTAAAAATTCTGTTTGGGGCCCCCCCCCCATGTGTCAACCCCTATTTTCCTTTTGGGCCCCCCCCCACTGTGCATCCCCCAAAATTCTTTTTGGGGGCCCCCCCCCCCACTGTGTCCCCCTCTTTTTTCCTGTGGGCCCGGTCAGAGGGGGGGGAAAAAAGGGGGCCCCCAGTATTAAAAGAGGGGCTGAATAATGGGGGAGGGGGGGCCCCCAGGAAGCTAGAATATAACTGTGGGCCCCCCTCCCCAAAATGCCTCAGTGGCTGGAGAACCGTTTGGCTGCGGCTCAATTTTATATTTCCTTACTTACAGTACACTGCGCTTTTAGATCCCTCTGCTCCCCGGGACAATACTGTGCCTGCTTTAGCGGACTTCGACCCAAACACGCACAGCTCCTTGGGGGAGCTGTGCTGTGAGAACACACAAAGGGAAAAATTAAAAGCGATTGGTGGGAAATTTCAGCCCAAACAGCGTTTCAATGCTTTCCGCGCTTTTTTGGGAAAGGGAGCCGAGAGATGCCCGCACAAACAAATAGGTGACTGGGGGTCAGTGTTAGGGGCGTGTGTCTCCTCCCTCAGCCTCACGGGGCAGCTGGTGCCTCGACTGTACTGGTGCAGTGGGGGTCGGCACCACAGCTTCTTTGGGAGATAGAAAAACCGCAGGGACCTTTCCCGTGATGTGAAGGGAGCTGCTCCCTGCATTCAATCAAAAAGTGCAGCCCCAGCCGCTGCCGGGAAAACAAGAAAAATGCGCACGCTCCCGCGCCCGTATTTGCAATTTTTGGGGAGGGGGACCAATGAAGGAGGGTTTTGGGCTGGGGGCCGGGCCCCCCGGGGGTTTGCCCCGTGTCCCGGTTCCCAGCCAACCCTGGTTGTGGTTCCCTTGATGTAAATTACGGCCTCTCTCATTTTTAAGTGGGAGAACTGAAAATTTGGTGGTGTTAAATTTTTTTTTTCCCCCCCGTTATTAATTTACAGACCAAAGTTTGGACACATTTCTCATTCAAAGATTTTTTGTTTTTCATGCTTGAAAATTGTAAATTCACAGAAAGGGATCAAACTATGAATTAACATTGTGGAAATTTTATTGAGTGTCCCCCAGGGCCGGGGGTACTCGGCACGGCCGTTTATTTCTTGGGGGTGTCAGGGTGACAGCTCGGTCCGTTGCCCCGGGCGCTCATGAAAAAGGGGATATTTTCAGTTTAATTGTACATTGTATGGGGATTCGTGACGCCACTTGTGGTATTGGTCAGGATGACCCGCGTGCTATGCAGATCCACTGAAGGGGTTTAAAATTTTTGCAGCTAGATGTTAAGCCTTCCAAATAAAGGTGATTCCTCCAGGGAGATGTGTATAGGGAAAGCGGACGACGGGGGGCCTGGAGTCAGGGGCAATAAGGGAGACACACACATAAATCACTTTGGACCTTTACTGAAGTGTTGCAGGCGTTCCCCGGGGCATGTAGGGTGAAGGGTGCACATCCCAAATTCCTCCCCTGGTGGTGTGGGCCTCCCCGTTCTCTGCCTTTTGTAAAGAAGTTTGGCCGCGTGTAGCTGGGGCCCAACTTAGTCTCCGTCTTGTACCCGGTGCCTTTGGGGGACCTCTTCTTTAAGTACACAGGGTTTTATTTGCCGTGCAGGCTAGCTCCCCCCTTCCTGTCCTGTAGTATCAGCTTGTGGTATTCCCCGGGCTTGTAGTCCTCCGGAATCCGGTGTCTCCAATGGGTCGTGGAGATCCATAGGCTGGGCCCCGGTGTCCCGGTGTATTGCTGAGGGGAAGCTATAAAGGCTTTTTTACCCCATTAACTTTTTCCCCCGCCCTTGGGCCTACCCGGATCCTCACACGATCACCACTGGCAGTTGGTGGTTTGCCTTTCACCGCTCTTTAAGGTGGGCCCTTTCTCATTGAGCTGCACTCCTAGTTTCATTTGACTAGGCTGGGTGATTGCTGTTTCACTCTTTACTGATCCCCTTGCTTGTGAATGAATAGCTCTTGCAGCCTCTCAATCTCAGCTTGCACTTCACTTCCCGCAGCTGGGGCTGACTGAGCCCCTTTAGTGCTGCACGAAAACTAACTAGATGTTTCCCGTGTAAATGTCTTTTTTATGTCTAAAACAGCTCCCCCTTTGGGGGTCTTTGGGGTAAGATGAAGTGTGTCATGTGTAAATGACCTCTAGTGGGATTTCTTTAGTGCACCCTTCGGGAGTATGGATTCAGTCGCGTGGGTTTTACTTCCCCCCCTAGTAGAACTCAGCACTCCGGGGCTGAAATACAAAACAAAGAACAATAAACTTGTATAAAAAACTCTTCCTTTACAGGAGGGAAGGCACTCTTTTAACGTGCTTAAAGGTTTAAAAAAAAATAATACATTAGAAAATGAGGAAATTTAGGAATTGAGAAAATAAAAGTCCAGTCTCTTTTTGGGAAAAAAATGTCAAAAAGGGTAGAGGGAAAAAAAGTAAAAAAAAATGTCCTTCACTTGTTTTTAGTATTTTAAAGGAAAAATGGTTATTTTAGCAAAATATAAATTTTTTACAGTGAACAACACATAGAGTTCGATAATTTTAACCCAAGGAAAATTTTATATAAAAATATCCCAAAATTTTTTTTAATACTGTAACAAAATAAAACAACAATGTAAAGTTATAGAAAACACCCAAAATTAAAGAGGAAACGTCTGGGTACCCGTTACCTAGGTTGTACACCCTTTTAGATTATCATACTCTCCGTTAAGCAAAAAAAGTCTTGCCCCTAGCAGCTATTCTACAAAAAATAGGGGTTATTTACCAGGAGGTGAATCAATCGATAAGTACACCGAGGTGCGCGCCCCCACGTCTCTCCCCACCCCCCCGGTACGTTTGCTTCCCCGGGTTTTTCCGGGGGGGATGGAGTTTGGGGATGAGGGAATTATATCCAACCCATGCAAAAACCCGAGCGCAAATTTCATGCGTGTGTGCGTTTATTAATTAGTTTAAAAACGCATGAATCGCGGGGGTTTGGGTTTTAAAATTGGATCACAGGCAGCTGTTGCTTTGCTTCGGCGCATCGAGCTTCCTCATTCTGATATAAAAGTGTACTTCGGTCATGCGCGCGTTGGAACGCCTGTGGAACGCAAGTTATTCCCCTAATGAACACTCCCGGAAAGTAAAGGAAGGAGTCAAGCGCGTGCGCACAAAAAGAACTTCATATCTGCGATCCAAATTTTTTTTCAAATGTATGCTATACTTGTGGAATTCTTTTAAAAAGACATCATTTATAAAATCACATAAAGGAAAGGTAACGCATTTAAAAAAAAATTTTTTCTCATTAATTTAAACCCCAAAAATAATATGAAAAAAGAAATTTTAAGTGTGGTAAAAATAAATTAAAAAAGGTTTATATTTGACTTTACTAAACGTGCCCAAATTTTAAATGACTGTACATTCAACCTCATGACCCCTTCACATCCCTATAACCCCCAAATTAAAAAAAATTAAATAATTTAAAAATAAAACAATAAAATATATTTAATTAACCCCCCGTAAACAGTTGTGTAAATTTTAATTTTACTTTAAAGTGTATAATTTAAAAGACGAAAAGATGATCTTCAAATGCCTGGGCCCCAGTCCCCCGCAAACCTTATTGTCCATCTCCAGCAAGGAAAACTTCAAACGCATAGTTTCCCGGGTGATCCAATAAAACAGTCACAAAATCCCTTTAAACAATAGCCCCAGATATTTTTAATTTAAAAGCCCAAAACGTTTCTCTGATGTTTCT
>JARQOD010000001.1:692860564-692984182 GCA_033576555.1 Oophaga sylvatica | reverse complement strand
GAAGCTGCCTCCCTGCAGGACCCGGCGGCCATCTTGGATCTGGGGTCCTGCAGTGAGGAGAGTCCCTCGGAACAGCGCGACACATCGCGGTGTTCTAAGGGTCTCAGGGGAGCGCGCAGGGAGCCCCCTCCCTGCGCGATGCTCCCCTGTGCCCCCCGGTACGCCGCGATCATGTTTGATCGCGGTGTGCCAGGGGTTAATGTGCCGGGAGCAGTCCGTGACCGCTCCTGACAGTGCCGGGTGTCAGCTGTGAAAATCAGCTGACACCCGGCGGTGATCAGCTGTGCTCCCCCCGGGAGCACAGCTGATCGCCCTGGACGTACTATTCCGTCCATGGGAATTAAGTACCAGGTCACATGGACGGAATATTACGTCCAATGGGATTAAGGGGTTAAAGGGTTTGTTCTCATCATGATAAAAGGAATACAGGCCATACGCGGAGATTAAAGAAACGAATAAAAGACCAATTCCTAGTGGCGAACGGCGAAGTTAGGGCATCGTATAGAAAATATAAAAACTCACTATTAGATGAGGATAAAAGTAATTGGATGCGAGCCCAAAATTTTTTTCGAAGAGTGGGCAAAAAAAAACAACAACTACCGTATATACTCACGTATAAGCCGACCCGTGTATAAGCCGACCCCCCTAATTTTGCCACAAAAAACTTGGAAAACTTATTGACTCGTGTATAAGCCAAGTGTATAAGTTGCCGTCCTGCTCTGTGCTCCCCCATCCAGCTCTGTGCGCCCCCATTCTCCTCTGTGCTCCCCTCCTCCTGCTCCATTATCCTGTCCTGCTCCGTGCTTTCCATCCTCCCCCGTCCTGCTCTGTGCTCCCCCATCCAGCTCTGCACTCCCCCATTCTCCTCTGTGCCCACCCCCGTCCTGCTCCGTGCTCTGTCCTCCCCCCGTTCTGCTCCGTGCTCTCCGTCCTCCCCCCGTCCTGCTCCGTGCTCTCCGTCCCCCCCGTCCTGCTCCGTGCTCTCCGTCCTGCTCCGTGCTCTCCGTCCCCCCCCCGTCCTGCTCCGTGCTCTCCATCCTCCCCCGTTCTGCTCCGTGCTCTCCGTCCTCCTCCATCATACTCACCCTCCCCGTGCCATCGCTTAACGTCCCGGCCGGCAATCCTGCGTTCTCCCCGGCTTCCTGCAGCGCTGAGCGGTGACGTAATACCGCTCATTAAGGCCATGAATATGGAGGCCACGCCCATGGGAGTGGCGTCGCTTCCATATTACATGACCTTAATGAGCGGGTATTACATCACCGCTCAGCGCTGGAAAGCTGCAGGAAGCCGGGGAGAACGCAGGATTGCAGGGACGTTCAGCGATGGCACGGGGATGGTGAGTATGATGTCCCAGCCACCGGCTCCTGCCGCCGCATTCCCTCCCCCGCTGGTTTCTGCCCTATGACTCGTGTATAAGCCGAGGGGGCATTTTCAGCACGAAAAAAGGTGCTGAAAATCTCGGCTTACACACGAGTATATACGGTATATAAATGTCACCTGGAAATAGAGCTAAATAGATATGGCAACAAAGCAGGGAAAATACTGGCCAATTTGGCTAGAGGAAGATATGCATATACATCGATAATGGCAATTAGGGATGAAAGAGGGCAACAATTGACGGACCCCAAAGATATAAATAGGGAATTGGGCAGATTCTACACTAAGCTATATAAAGCGGAAGGACGGCAAGACGCAGCAGGGGGTGCATGGCTAGACAAAATTACTATCCCTAGACTGACGGATGACGAATTACAAGAATTAAATGGGTGCATCACGGAAGAAGAAATTAGGAGGGCAATAAAAGGACTGGGAGCCAATAAGGCTCCTGGACCTGATGGGTTTAATGGTTCCTTTTATAAAGCAATAAGTGAGCAAATAACTCCCACACTTAAGGATTTATATAACCAGGATTCTACAAGGGGAAGTTATGTCAGAAGTGATGAACACGGCTTACATAAAACTTCTACCGAAGGGAGGGAAGGATTTAGAAAACCCCTTGGGATATAGACCGATATCATTAATAAATCAAGATGTCAAACTCCTTTCAAAAATAATGGCAGATAGGTTGGCTAAAATATTGCCAAGATTAGTATCGAAACAAAAAACAGGCTTTGTAAAGGGAAGATCAGCCGTTGCCAATATCAGAAAGGCAATGCTACTATTGGACATGGTCAGAAATAAACATCTGGAAAAGGGGAGGACCCAGCTATGATCACATTAGACGCTGAAAAAGCGTTTGACAATGTAAGGTGGCCATGGCTGGGTGGTCAGGTATTAGATAAAATAAATTTAGTAGGTCCGTTTAGACAATTTTTGGCGGTATTGTACCATAACCCAAAGGTATATACACCTGGGTTTCTTTCTGATGCCTTTGAACTGAAAAAGGGAACAAGGCAGGGGTGTCCACTATCCCCACTATTGCTTAATCTAGCAATTGAACCTATGTCAAGATATCTAAATGATCATAGTTCTTACAAAGGGTTAAAGGTGGGAAAAGAGACGGTCAAAACTGCCCTATTTGCAGACGACATAATTCTGAAGAATCCAGAAGACCTCCATAGGGTTATTGTTAGAGATTGAAAAATTTGGAAAATTCTCAGGCTTTCGATTAAATAAGGCTAAATGTGAAATCCTGTTCATGAGAAGTAACGTGAAGCGTGGCCAGGAAAATAATATAATGGGTATCCCGAAAGCGACAACATTTATTAAATATTTGGGAATAAATTTGGGAAGATCACCGAAAAAATTTATGACCTTAATTATAAACCTATTATAGACAAAATAGAGAAAGAGCTGGAAAGATGGGGGAACTTACCCCTCTCATTGCTAGGATGACGTCATCTACTCAAGATGACAAGCTTTGCGAGGCTATGGTACCCAATGCAAACTATCCCAATGCTGATGCGACACGTAGACATCCTCAAATTGAATAAGGCTTTCTCTAAATTCATTTGGAGGGGGAGAAGAGCGAGACTTGCTATGAGGACATTAATGCGTACAAAAGAGGAAGGGGGAGTAGGGTTGCCCAACATCAGGGGCTATAATCTCTCGTGCTTAATGAGAAATGTAATTGATTGGATTAAAAAGACGGGACGCTATACTGATTATACACTAGAAACGGAATTCAGTGGCTCATGGGACTTAACGGCACTGCTACACACGCCGCTGTCGTATATTCCACCAAATATTAAATACTCGGTAATTTGTAAGGACACCATTGCCACATTGAAGGCAGTAAGGAAAAAACTGAAAATGTCATGGAAATTTTCAAAACACCTGAATCCTTGGGCATTCCCGCCTTTAAATTGGGAAGAGAAAATAAACTGTACATAGAATGGCTTAGAAAAGGCATACAGACGCTAGACGACTTACTACATCCACAAGAAGGCCGCTGGTTAACGGGGTCTGAGGTGATAGATAAATATAAGCTACCAAGAGTCCATCTGATGTTGTACAGTTAATTAAAGCATTATGTATTAGATTTATTGCAAGATGTGAGGGAAATTGACTCAGATATATGGGGTGATTTAGCTACCAAAGACATTGAGGAAATATCGATCTCATCGATATATGGGTCGCTGAGAGACATATTACGACCATCAGGAACAGGCAAAGTATTTTACAAATGGGAAAAACATACAAGAGGAAGAACTTGACCATAAAATTCTACAGGGATGGGAATTGGTAAGGAAACATATCATAAATGAACAATGGAGGGACAGCCAGCTTAGAATAATGCATAAAATAATATGTGGCTTCAATATACCACCAACTCCGCAAAATCCTGATAGGCAGATAAGTTGCCCCAAATGTAGAACACCTAAAATAGATATGAAGCATGGCATATTGGCATGTTCCAGGACACAAGAGCTTTGGACCACGGTTCAGGATATGTATCTATAGATGTGTGGGATCTGGGTGGACACTGAGCCATTGTGTTGGCGATTTCACTATACGACAGGCAAAACAAGAGGTGGACAATTGCATAGCTTGTTTCACACCATTGCAATGGTAACAAAGCGTTTAATTTTGCAATATTGGTTAGCCAGAGCACTTCCAGGGATTACGGAGATTAAGGCAGGACTTGTCTGTCCTATATTTGGAAAAGAGAGAAGCAGAAAAAATAAAGACAAGTTGACAAAATGATTCTTTAAAAAATGGAGAGTGTTTATAGAAGCGTCACTATCCGATAGGGAAATCCAGGATATAATGAGACCTTTTGCTAACTCAGAATGGCATCTGCTGGAGGACCTAAGTGGTAGTTTGGGTAAATTAAAATATGTCGTATGATGATCATATCGGACATTGTACGGCCAGAAATTGATTGCTAGAATACATTTGTGTAGCCCAGCTACGCAGGCACACATGAAAATCCAGGAGAATGCACAGGAAGGTAACAGCAAAGCTTGATATGCATTCACTGCCACTCACTTTTTAGACACACCCATCAGGGGTACAAGAGGTGGTGACACGTGGCAGTTTCAGTCTGTTTCCTGTCTGAGAAGAGCTCAGGACAGAGGGAGATCTAGAGATAGTTTTCCGAGAGGAGTCAGTCAGTTAGCTCCGGGAGGCTCAGGAGTGAGTCATCCCTTGGATAGTTATCTGTCTGAGATAAGATCAGCCTGTGTGGAGCTTAGTGTTCAGTGGAGTTCAGCCTGTTAGCTTCTGTCTCAAGGACAGAGCAGCCATTCAGTCTCGGTCCTGTGTGGACTTTGGAGGAAACTGAGAGCTGTGCAGCGAGCTCTGGATGAAGCTGACCTTTTCCACAAAAGCCACAAGTGCTTATGTTAAAAGCGGAAAGCAGGGCGAAGGGCACAGTGGAGAAGTTAGAGAAGTGCTTTAGGTATTGGATTGCCTGCACTAAATTGCCGGACACCGGGGTCCGAAGCGTTGCTATTGTTTCAAGCATAGTAACAAGAAAACCGGAGGCATCTGGACTACAGGTCGCAGAGAGCAGCCCTAAGTGTCAATACGTAACCGGAGTCAGGTGGAACAGGGACTTTGAGTCAAGCGCAGACAAAAGTAAGGACTTAGTTTCATCACTTAGAAGGCTCCACCACAACGTTGGCCGGCAGTACAGCTATAGAGAAAGCTGGAGTTTCAGAGTTAACTTCGCTTCAGGCAAGTTGGACTCACATGTACATTGAAGTTAAGGAGGCCTCTAACCTGCTCAGCTGTTACCGGAATGTGCACTCTCCACCCCGACCAGCTCCCCGGGATCTGCTTGAACCATCATCAGTAAAAGGTATGAAAAGAAGCTGCATTGTGTTTGGCTGAATTCTTACTACACCCTGCAACATCATCACCATAGACTTCCAGGGACCCGTCTCGCCTGTGGGAGACTTACCACCCAGCTGCCCCATAACATCCCCTGTGAAAGTCCTCATAGCAGCGCTGGTACAATTACCAGAAACCACAGGTGGCGTCACGAACTACCTATCCTAATAATCCCCTGTAAATATCCCCCATTGCATGACCGCCAGGGCCACGGACCGAGCCACCGCTACCAGTGACAACTCCCATAGATTTCCATGGGCTCGGCTCCGAGTACCCCATAGCCCTGGTATCCACAATTGTGGTGCGTGGTCGAGACAAAATTTGGCGTCACGAACAGGATCCGAAACTTGCAATTGTGAGTCTTGTGTGCCTATATTGACTGTTTGTGCAGAAAAGACTGTTTGCTGCTTTTGGCGCCAAATACCGCCATTTTACCGCCAAGTTGGCGCCCTGAGGCGCTGGTGAAGAAGGTGGGCATGCACTCGTGGGCGTGTACCCCCCCTGAGGCGCGAAAAGTTATGGCCGCCCTCTCCAAGGCCTACTACAATGTGCGATCCAGCCCCACTGCTAAAGAAATACGCCTCCTCTTCATCCTCTATGCGAAGAGGAGGAGACGCAAATCCCGCCTCCACGGAAAGGACCAGAATGTTCCTGTTGGATACCACAGTCTGGCCTGGAACGAGATGGCAGGACAGCAGAATCAGTGCGGTGGAGCAGAGGCGTGCAAACCCTGCCCGCCGAAGGATTTACTGTCAGTGCCGGAGCTGTCCCCAGATCGGGACCCCGACCCCACTCTGCAGGAGCTGCAAAAGGAGAATGCAGAGCTCCGCAAAATGATCCAGCGTCATGCCGACCTGGAGGCGACTGAGAAACGTTGGCGTACCCAGACACAGCGGCTGCTGTGGGACGCAATGTTCTCCCCCACGGACCTAACACCGTCGCTAGACTTACCCAGGTCCCTGATGAAGAAGGC
Organism: Oophaga sylvatica; assembly: GCA_033576555.1. Classification (NCBI taxonomy): domain Eukaryota; kingdom Metazoa; phylum Chordata; class Amphibia; order Anura; family Dendrobatidae; genus Oophaga; species Oophaga sylvatica. The sequence goes on along the minus strand of JARQOD010000001.1, from coordinate 692,977,932 downwards.
TGAAGGACGACCGGAGGCGACCACCGAAAGTGCTGTACCTGATCCCACCGATGGAGCGGTGGAGGCGAAGGAGGCTGAGGAGGTCCTGCCCGTTCCGGAGTGCCAGCCCGGCCAGGAGGCCGCAGCGGATTACTGTTCCCCGGCGGGACACCGGAGGGTTCCTGTCCATCGTTGCCAGAAGTCAACTGGGACGAGATGGAGCGTATTGATGACGTCACCTATGCCGTCCAGTGGGAAAAGAGATGCAGTGTCGTGAAGAGGAGCAGCGACGCCGGCAGGAGGAAGAGCGGGAGGTGCAGCGGAACCGACAACGGCAGTATGAGCAGTTGGTCGCTGACAAGGAGAAGGTCCGCAACGACAAAGGTACCCGAAGGGAACCGCGGCGGCAGGGGTGCGTGGTAGAATTCCAGCTCCGCAAGGGCTGGGGTTTCATCCGGGAACCGGGACTCTATCCGGGGTATTTGTGAGCCGCCGGGACGTAGAGTCCCACCTGCCCATCGGTCATCCGGGAAGGGACCTAGTAAACGGGGACATAGTGAGCTATACACGGCACTGGGGTTTAAAGGGCTGGTATGCCCTCAATGTGTCCATCGTCAGTGACCCCGTCCCCGACGCTGGTAACGTCCACACTACCGAAGCGTCCCCGTCTCGAGCGCCCACAGCACCAAGCCGTACTCCAGCATCGCCCCCTGCAAGCCCATCGCAATCTATGTCGCAATCGGCATCGCCTCCTGCTTACTCAACGCAAACCAAGTCGCAATCTGTACAGCAGCCCAGGTCTCAGCCAGCGCTGCCGCCTAAACCGCAAACTGCGACCAAGTTAGTATCGCAAAATGTTGTGGCACCTGAAGCGACGCAATCGGCGTCTCACAAGGAGGAAGCACCCGGCGTGCCCCTAGCGGTTCGCACAAGGACTGTAGCGACCCAGACATTGATAGCAGGTCACGACCTGTTTGTAATGCGCTCTAAAGAGCATCGCGTTGTTCCAGCCCCCGGGGTGGAAGACGTAATTGAAGTCAGCAAGAAAATGTGAAGACCGGTAGGACCCAGACAGGGGTTTACCGCAACCAAGAAATGTAAAAAGTTTTGAAAGACAATTGCTGTTTTGCACTTTATTGCTATGTATAGTGTTTACATAGTTTTACATATATGGAATAGAATGCCCGGCTGGGTAAAGAGAGAGTTAGGGAATTTTGAGGAAATTAAAAAGTAATATGTTGATTGCATAGTTTTACATATAGAATACCCTGGTTGGGTAAAACAAGTAAGTGAATACTTGAAGTATATATTTAGATATATAATGTGAAAAATGTTTACATAGTTTATACAAATTTTGCACAGCATGACTACTTGAAATGTATATTGTGTCTTTTGTCATAAATGGACTGCGAGGCTGTGGACTGAGCCAGCCCAAGAACTGATCTTTGTAAATAGTTGCGCTTCGGTGCATTATCTTGGTTTTACATTAAACCATTGCTAACTACCTCAGAAGAAAAACCCGTATGGTGGGGCCCAGAGTGAGGTCTGCAATAAAGTCCTGCAGCCCACCCAGGACCCACGTGGGAGGTTTTTGGTGCGGGTCCTCCACAAGAATACTGCCTATACTGTGAATATTTAAAAAAAAAATGTTTTGATACTTTTGTATTCTTCATTGTACATATTGTAACGTTCAAGAAGTCTCACCTCCCGGATGGGATGAGTTTGAAATGTTATGTTATTGCAAAACAAAATGTTTCTTTTTGTCTTTTACAGCCCGGGAGTGCTGTGTTTTACCAAGGGGGGATGTGTAGCCCAGCTACGCAGGCACACATGAAAATCCAGGAGAGTGCACAGGAAGGTAACAGCAAAGCTTGATATGCATTCACTGCCACTCACTTTTTAGACACACCCATCAGGGTACAAGAGGTGGTGACACGTGGCAGTTTCAGTCTGTTTCCTGTCTGAGAAGAGCTCAGGACAGAGGGAGATCTAGAGATAGTTTTCCGAGAGGAGTCAGTCAGTTAGCTCCGGGAGGCTCAGGAGTGAGTCATCCCTTGGATAGTTATCTGTCTGAGATAAGATCAGCCTGTGTGGAGCTTAGTGTTCAGTGGAGTTCAGCCTGTTAGCTTCTGTCTCAAGGACAGAGCAGCCATTCAGTCTCGGTCCTGTGTGGACTTTGGAGGAAACTGAGAGCTGTGCAGCGAGCTCTGGATGAAGCTGACCTTTTCCACAAAAGCCACAAGTGCTTATGTTAAAAGCAGAAAGCAGGGCGAAGGGCACAGTGGAGAAGTTAGAGAAGTGCTTTAGGTATTGGATTGCCTGCACTAAATTGCCGGACACCGGGGTCCGAAGCGTTGCTATTGTTTCAAGCATAGTAACAAGAAAACCGGAGGCATCTGGACTACAGGTCGCAGAGAGCAGCCCTAAGTGTCAATACGTAACCGGAGTCAGGTGGAACAGGGACTTTGAGTCAAGCGCAGACAAAAGTAAGGACTTAGTTTCATCACTTAGAAGGCTCCACCACAACGTTGGCCGGGCAGTACAGCTATGAGAAAGCTGGAGATTCAGAGTTAACTTCGCTTCAGGCAAGTTGGACTCACATGTACATTGAAGTTTAGGAGGCCTCTAACCTGCTCAGCTGTTACCGGAATGTGCACTCTCCACCCCGACCAGCTCCCCGGGATCTGCTTGAACCATCATCAGTAAAAGGTATGAAAAGAAGCTGCATTGTGTTTGGCTGAATTCTTACTACACCCTGCAACACATCACCATAGACTTCCAGGGACCCGTCTCGCCTGTGGGAGACTTACCACCCAGCTGCCCCATAACATCCCCTGTGAAAGTCCTCATAGCAGCGCTGGTACAATTACCAGAAACCACAGGTGGCGTCACGAACTACCTATCCTAATAATCCCCTGTAAATATCCCCCATTGCACGACCGCCAGGGCCACGGACCGAGCCACCGCTACAGTGACAACTCCCATAGATTTCCATGGGCTCGGCTCCGAGTACCCCATAGCCCTGGTATCCACAATTGTGGTGCGTGGTCGCAACACATTCATTGTAAACTAGGAAAGCATGGACATGGGATATGTTATTACTATTTAAGTTATAAATGTTTTTGTTTATTTGTATAGAATACTTTAAAGCAACGTTTGCAACGTTTACTATGATTACTTATTATAAAATCAATAAAAAAAGATGTTTAAAAGGGTTACAATTGCAAAGAGGTTGTAAAAACAAACAACTTTGCAATTTTACTTTTGATTAAAAATCCTCTCCATTCTCAAGAACAGACCTTCACTACAATTGGTGGCTAGTATCTTAGGTTTGGAGTGCAGCGCTTACAAGCTCTGATATTGACTCTATAGCGCACTAATGTACATGTTGTCTTTCTAATCTAAAACCTCAGTATTCAGGGCACTTTGCAAAAAATAAGTGGGTTTGGATTGCAGTTTGGGCACTCAGTCTAAAGGTTCGCCATCACTGCTACAGAGGATGAGAAGAACTTCTTCCTGGTGTGCTCTCAGAAGTCATTCCCTGGAAACCAACGTTAATCTATGTGCTAAAGAAAAAATAAAAGGGATGTTAACCGACTCGTAATTTTATTTTCCGGAACCCAAGGTAGCACGCCAGATAGAGAAGATTAAAAGGAGGAGCCGCTGCAATCACAACAGTGGTTTTCATAGCATGAGGAGTAATACATACATCAACAAAATATATATTGTACTGGAAGGTAGCACTTTTAATCCATTCTGGAGAAATTCTAAAATGGAATCAAACAGGTACATCCTCTTTTCTTGATCTTGAACCAATTAGAAATTTCTACCATGTTCAGTAGTAATTTTTTGTGGTCATCACCTTTCTACCTTTTTTAATGATGAGACCAGATTAGGCAAAACCCCTCTCCCATCTAGCAGCTTATCACTCAAATTCCAGGCTATGAATGTGCATTTTATTACAGGGTTTGTTTATGCCTACATTTGACAGAAGTGACCAACCCCTCAGGAGTTTTTACGTATGAGATTAGGAGGAGGAATTGCTTCTTACAAATGATCCCCTCTGGAGGCGGTGGGCTCAATCATTCTAAAGTAGAGCATAGTTCTGCTGGGTTGACCCCTCTGGCTGACCACCATTGCTAGGCTATACCCCACTGAAAGGCAGCACATTGCCAATAGATCAGAGCAGGGAAACCTTTTTAAAATGCCCGCTTCCCTGGCGTGACCCAGAAGTCATCTGGCTTCCGGCGTGCTCCTGCCGTCATCAGGCGCGCACCTCATTATCGTGCATAGTTTCTGGATCATCTGGTGGATAGTCAGCTTCATAGAAGCACTTACGCCACCTCCTCACCACCCAGCAGCAGCTGGTACTCCATCTGACTGGCCACTGACTGCCCCAGAAGGCGACTGGTCCAGGGCCTGAGTAAGTTGCTGTCCAGACACCAGGGTGTAGGCTCCCTTCTCCAAGGACTTGAAAACACTGATGCAATTGGAGATGCTCCTCCTTTTATTCTGTAGGTTTAATGTCCTTGAAGGGCAGATACTCTCTCTGGGGTGCTGTCATGGGTGATAGAAAAAACAATACTGTCACAAGTATTAAAAAAAAATTTTTATTTTTTTTGTGGGATGGTGGGAGCAGGAAATGGTTATGTACATTGCATAGACAACCCTACTCATCTGTGAATTAGCAAGAAAAAAAAAAAACCTTGCATGGGTTGAAATTACTATCAAGCGGAAAGTTGAAATCAAGGTAAGGGCCAACAAGTGCAGTGAATGACAAAACACAATTGAAGTAGAATTAACTTTTTCCCATTTTATTGCATCTTTCATTTACTTAGTGTAAATTATTAAATAGCAAATAAGTGATGGCATTATCCTTGCATCGATCCAACTTTTACAGATCTAATACAGAACATAAATGCAAAATCCATCAAACTGCACAAACAGAATCTTTAATTTCTCAATTGCGTCAAACTGCAGTCAAATGACATAAAAGTTATATTTTACGCTCTATCCAAAGTTCAACCTTTCTCTACAAACCTTAGTAACTTTTATTCCTTGAAAACCCAAATTGAAGTACAAAATGTGCCCGAGACTAAATGCTTTGATGTCCTAAAAAAAAAAGACTGGAACAGTAAAAAAAAAAAAGTCACTGTGTACATCTCTCCCCCATTTTCTAAACATGTAAGTGCAGTTTAATCAATAGCAAGAGAAAACAAATCCTGTAGACAACCCCCCACATACACAATTGTTTAAGTTGCTTTTGGTATAGAGTCATTATAAGATGCAGGGTAAGCCAAAAACTTGTGAGATCAAATCAGAGCTGGAAAAGCATCAGGATCATCTGGGTTCAAGTCAAGCTCAGGCACCTAAACAGAAGCAAATAGGGATAAAAACAAAAAAAAATAAATAAAAGACTTGGTACAGACATTAAAATTATGCAGTTTTTAACAATTATATTTCTTAGTGGAAAATTTGAATCCTTGAATGTACCCAGAATCAGGGCCGGACTGGCCATCTGGCAATTCTGGCAGAGAGTCAGCAGAGCGGGGCAGGAAGTCTCTAACAGGGTCGGCTCTTGCCTTGTCATGGTGTCTGCAGGGTAAGATGACTTATTGCCCAGCTTGAAGCTTGACATATCGAGTCACGTGGTCAGTGGGAGTCATCGGCTCCAGCATTACCCGATCTATGTGCAAGTTCAAGCTGCATCAATAACTCACAGTCCCAGAGCGCCTGCAGGCAGCTATATTCAGAACCATACGCTGACTGCTCCTGAGTGAGCCTGGCTGCAGGACATCATACACCGCATAACAAAATATATATAAACTATATATACACATACAAACTATATATACACATACAAACATACATATATATACACAAATATATATATATATATATATATACACATACAGTGGGTATGGAAAGTATTCAGACCCCTTTATATTTTTCACTTCATTGCAGACATTTGGAAAATTAAAAAAAGTTCATTTTTTTCTCAATGTACACTCTGCACCGCATCTTGACTGAAAAAAACAAATGTAGACATTTTTGATAATTAAAAAAGAAAAACTGAAATATCACAGTCATAAGTATTCAGACCCTTTGCTCAAACACTCATATTTAAGTCACATGCTGTCCATTTCCTTGTGATCCTCCTTGAGATAGTTCTACTCCTTTGTTGGAGTCCAGCTGTATTTAATTAAACTGATAGGACTCGATTTGTAAAGGCACACACGTGTCTAATATAAGACCTCACAGCTCACAGTGCATGTCAGACCAAATGAGAATCATGAGGTCAAAGGAACTGGCCAAGGAGCTCAGAGACCGAATTGTGGCAAGGCACAGATCTGGCCAAGGTTACAAAAGAATTTCTGCAGTACTCAAGGTTCCTAAGAGCACAAGTAGCCTCCATAATCCTTAAATGGAAGAAGTTTGGGACCACCAGAAGTCTTCCTAGACCTAACTGTCCAGGCAAACTGAGCAATTGTGGGAGAAGAGCCTTGGTGAGAGAGGTAAAGAAGAACCCCAATATCACTGTGACTGAGCTCCACAGATGCAGTAGGGAGATGGGAGAAAGTTCCACAAAGTCAACTATTACTGCAGCACTCCACCAGTCGGGCCTTTATGGAAGAGTGGCCAGACAGAAGCCTCTCCTCAGTGCAAGACATATGAAAGCCTGCATAGAGTTTGCTAAAAAACACATGAAGGACTCCCAAACTATGAGAAATAAGATTCTCTGGTCTGATGAGATGAAGATAGAACTTTTTGGTGATAATTCTTAGCAGTATATGTGGAGAAAACCAGGCACTGCTCATCAGCTGCCCAATACAATCCCAACAGTGAAACATGGTGGTGGCAGCATCATGCTATGGGATGTTTTTCAGCTTCAGGGACAGGACGACTAGTTCCAATTGAAGGAAACATGAATGCGGCAAAGTACAGAGATATCCTGGATGAAAACCTCTTCCAGAGTGCTCTGGACCTCAGACTTGGCCAAAGGTTCACCTTCCAACAAGACAATGACCCTAAGCACACAGCTAAAATAACAAAGGAGTGGCTTCAGAACAACTCTGTGACCATTCTTCACTGGCTCAGCCAGAGCCCTGACCTACGCCCAATTGAGCATCTCTGGAGAGATCTGAAAACCTGAATATATATATATCTCTCCAGAGATATATATACACACACACATTATATATTATATTATATATATATATATACATACATACACATATTTGTATATATATATATATATATATATATATTATATTCATTGGTGGACGGCCATTATACAGCTTGTGGACTAATGCGGGGGGGCCATTATACAGCTTGTGGACTAAAGCGGGGACCTTTATACAGCTTGTGGACTAATGCGGGGGGCCATTATACAGCTTGTGGATTAATGCGGGGGGCCATTATACAGCTTGTGGATTAATGCGGGGGGCCATTATACAGATTGTGGACTAATGCGGGGGGCCATTATACAGCTTGTGGACTAATGTGGGGGCCATTATACAGCTTGTGGACTAATGCAGGGGCCATTTATATAGCTTGTGGACTAATGCAGAATCCATTATACAGCTTGTGGACTAATGCGGGGGCCATTATCCCGCTTGTGGACTAATGCGGGGGCCATTATACAGCTTGTGGACTAATGCGGGGGCCATTATACAGCTTGTGGACTAATGCGGGGGCCATTATACAGCTTGTGGACTAATGTGGGGGCCATTATACAGCTTGTGGACTAATGTGGGGGCCATTATACAGATTGTGGACTAATGCGGGGGGCCATTATACAGATTGTGGACTAATGCGGGGACCATTATACAGCTTGTGGATTAATGCGGGGGCAATTATACAGCTTGTGGACTAATGCAGGTGCCATTATACAGCTTGGGGACTAATGTGGGGGCCATTATACAGCTTGAGGACCAATGCAGAGCTATGGGACCATGATATTGTGTATAGCAAGGTTGTGAGACCACCATACTGAGGACAGTGAAGCTGTGGGACCACCATACGGTGTAGAATGGAGCTGTGGTTGCATCATACTGTGTATAGAGGAACTGTGGGCCCACCAAGCTGTTTATAGCAGAGCTATGGGCCCATTATGTAGTTGTGGGAGCGTCATAATGTGTATAGAAGCGTGGGTGCATTATACTGTATATAGAGGAGCTGTTTGTCCATTATAATGTGTAGAGGAATTGTACATTGGGGGACACAGGGGATATTATTAAATGTTAAGTGGGCACTTAAAAAGCATACCGTATTTTTCGGATTATAAGACGCACTTTTTTTTCCTCCAAATTTGGGAGGAAAGTGTGGGGTGCGTCTTATGGTCGGAATGTAACATGTGGGGATGGGGGCAGGGGGCAGAGTGGGATCGCAGGAGGCAGAGAAATGTTGCCACTGCAGGAAACCAGAGCTGGGGAAACCACTGGTCCCGATACTTAAAGTGCAGTGAATATTCATAAGCCGCTTCCTCGCCACCTGTCAGCTGAGCAGCGAGCGGGGAGCAGCAAATGACAGATCCACATGGTTCCCCAGCGCTGGATTACTGCAGCAGCTGGGAGATCTGTGTCCAAAGGAGAAGGAGGAGGCAGGAGCAGAGTGCCACAGGGGATCCCCGCATACCTCACAGCACAGGGGCTGTGCTGATGCGATGCTGAATGCTCCTGTGGAGGACCTGTGATGAGGTCATGAAGAGGGCGAGCTGGAGCATCACATGACCACACAAAGCCCGGCCTCTTCATGATATCATCACAGGTCCTGCAGACACACTGTACAAGAAAAAAATAATTAAAAGGTTAATACCGTAATAACAGCACATAAAAAAAATCACTCTGCCACACCTGTGGTGGACTATAACTCCCAGCATGCCATATGATCTGCAGGACATGCTGGGAGTTAAAGTTCTCCAATGGAATCTTAAAGCAGCACTCCAGTGTTATTTTTCAGTGCTGGAGTGTGGCTTTAAATATAAGCCCTGTGCCCCCATTCTTAGGCCAGGGTCACACATGAGAAACTCGCACGATTCTCGTGCGAGTCTCTCGCATCAATACCCGGCACTGCCGCCGGCACTCCAACCGGAGCTTGCGGCTGCATGTATTTCTATTCAGCTGCATGCTCCAGTCTGAGTGCCGGCGGCAGTGCCGGGTGTTCATGCGAGAGACTCGCACGAAAATCGCACAAGTTTCTCGCATGTGTGACCCAGGCCTTATACTCACCCTCCAGTGTCTTGACATAGTACTTTATAGACACCACGCTGGTCCCGCAGCACCATATTCTACCCGCAGATTCCAACATAATAACACACTATTATATATAACAGCACATATAATAGTATGTTATTTATGTTATAAATATTTTACCACATTTTTTGCTTCAAAATTATTTTTCCCTATTTTACACCTCTAAAACCTGGGTGCGTCTTATAGTCCGGTGCGTCTTATAGTCCAAAAAATACGATTGTTATAGGGGCACTCAGTAATGTGGCCGTCAAATGTGCACATGGTGACATTATTACTCTGCTAGGGCAAAATGTGGACACTTATCTAGGCCACTTGCAATTAATGTCTTCTATGGGTCAATTTTACCATCTTGAGAGTACAAAGATTCATTATTACTACGTAAGGGGCACAGTGGTGGCATTATTGTGTGGGACAGTAAGAGGAAACGTTATTATACCACATAGTAGGTGCAGTGATACGAACACATGGCAGCAACAACTCAGGATTGGGCTATCAGCAGGATGAGGAGTTTGTGCAGCTTGGGAATAGATGGTGACGGTGCCTGAAATATAATAAGGCAAATTTGTCTTTGTTGTAATCTCTGCAGCTGAGTCGTAGCTGGAGAAGTGGTCATGTCGGTCCGCGCCAGATGGAAAAGACGTGAAAAGTGAACGACTCCACCAGAAAGAACATCACCTGTAAGTCAGTATCTGTAACTGTACTGTGATCTCTATATGCAGGATCAGTATCTACCACTATATGTTACCATTAAGCAACAAAAAAAGGGAAAAAAATTGCTGGCAGTAAGGTAGTGGTAAATAGATTAAAATTGAAAATATGTACAATAAATAGCCAGCAGGGTTTGGACTAATAATCAATGGATAGTCGCATATCTAGAAACTAAAACCAACAAAGCGCACCAAACGACCATAAATCCAATAAAAATATTTTTTATTAATTACCAACAGTAGTATGTAAATACAGGTATAGGAGTATAAAATGTTTAAAAATTATTCATAATCATTACATATGTAGCATATGAACAAAAAAACATGAGGGCAATGAAAAAGCTGGTCATAGTGTGTCTATATTGCAATCGCACCAATTGAACATAGGAAAACATGACGAAGGCTACGTGCCGAAATGCGCGTTGGGGAGGGCGATCATCTGGTCACCAGGAGCTGTGATAGTTGTAAGTATTTACGTCTATTTGGCCATCTACAATTTGCACTCCTAATATTATTTTGCCCTGGACTTTTAGCACACTATATGCACGCACTGATTCTCTTTTGTGTTTTATTAGTCATGACACTAGCGGTGTCTTTTATACACTAGCACTTTTTGCATTGATTCTTAACATTGCACATTATCTATGCTGTTTGAACATGTCACATTAATTGTTGACACCTGTGGTGTCTTTTTGAACATTTAGCACTCATGCACTTTATTTTTAGCACGTTTTCCTATGTTCAATTGGTGCGATTGCAATATAGACACACTATGACCAGCTTTTTCATTGCCCTCATCTGTTTTTTTTGTTCGTATGCTACATATGTAATGATTATGAGGCTGAGGCTAAGTGCACACGTTCAGGATTATTTGCGTTTTTTTCGCGGGAAAAAACGCGTCAAAAATGCATGTATTAAGCATCCTATCATTTAGAATGAATTCCGCAATTTTTGTGCACATGGTGCGTTTTTGTCCGCGAAAAAAACACATCGCGGAAAATCTAGCAACATGTCCATTAATTTTGCGGAATTCTAGCGTTTTTCCCGCTATATTATTGACCTAGAAAGTTCAGGAAAAAATCGCGGTAAAATCCGCGCAAAAACACACCAAAAACGCGCAAAAAACACGCGTTTTTGCCGCGAAAAAAGTCCGGTTTTGCTCAGGAAAATTCTGCAGACATTCTGCAAACGTGTGCACTTAGCCTAAGTGCACACGTTCAGGAATGTTTGCAGAATATTCCTGAGCAAAACCGGACTTTTTTCGCGGCAAAAAGTCTAAGTTACTTACCGTTAACGGTATTTTTCGAAGTCCATGACAGCACTACAGAGAGAGAGGGATCCGCCCCTTAGGAACAGGAAACCTACAGATATAAAAGGGCGGCACCTCTCCCACGCATCAGTTGGATTACAGAGCATAAGAGGACTTCAAGGTTAAATGGTATACATTTTATGCATCACACAGTAACAATAATCAATTGTTTATTACATGTGGACTATATATAAGAGGAAGAAGTGCACATAGAACCTGGTGGGAATGTAAGGGTGCTGTCATGGACTTCGAAAAATACCGTTAACGGTAAGTAACTTAGACTTTATTCGAACGTCCAGGACAGCACTACAGAGAGAATTACAGAGAGTAATAACTACTTAGGGAGGGACTACAGCCTGCAGCACCCTTAATCCGAAAGAAAGGTCTGAGGAAGCACCCAAATCTAACCTATAATGAGTGTAAAACGTGTGTGGAGAAGACCACGTAGCAGCCTTACATATCTGGTCAATGGAGACTTCTGCCCTCTCTGCCCATGAAGTCGCCACAGCTCGGGTGGAATGCACCCTTAGCCTCTCAGGTGCCGGCTTGCCCTTCGAGGTGTATGCCAGAGAAATTGCTTCCCTAATCCATCTGGCCAATGAGCTCTTCGTTAATCTACGGCCTTTGTTAATTCCTTGAAAAGAGACAAACAATGCATTGTCCCTTTTCCAGGGATCAGTGACTGCCAAATATTGCAGTAGACATCTTCTAACATCTAAAGTATGGAGTTTTATCTCTTTTTGATTAGATGGATTAGGGATGAACGAAGGGAGAACAATTTCCTGTGTTCTGTGGAAAGCGGAAGACACCTTAGGTAGGTATGCCGGATCCGGTCTAAGTATTATCCTGTCATTCAGGACCTGAGTGTAAGGAGACAGTCTAGATAGTGCCTGGATGTCACTTACCCTCCTAGCCGAGGTTAATGCTACCAGGAAAGCGGTTTTAAGGGAAAGAATTTTTATTGATGCTGCGGATATAGGTTCAAAAGGGGGCTCTGTTAAAGCAGTGAGAAAAGGTTCAAGTCCCATGGCATGATTCTCACCTTCACTATGGGTCTCGACCTACCCGCAGCTTTAATGAATCTACTGACCCAGTAATTATTTGCGATGTTGCAACTGAAGAGTGCCCCCAAAGCTGAAACTTGCACCTTAAGGGTGCTTGTGGAGAGACCTAAGTCCAGACCCTTTTGTAGGAATTCTAGAATCTGGGTTATCGGTGTTGGGTCCCCTGCTACCACCCCCGAGCTCTGGAGAAATTTCTTCCAAGTCCTAGCGTAGATTCTAGTTGTAACCTCTTTTCTGCTTTTAAGGAGAGTATTAATTACATTAGCAGAAAACCCCTTATCTCTCAGCAGCGACCGTTCAAAATCCACGCCGTCAGGTGGAGGCCCGCTACTCGAGGATGGTAGACTGGACCCTGGGAGAGCAGATCGGAATATCCGGCAGGACCCACGGGTCGGCTATCGACATGTTTCTGAGACATGAAAACCATGCCCTCCTGGGCCAAAAAGGAGCGACTACTATTATCCTTGCCCTGTCCTTCCTGACCTTCCTCAATACTAGGGGGAGTAAGGACAGGGGAGGGAAGGCGTAGGCTAGATTGAAATCCCACTGTAATAGAAGAGCGTCCACTGCCAGAGGGCGTTCTTTGGGATTCAGAGAGCAGAACTGTCTCACTTTCCTGTTGCTTTTGGTAGCAAAGAGATCTACCTCCGGTTGACCCCATTTCCGCACAATTAGGTCGAAGATGGAAGTCTTTAATGACCACTCTCCTTGACTCAGGAGATTGCGGCTTAAGAAGTCCGCCTTGGAATTTTCTTCTCCCCTTATATGTAGAGCCGTTAGAGAAAGAAAGTGTCGTTCTGCTATCTGGAGTAGGCGCCTTGCCACTTCCATGAGAGGACCGGAACGAGTACCACCCTGGTGGTTGATGTAAGCGACTGTGACCCGATTGTCGGAGAGCACTCGAACGTGGTGACCCTGTAGATAGAGAAGGAGCTTTTTAATTGCTAGCTCTACCGCCGCTAACTCCTTCATATTAGAAGACATTTGAATTTGATCCTGCTCCCATAAGCCCTGAACCATAACGTCCCCCATATGAGCCCCCCACCCAGAGGGGCTAGCATCTGTTGTGACTATTCGGGATATCTCATATTCCCAGGGAACCCCCTTAGACAGGTTTGTCTCATTCTTCCACCAATCCAGGGATCTTATAGCAGCCTGGGACAAGGATAGCTGGCCTTCCAGGTAACCACCTAGCAAATTTTGATACAGCAAGACCTCAGCTTGCAGCGCCCTTGTGTGAAATTGAGCCCACCGAACCGCGGGAATACAGGACGAGAGGGAGCCCAAAAGAGACATGGCCTTCCTAAGCGACATGGAGGGGTTATTGGAAGCGTTTAGGACCTGGTACCGTAAGCGAATTAACTTGTCTGACGGTAAACTACAGTTCTGATTCCGTGAACCCAGAATTAGCCCTAGAAACTGCTGAACCCTCATCGGATTCAAACGAGACTTTTTGGTATTTATTAGCCATCCCAGCCGCTCTAAGGTAGATATTGCTCTTTGCAGTTGCTCTAGGCAATGCTCTGCCGTCTTTCCAATGATAAAGTCGTCGAGGTAGGGGACTATGAGCATATTTGATTCACGTAAGTGGGCCATGACCTCCGACATAACCTTAGTGAACACTCGTGGGGCAACCGCCAAGCCAAAAGGAAGGGCGCTATATTGAAAATGTCGCAGCGATTCCCCCATCTGGATTGCTACTCTGAGGAAACGCTGATGCTCCATATGGATCGGTATGTGGTAATAAGCGTCTTTCAGATCTAACACCACCATAAAGCAATTTTCAAACAGAAGCTTTATTGCTGAGCTGACCGTTTCCATTTTAAATGGGTGAATAATCAGGAACTTATTGAGGGCTTTCAAATTAATAATTGTTCTAAAAGACCCGTCCGTTTACAGATCAAAAACAGAGGGGAGTAAAATCCCTTACCCCGCTCTGCTTCTGGCACCTCCACTAAGACTTTCTTAGCGCAAAGCTCCTGAACCTCCAACTCTAGAGCGGCCTGCTCCGATGGCGATGACCTGAGTGGGGTAATTTTAAAGTTATCCCAAGGTACCGAGGAGAATTCTAACCGCAGCCCTGTAGCTATGATGTTAAGGATCCAGCTACTGCTTGAGATTTCCGACCAGGCCGGGTAGAAGGCCCTCAATCTGCCTCCTACCGGCATTGCTAGTCATTGCGAGGGTTTTTTTGTTTCCCTAGGTGGACCCCTAAACATAAACCCTGTACCTCTTCGCCTCTTTTCCTCCCATTTGGCTTGTTCCCTGGACGACCTTCTGTGGCTGAACCTCCTTCTGCTGAAAAGTCTTTTATAGGAAGGGGCTGATAGACTGGGAAACTTTTTCTTGTCGTCCCCTGCCTTTTCTAAAAGTTCGTCCAGGACCGGGCCAAAAAGATATTCGCCGTCACACGGAATGGAGCAGAGGCGAGATCTGGCTTGAATATCGCGCGGCCAACATTTCAGCCATAATGCCCTTCGTGCTGCATTAGACAGCCCTGCCGCTCTGGCAGCCATTCTTACTGAGTCCGCTGAGGAATCAGCCAGGAAAGCCGCCGCGTTCTGAATTATCGGCAAGGTCTTCCGAATTGACCCCCTGGAGGTTCCATCTGCTAACTGGGATGCTAACTGGTCTAGCCAGACCATCAATGACCTGGCTGCACAAGTGGCTGCAACCGCCGGTCTCAGGGCACCTGCCGACATCTCCCATGTGCCTTTCAAGAAGGAGTCTGCCTTCTTGTCTAGTGGATCTTTCAAAGACCCCATATCATCGAATGGGATGGAGGATTTTTTAGAAGCCTTCGCCACTGCTGCATCCAGCTTCGGGGCCTTATCCCATCTACCTGTCAAGGGATCTTCAAAGGGATATCTTCGCTTAAACGCTTGGGGTAAGGAGCCTCTTTTTTCAGGCTTCTTCCACTCTGTCTATAAGGCCTTGGATGCTACTGTTTAGTGGAAAGGATCTCCGTTTTTTTGGATCTAGACCACCGAACATCAGATCCTGTACTGAGAGCTCTGGTTTCGCCTCTTCTACCCCCATGGTGGACCTAACTGATTTGACAAATTTGTCCATCTTGTCCAAGGGAAAACAAAAACGGGTTCCGTAGAAGACGAGGAGGAAGCCGAAGAGGAAGGCGAGGAGGGTCCTGACACAACTTCACCCCTGTCATTTGCGGCAGGTGAATCTGAATCAGATAAAACTGGTACAGTTCTACGCCTGAAAGATTCTCCGTGTCTTGAGGACGCTTTCAACTCTGCTCTTATTATCTCCTTCAGGCTTTCGGTGAAATCTGGAGTCTCCTCCGCTATCTAAAAAGGGAAGGGGCATAGGGGGGGTTACTATCTCATCCCAGGCCCCTGCCCTTCCCCCTCAAATGCCCTACCGTCTGTTGCATGCACGGCTGGCACAACCTTTTAGGGCAAGCGTCAGGCAGAGGGCAAGCACAAAAGGCACATTCCCTGTGCTTGCTTTTCACCGAACACTTCTTCCCCTAGTAACAGACACAGAATGGGGGAAAAACTGCATTACTGGGTATTCTAAGTCTGACGATCTCTTACCCAGATTATACAGCAGTAGGTACCGGATCACGGGGAGGGGCCTTTTTCCCAGCTGCGGAACTTCTGCGGCTGGTGCTCCTGGCCATTGAAGAGGAGCGCTCTGTCTGCTGCTGCTGGCTCTCCTGTTGCACCGAGGGAGCTTCTGCAGTGTCCATCGCGAAAATGGGGCAGAAGCGCTTTACCTCTTTCCTAGGCTCCTTATATCCTCCCCCGGATATCCGGGTCAGCAGGTCTGGCCAGGGGTCCACCCCCTCCTACTCCCCGCCCCACGGCCCACCCCGCACCTCCCCGCCGTCCCCACAGCAGGCGCCGTCCGATGATGCAGCCGCCAAAAATGTCAAAAACGCCGGCCGGCGTCTCACTTCCGGTGGAGATTCCGCCCCCTTTTCCCCGCGCTCCTACAGACCCAGTCGTACCAATGGAGGTAAGTATAGTCTCCCCGCCGCATCGCCCCTCCAGCCGGACACGAGCGGAGATCTCCACCAAACCCAGCCGCGCCGCTGCAGAAGCGGCGCGCGGCTAAACTTTCAAAAACCCCACCGCGCTGTCCATAGTAGTGACGCGCGGCGGGAAATTCAAAACCGCCCGCCGCGCCGTCCATAGCAGCAACGCGCGGGAAATTCAAATTTAAAAAAAATATATATATATATTTTTTTTTTTTAAAAACCACGGCTGCACCACCTTAAGAGGCCCCCACCATGACAGGACCACAGGAGAGGACAGGGAGAAGGCACCGGGACCAGGGAGGGGGGAATACTTACCTACCGGCGCTGGCTGGGAGACAGGGATCCTCTGGATACTGCTCCACCTGCTCCGCACACTGTCGTGGAATCCTACCCGGACCCACCGTGGCGCTTCCAGGGGCTCCGCACCGGCCGAGGTAGGAGATCCCCCCCGCTACCTGGGTCGACCGCCGGCCTGGGTCCTCCTGAAGATCTTCATCTGTAGGAAACCCGTCCTTTAGGAACAGGAAACCAACTGATGCGTGGGAGAGGTGCTGCCCTTTTTGTATCTGTAGGTTTCCTGTTCCTAAGGGGCGGATCCCCTCTCTCTCTGTAGTGCTGTCATGGACGTTCGAATAAATGCGCTTTTTTTTTGCGCGGATTTTGAGCGGTTTTGGTGCGTTTTTTTGCGCGGATTTGACGTGTTTTTACCGCGATTTTTTCCTGAACTTCCTAGGTCAATAAAATAGCGGGAAAAACGCTAGAAATCTGCAAAATTAATGGACATGTTGCTAGATTTTCCGCTATGCATTTTTTTTGCGGAAAAAAACACACCATGTGCACAAAAATTGTGGAATTCATTCTAAATGATAGGATGCGTTTTTTACGTGTTTTTTCCCGCGAAAAAACCGCAAATAATCCTGAACGTGTGCACTTAGCCTTAATATTTTTTAAACATTTTATACTCCTATACCTGTATTTACATACTATTGGTGGTAATTAATAAAAAATATTTTTATTGGATTTATGGTCGTTTGGTGCGCTTTGTTGGTTTTAGTCACTATATGTCACCGTATGGCAGTAAGCTAGAGCTTGGTCTTGGAGAGATTTGTTGGCAGCTCAGTGGTTAGCACTACAACCTTGCAGTGCTGGAGTCCTGGGTTCAAATCCCAACATCTGCAAGGAGTTTGTATGTTCTCCCCGTGTTTGCGTGGGTTCTCTCCGGATTCTCCAGTTTCCCCCCCACATTCCTAAGCCATACTAGGAAATTTAGTGGCACTGTCCCCATTGGGGCTTACAATCTATTGTCTGTAAATTGCTGAGGAATAAATGGCGTTAAATAAGTGAGTGAAAAACAAAATATTAGCTCAGTGGGTATCTGACTTTTTGCATACCTGCCAATCAGCCATATGAAAAAGGCTGAAGCGGCACTATGCGGAGCACAGCATCCTACTAGGCCCAGCTCTTTATGTAAAACAGCGGTTTTTCCCAGTTCTGCAATAAATAGGACTGAGCAGTAATACCGGACGCAGCTGTGACTTTAAGTTATATGGCCGTGTCACACTCGCCAGTTACAGGTGAACAAAGATATTACATATTCACCATGTGACTAGTGGGCCTGTGTACCTTCAAATGCCAGGGCTGAATTTTAGTCCCTGTCCGACCCTGCCTAGAACCATAGAATTCTAACATCTGCAACAAAATTTTGAAGGGAAATTCACCCTATACATTGCTGCTGAGTCGCTGCTACAGTGGCTTGCAAAAGTATTCACCCACTTGGCTTTATATCTATTTTGTTACATTACAAACTGTGTTAAAATATTTAGTGCTGATGTGCAACACAAATCTGATTGCAAAATATATTTTAAGTTGGTGAAGAGATCTGCAGTGTATACACCCTTTTATTATGAAGCCCTTAAAAGGAGATGCAGAATTTCCAAGCAAAGACTGGAGTATCTGTCCATACATCCACAATAAGCCATACACTCGATAGAGGTGGCCTTTATGGAACAGTGTACAAGAAACGTCAGCAACATTTTGGGTTACTTGACCATGGACTGAATTACTTGCATGATTGACTTCTTGTGAGAGATGGATTGCATCTTAGGAAAACGCATATTTAGTAGACTCCTTGCTACACTCTTACGAGGGCTTTAAACTAGAGCAATATACAATGGGAAATATACGACCAAAAAAAGTATGCAGCTAATTAATTCTTTTGAGAACCCTGCTATTAGAAGTGGAAATAAAGAACAAATACAACAAATTCTGAATGAAAATACAGGAGCAAGAGAGACCAACTGCAAATTAAAATGTATATACACAAATGCAGAGTGTATGGGAAACAAAGGAGAATTGGAGCTGCTAACACAGGGAGGGATAGGATGTCATAGGCATCACTGAATCTTGGTGGAATGATACACATGATTGGAATACAAACCTTGAAGGCTACAACTTATTTGTAAGAAACATGATTAACAAGAGTGGAGGAGGTGTTGCATTGTATGTTAGGAAAGCATATATCAACACAGAGATCCAAACTTCAGAGAATGGTAGCTCTGTAGAAACTGCTTGGATAAGAATACAAGGAGAGAAGAACAGACACTATTTGGGTGTTTACTATAGGCCACCAGGAGACCGAGGGTATGGATGAACTCTTTTTACATCAGATGATCTTCACTGTGTCATTGATGGAATAAAATAATCTACATCATCTATAAAAAGAGAGATGGTGAGGGAACACTTCGGTAATTTAAATGAATTTAAATCTTCTGGTCGGTCTAGATCAGGGTTCCCCAACTCCAGTCCTCAAGGCCCACCAACAGGTCATGTTTTCAGGATTTCCTTACTGTTGCACAGGTGATAATTGCATCACCTGTGCAATACAAAGGAAATCCTGAAAACATGACCCGTTGGTGGGCCTTGAGGACTGGAGTTGGGAAACCCTGGTCTAGATGAATTACATACCAGGATTCTGAAAAAGAGAGAAAACTGCAGAACCACTAGCCAGAATCTTTGAAATATCGTGGCGAACGGGGAAGTCCCAGAAGATTGGAGAAGGGCAAATGTTGTCCCCATCTACAAAAAATAAAAAACGGAAAGAAGATGGAGCCAGGAAATTACAGGTCAGTGAGCCTTACTTCTATACCAGGAAAACATTTTTAACAAATTATTAAACCGCAAATATGTAGGTACTTGGACAGTTATTAACCAGAGCCACCATGGGCTTGTAGAAAACAAGTCATGCCAGACTAATCTCATTTCCTTCTAAGATGGAATCAATGAATGGGTGAATCAGGGAAATGCGGTAGATACAGTATATCTCGACTTCACAAAGCATTTGATAAAGTATCTCATACTATTCTTATTGAAAAAATGACCAAGTAGGGATTGACAAGGCTACGGTTAGGTGGATTCATAATTGGATCAGTGATCGTACTGAGAGTGGTAAATGGTGTACATCAAATTGGAAGTGTGTTTCAAGTGAGGTACCATGAGGCTCTGTCCTGGACCCAATGTTGTTCAATAATTTTATATAACAGTGGGTTCGGAAAGTATTCAGACCCCTTTAAATTTTTCACTCTGTTTCACTGCAGCCATTTGGCAAATACAAAAAAGTTCATTTTTTTCTCATTAATGTACACTCTGCACCCCATATTTACTGAAAACAAGAGAAATGTAGAAATTTTTGCAAATTTATTAAAAAAGAAAAACTGAAATATCACATGGTCATAAGTATTCAGACCCTTTGCTCAGTATTGAGTAGAAGCACCCTTTTGAGCTAGTACAGCCATGAGTCTTCTTGGAAATGATGCAAAAAGTTTTTCACATCTGGATTTGGGGATCCTCTGCCATCTTGCAGATACTCTCCAGTTCCATCAGGTTGGATGGTGAACGTTGGCGGACAGCCATTTTCAGGTCTCTCCAGAGATGCTCAATTGGGTTTAGGTCAGGGCCAGTCAAGAATGGTCACAGAGTTGTTCTGAAGACACCCCTTTGTTATTTTAGCTGTGTGATTAGGGTCATTGACTTGTGGAAAGGTGAAGCTTCGGCCAAGTCTGAGGTCCAGAGCACTCTGGAAAAGGTTTTCATTCAAGATATATCTGTACTTGGCCGAATTCATGTTTCCTTCAATTGCAACCAGTCATCCTGTCCCTGCAGGTGAAAAACACCCCCACAGCATGATGCTGCCACCACCATGTTTCACTGTTGGGATTGTATTGGGCAGGTGATGAGCAGTGCCTGTTTTTCGCCACACATACCACTTAGAATTATCACCAAAAAGTTCTCTCTTAATCTCATCAGACCAGAGAATCTTATTTCTCTTAGTCTCGGGGTCCTTCATGTGTTTTTTTTAGCAAACTATGAGAGCTTTCATATGTCTGGCACTGAGGAAAGGCTTCCGTCGGGCCACTCTGCCATAAAGGCCCAACTGGTGGAGGACTGCAGTGAAAGTTGACCTTGTGAAACTTTCTCCCATCTCCCTACTGCATCTGTGGAGCTCAGCCACAGTGATCTTGGGGTCCTTCTTTACCTCTCTCACCAAGGCTCTCCTCCCACGATTGCTCAGTTTGGCTGGATGCCCAGGTCTAGGAAGACTTCTGGTGGTCCCAAACTTTTTCCAATTAAGGATTATGGAGGCCACTGTGCTCTTAGAAACCTTGAGTACTGTAGAAATTCTTTTGTGGCAAGGCACACATCTGGCAAAGGTTACAATTCTGTCTCTAAGCTCCTTGGTCAGTTCCTTTGACCTCATGATTCTCATTTAGTCTGACATGCACTGTGAGCTGTGAGGTCTTACATAGACAGGTGTGTGCCTTTCTAAATCAAGTCCTATCAGTTTAAACACATCTGGACTCCAATGAAGGAGTAGAGCCATCTCAAGGAGTATCACAAGGAAATGGACAGCATGTGACAAATATGAGTGACTGAGCAAAGGGTCTGAATACTTATGACCATATAATAGAGTTTTTCTTTTTTAATAACTTTGCACAAATTTCTACATTTCTGTTTTTTATCAGTCAAGATGGGGTGCAGAGTGTACATTAATGAGAAAAAAATGAACTTTTTTGAATTTACCAAATGGCTGCAATGAAACAGAGTGAAAAATTTAAAGGGGTCTGAATACTTTCCGAAACCACTGTATGATCTAAATGAGGGAACTGAAGGTAAGCTAATCAAATTTGCAGAAGATGCAAAGCTAGGAGTGATAGCTAAAGGTACTGCCACACTAAACAATCCCGCTAGCGATCACGATAACGACGCATACTAATGCGATCGCTAGCGGATTGTTTCTATATCGCTAAATGCTGCCACATTTAGCGATATAGTTAACGACGCTATCGCCGTTAGCGATCTTCTTAACGACTTTAGCGGTACAAAAGTACCGCTAAATCGCTAAGAAAAGGTGCCACACAGCGATTAAATACTTACCCAGCGGGAGCGCCGACGAGAAAATAGGGTCCGGAGCGATTCCAGCGACGAGCGAGATCACAGCAGGAAGCTCGTCGCTGGAAGCTGCCGCACTGAACAATATCGCTAACGGGATCGCTAAATAGTGACGTTTTTTAGCGATCCCGTTAGCGATATTGTTTAGTGTGGCATACCCTTAACACTAGAGAAGACAAAGAATTCAGAAGGCCCTAGATAAGCTTGAACAATGGGCAGTGGATTAAAGGCCCCGTCTCACAGAGTGATATCGCTACCGAGATCGCTGCTAAACAGCGATCTCAGCAGCAATCTCGCTATGTCTGACACGTAACAGCGATCAGGCCCCTGCTGTGAATCGCTGGTCGTGTCAGAAATGGTCAGGACTTTTTTTTGATCGCTGGTCTCCCGCTGGCCAGCACGCATCGCTGCGTGTGACAGGCAGGAGACCAGCGATCAGCTGGTAACCAAGGTAAACATCGGGTTTCCAGGCGCGGGCTGTGCCTGGAAACCAGACGTGTACCTTGGATACCAGCGCACTGCTGCAGGGGAGCTGGTAACCAAGGTACACGTCGGGTTTCCAGGCACTGCGCAGCACCTGGAAACCTGACGTGTACCTTGGTTACCAGCTCCCTGCATCAGGGGGCTGGTATCCAACGTACAGTGCGGGTAACTAGGCGACGTTAGCCGCAGTGTCGCTGTCCTGATCGCTGCCTGAGCTGCCTGTTTGGCAGCTCAGCAGCGATCATGTAGCGACACCAGCGATCCTGATCGTTGTCGGGATCGCTGGTGTGTCGTTATGTGAGACGGGGCCCTAAGAATGTTATTTAACGGGGAAATGCAAGATTCAACATCTGGACAAGAAAAATAAAAATCTACCGAATGGGAGGAATAGAACTAAGCAACAGAATGGACGGAAAAGACAGATGACTCGTGTGCAGTCTGTGATCTTAGTAAACACGTGTGTTCCAGCAGCAAAAAAAGGCAAACAGTTCTGGATGTATTAAGAGAAGCACAGAGTCTAGGTCATGTGTAGTAATTATCCCCCACTATTCCTGTTTGGTCAGACCTCATCTGGAAAGCTATGTCCAGTTATGGGCACCACATTTTAAAAGATATAAAAAAAACTGGAGCAAGTTCAGAGAAGAGCTACCAGGATGGAGAGTGAACTGCAAATTATTTCCTACAAGTAACTGTTAAAGAATCCGGGAATGTTTAGCTTGCAAAAAAGAAGGCTAAGAGGAGACTTAATAGCAATCTACAAATATCTAAAGAGATGTCACAGTGTAGAGGGATCATCCTTATTCTCATTTGCACATGGTAACACGAGAAGCATTGGAATGAAACTTTGGCAGTGAAGGTGATCAATGAGTGGAACAGGCTGCCAAGAGAGGTGGAGAGTTCTCCTTCAATGGAAATTTTCAAACAGAGGCTGGACAGACATCTGTGAGATGATTTCATGAATCCTGCATTGAACAGGGGGTTGGACGCAATGACCCTGGAGATCCCTTTAACATGCTATGAAAAAAAGCCTTTACTTGCATACAAAAATAGTAATGATTGTTTTGCGTTTGCAAAAAGACTTGCCATGTTTGGGAGACTTCCCAAATGTATGGAGGAAGGGACTGTGGTCAGATGAGACCAAAATTGAACTTTTTGGCCACCTGGGTAAACGCCATGTCTGGCGCCAAACCAACACAGCTCATCACCACAGGAACACCATCCCCACAATGAAACATGGTGGTGGCACCAAGGAAAGGGAAAATGGTCTGAGTCTAGGGGAAGATGGATGATGCACAATACTTTAGCAAAATCTGTTTGTCTGCCAGAGATTTGAGACTGGGGTGAAGTTCCCCTTCTAACAAGACAATGACGCAAAGCATACTGCTAAAGCAGCACTCGAATACTTTAAACGTGTAAATGTTTTGGAGTGGTGAACTTAAAGTGCAGACCTTACCCCAATTGAGAATCTGTGGGCAGATTTGAAGATTGCTGTTCACCAGAGGAAACCATCTAAACTGAAGGAGCTGGAGCAGTTTTCCCTTGAGGAATGGACCAAAATCCCAGTGGCAAGATGTAGAAAACACAGGCTTATCCAAAGCAACTTGCAGCTGTAATTGCCGCAGAAGGAGGCTCCACAAAGTACTGACTTTAGGGGGTGAATTGTAGTGATGAGAGAACGTGCTGGGATAACATCTTATCCGAGAAGGCTCGGGTGTTTTTCGAGCATCTGGGAGTGCTCGTATACTGTTTGAGTCTCTGCAACTGTATGATTTTCAGCCTGAACACATGTGGGGGTTGCCTGTTTGTTACACAATCGCCAAGTGTTAAGGCTGCCTAACAGCAGAAAATCATGCAGCCACAGAGACTCGAACATAATAAGAGCATTCCCAGATGCTCGGACAACACCCAAACGTGCTTGGAGAAGATGTTGTCTGGGCACCTTCGCTCATTAGTAGTGAATAGTTATGCACACTGAAGTTTTCAGTTATTTTGTCCTATTTGTTTTTGCTTTACAATAAAAAGAAAACCAAAAGGTTCACAGTTGTAGGCATGTTCTTTACATGAACTGATGCAAACCCTGAAAAATACAAGTACAATTCCAGGTTGTGATGTAGCAAAACACGAAAAATGCCAAGGGAGGTGAATACTTTAGCAAGACATTGTATTGTAGTTTGTGGACTTTGTCCAAATTTGCAGGTAGGTTCAAGGTCTGCAGCAGAGTATCTGCCTTATTAAGTATTCTCAATACTTTTGAGAGAGATTTTGTATTAGTCTAGCCTGATGAAGAGACCTGAGTAGTCTGGAAAGCTTGCAATTTATTACCATCTTTTCAGTTAGCCATTAAAAGGTATCAACCACTGAGGACTCTCAACTCTAAATATTACACAATGAGCATCATCTAACGAAGATAGAGAGGGTTCCCTATTTTGGTGCAATTGTAGTTTTATCACAAAAAAAAAAACTGTCAGCTCATCTAGTAAAAAAAAGCCCTCATATCTAGATCGATGGAAAGATTAAAAGATTATGACACTTTGAAGGGGAAGAAAAAACAAAAGCACAAAGAAAAAAAAAAAAAAGAAAGGTTGACCTAGGCAGAAAATGGTTAAAGGAGTTTTCCTCTTGCTGTCCTGGGGCTCACATACGGTTGTTAGGACTCGTGAGCCTGGCACCCAATCACCATTGGCATCACCGTCACCTTCAGACATTTAAGAAAATCAAGTGGAAGTGGGAGCTGCGGCTGGCTGCTCACTTCCTCTTCATAACCGGGAACGTGACACCATAAGTGTTTGGGTGCCAGGCTCACGTGTCATAACAACCACACGTGAGCAATGGGTAAAAGAGTGCTGACCCCGTTGGAATAGCGCCAGCATGGGAGGTGAGTTTTTATTTTAATAAGAGCGAAACATGGGGAATTATTATTATTATTTATTTCTATAGCACCATAAATTCCATGGTGCTGTACATGAGACAGGGCTACATCAAAATACAAATATCACTTACAGTAAACAAAACGAACAATGACAGACTGGTACATAGGGAAGTGGACCCTGCCCTTGCAGGCTTACATTCTACAGCAGTGTTTCTCAACTCCAGTCCTCAGGACCCACAAACAGGTCATGTTTTCAGGATTTCCTTAGTATTGCACAGGTGATAATTTTATCACCTGCTCAAGCATTAATTCCATCACCTTTGCAATACTAAGGAAATCCTGAAAACATGACCTGTTGGTGGGTCCTGAGGACTGGAGTTGAGAAACACTGTTCTACAGGATTATAGGGAAGGAGACAGTAGGTTGGGGGTTGCAGTAGCTGCGATGATGTTGAGGTGGCCGCGTGGTCATTGCAGGCTGTAAGCTTTTTTGAAGAGATGGGTTTTCAGGTTCCGTTTGAAGGATCCAAATGTGGTGGATAACCGGACGTGTTGGGGCACAGAATTCCAGAGGATGGGGATATTTGGGAGAAGTCTTGGAGGCGATTGGGTGAGGAGCGAATAAGCGAGAATGAGGTCTTGGGAGGACCGGAAATTACGTGAGGGAAGATATTGAGAAATTAGTTAGGAAATATACAGAGAAGAAAGGTTATGGATGGCTTTGTAGGTCAGTTTTAGTAGTTTAACCCCTCTCTGACATTAGACGTACTATCCCGTCCATAAAACCCGTGCCATTCTGCCCATGGACGGGATAGTACGTCATAGGCGATCAGCTGCGCTCCTGAGGGGAGCGCAGCTAATCGCCGCCGGGTGTCAGCTGATTATCACAGCTGACACCCATGACTGTGTCAGGAGCGGTCACGGACCGCTCCCGGCACATTAACCCCTAGCACACCGCGATCAAACATGATCGCGGTGTACTGGGGGCACAGGGGAGGATCGCGAAGGGTGGGGGCTCCCTGCGCGCCCCCCTGAGACCCTCAGACCAGCGCAATGTGATCGCGCTGTTCTGAGGGCTTCCTCCCTCCCAGGACCCGGATCCAAGATGGCGCCGGGGTCCTGGAGGGAGGCGGCTTCCTCAGTGCCTGCTGAGAGCAGGCACTGAGAAGCCTGCTGCACTGCCTGAGCGATCGCTGGTGTGACAGTGTGCTGTGCACACTGTCACACCAGCGATTTGATAAAATACAGTGATGTCCCACCCTGGGACAAAGTAAAAAAGTTAAAAAAATAAAAATAAACATGTTTTAAAAAAAAAATCCAAAATAAATTAAAAAAAAAAAAAAATATTCCCCAATAAATTCATTTCTTCCTGTAAATAAAAAAACCAAAACAATAAAAGTACACATATTTGGTATCGCCGCGTCCGTAACGACCCCCCCTATAAAACTGTCCCACTAGTTAACCCCTTTAGTGAACCCCTTAAAAAAAAAAAAAAAAAAAAAAAACGAAGCAAAAAATCAATGCTTTATCATCATACCGCCGAACAAAAAGTGGAATAACGCGCGATCAAAAAGACCTATATAAATAAACATGGTACCGCTGAAAACGTCATCTTGTCCCGCAAAAAAACGAGCCGCCATACAGCATCATCAGCGAAAAATTAAAAAAAAGTTATAGCTCGCAGAATAAAGCGATGCAAAAATAATTACTTTTTTATATAAAATTGTTTTTATTCTATAAAAGCGCCAAAACATAAAAAAATGATATAAATGAGGTATCACCATAATCGTACTGACCCGAAGAATAAAACTGCTTTATCAATTTTACACACGCGGAACAATAAAAACGCCTCCCCCAAAAGAAATTCATGAATTGCTGATTTTTGTTCATTCTAACCTCCCAAAAATCGAAATAAAAAGCGATCAAAAAATGTCACCTGCTCAAAAATGGTACTAATAAAAACGTCAACTCGTCCCGCAAAAAATAAGACCTCACATGACTCTGTGGGCCAAAATATGCAAAAATTATAGCTCTCACAATGTGGCGATGCAAAAAACTATTTTTGCAATAAAAAGCGTCTTTTAGCGTGACAGCTGCCAATCACAAAAACCCGCTATAAATAGTAAATCAAACCCCCCTTTATCACCCCCTTAGTTAGGGAAAAATAATAAAATTAAAAAAATGTATTTATTTCCATTTTCCCATTAGGGTTAGGGTTGCGGACTAAAGTTAGGGTTAGGGTTGGCGCTAAAGTTAGGATTAGGGTTAGGGTTGGGATTAGGGGTGTGTTAGGGTTAGGTTTGTGGTTAGGGTTGGGACTAGGGTTAGGGGTGTGTTGGGGTTAGGGTTGGAGTTAGAATTGGGGGGTTTCCGCTGTTTAGGCACATCAGGGGCTCTTCAAATGTGACATGGCGTCTGATCTCAATTCCAGCCAATTCTGCGTTGAAAAAGTCAAACGGTGCTCCTTCACTTCTGAGCTCTGCCATGCGTCCAAACAGTAGTTTATCCCCACATATAGGGTATCAGCGTACTCTGGACCCCAAGAGTTATTGTGCAATTTGTCCTATTTCTTCTGTTACCCTTGGGAAAATAAAAAACTGGGGGCGAAAATATCATTTTTGTACAAAAAAAATATTTTTTTGTTTTTACGGCTGTACATTATAAACTTCTGTGAAGCACTTGGGGCTTCATAGCGCTCACCACACACCTAGATAAGTTACTTGTGGGGTCTATTTTCCAAAATGGGGTCACTTGTTGGGGATTTCCACTGTTTAGGCGCATCAGGGGCTCTCCAAATGCGATATGACGCCCCCAGACCATTCCATCAAAGTCTGCAATCCAAAACGTCACTACTTCCCTTCCGAGCCCCAACGTGTACCCATACAGTAGTTTTCTCCCACATATTGGGTATCAGCGTACTCAGGACAAATTGGGCAACAACTTTTGGGGTCCAATTTCTCCTGTTACCCTTGTGAAAATAAAATATTGGGGGCGAAAAAATCATTTTTGTAAAAAAAAAAAAAGATTTTTTATTTTTACGGCTGTTATAAACTTTAGTGAAACACCTGGAGGTTCAAAGTTCTCACCACACATCTAGATAAGTTCCTTGAGGGGTCTAGTTTCCAAAATGATGTCATTTATGGGGGTTTCCACTGTTTAGGCAGATCAGGAGCTCTCCAAACACGACATGGCGTCCAGCCAATTTGCGTTGAAAAAGTCAGACGGTGCTCCTTCCCTTCCAAACTCTGCCATGCACCCAAACAGTGGTTTACCCCCACATGTGGGGTATCAGCGCACTCAGGACAAATTGCACAATAACTTTTGGAGTCTTGTTACCCTTGGAAAAATAAAAATTGGGGTGAAAAGATCATTTTTGTGGAAAAAATATGATTTTTAAATTTTACGGCTCTACGTTATAAACTTGTGTGAAGCACTTGGGGGTTCAAATTGCTCATCAAAAATCTAGATAAGTTCCTTAGGGGATCTAGTTTCCCAAATGGGGTCATTTGTGGGGGGTTTCCACTGTTTAGGCACATCAGGGGCTCTCCAAATGCAACATGGCATCCAAACTCAATTCCAGCCAATTTTGGTTGGAAAAAGTCAAATGGTGCTCCTTCCATTCCGAGCTCTGCCGTGCACCCAAACAGTGGTTCCCCCCCACATATGGGGTATCAGAGTACTCAGGACAAATTGTACAACAACTTATGTGGTCCAATTTCTCCTGTTACCCTTGGGAAAATAAAAAATTAGTGACTAAAAGATAATTTTTGTGGGAAAAAAATAGGATTTTTTATTTTCATGCCCGGGCATTATAAACTTGTGTGAAGCACTTGGGGGTTCAAAGTGTTCACCAAAGATCTAGATAAGTTCCTTAGGGGGTCTAGTTTCCAAAATGGGGTCACTTGTGGGGGTTTCCACTGTTTAGGCTAATCTGGGGCACTGCAAACGGAACATGACCCCCATTAACGTCTGCATTCCAAAACGTTACTACTTCCTTTCCAAGCCCTGCCGTGCGCCCAAACAGTTTCCCCCCCCCACATATGGGGTATCAGCGTACTCAGGACAAATTGGACAACAACTTTTGGGTTCCAATTTCCTTGGGAAAATTCAAAAATTTGGGACTAAAAAATCATTTTTGTGGAAAATTGATTTTTTTTTTTTCACACCCAGGCTTTATAAACTTTTGTGAAACACTTGAGGGTTCAAAGTGCTCACAACAGATCTAGATAAGTACCTTAGGGGGTCTAGTTTCCAAAATGGTGTCACTTGTGGGGGGTTTCCACTGTTTAGGCGCATCAGGGGCTCTCCAAACGCGACATGGCATCCAATCTAAATTCCAGCCAATTTTAGTTTGAAAAAGTCAAACGTTGCTCCTTCCCTTACGAGCTCTGCCGTGTGCCCAAACAGTGGTTTTCCCCCACATATGGGGTATTGGCGTACTCAGGAGAAATTGCATAACAACCTTATCTGTCCATTTTCTCCTTTTACCCTTGTGAAAATAAAAAAAAGTTTGTAAAAGATAATTTTTGTGGCTAAAAAGTAAAATATTCATTTTTTCCTTCCACGTTGCTTTAGATACTGTGAAGCACCTGAAGGGTTAATAAACTTCTTGAATGTGGTTTTGAGTACCTTGAGGGGTGCAGTTTTTAGAATGGTGTCACTTTTGGGTATTTTCTGCCATATAGACCCCTCAAAGTGACTTCAAATGTGAGGTGGTCCCTAAAAAAAATGGCTTTGTAAATTTTGCTGTAAAAATGAGAAATCGCTGGTCAACTTTTAACCCTTATAACTTCCTAACAAAAAAAAATTTTGGTTCCAAAATTGTGCTGATGTAAAGTAGACATGTGGGAAATGTTATTTCTTAACTATTTTGTGTGATATATTTCTCTGTTTTAAGGGAATAAAAATTCAAAGTTTGAAAATTGCAAAATTTTAAAAATTTTCGCCATATTTGCGTTTTTTTCAAAAATAAACGTAAGTTATATCGAAGAAATTTTACCATAACATGAAGTACAATATGTCACGAGAAAACAATCTCAGAATCGCGAAGATCCGTTGAAGCGTTCCAGAGTTATAACCTCATAAAGAGACAGTGGTCAGAATTGTAAAAATTGGCCCGGTCATTAACGTGCAAACCACCCTTGGGGGTGAAGGGGTTAAACTGAATACGCTGGGAAATTGGTAGCCAGTGAAGGGATTTGCAAAGAGGGGAAGCAGGAGTGTAGCGAGGAGAGAGATTAATTAGTCGGGCAGCAGAGTTAAGAATGGACTGGAGGAGTGCGAGAGTGTTAGAAGGTAGGCCACAGAGGAGGATGTTGCAGTAGTCGAGGCGGGAAATGATGAGGGTATGCACAAGCATTTTGGTAGAGTGAGCGTTGAGGAAAGGACGGATTCTGGAAATATTTTTGAGTTGGAGGTGACAGGAGGTGGCAAGAGCTTGGATGTGCAGTTTGAAGGACAGGGCAGAGTCAAGGGTTACGCCGAGGCAATGGATTACTGGGACATGGGAAAGTGTGAATTCATTTATTGTGATAGATAGATTAGGTAGGGAAGGTATGCGAGATGGAGGAAAGATAATTAGTTCAGTTTTATCCACATTGAGTTTGAGGAAGCGAGAGAAGGAGGATATGGCTGATAGACACTCTGGGATTCTGGAGAGCAGAGAGGTGACATCTGGGCCAGAGAAGTAGATCTGAGTGTCATCAGCATATAGATGGTACTGGAAGCCATAGGACTTTATGAGTTGTCCCAGGCCAAGGGTATAGATTGAGAAGAGTAGGGGTCCTAGGACAGAGCCTTGAGGAACACCAAGAGAGAGAGGGCGAGATGAGGAGGTAATGTGGGAGTAGGAGACGCTAAATGTGCGGTTGGTAAGGTATGAGGAGATCCAGGATAGGGCGAGGTCTTTGACATCAAAGGAAGAGAGAATCTGTAGTAGGAGGCAGTGGTCAACTGTGTTGAAGGCAGAGGACAGGTCTAGAAGGCGAAGTATAGAGAATTGTCTGTTAGCTTTGGCTGTAAGTCGTTAGTAAGTTTGGTCAGGGCAGTCTCAGTGGAATGGTGGGGACCGAAGCCAGATTGTAGGTTGGCGAAGAGCGAGTTAGATGCAAAGTGAGAGGAAAGCTCAGCATGGATGTGCTGCTCAAGGAATTTGGAAGCAAAGATATGGGGCGATAGCTGGACATAGCGCTCAGGCCAAGGGATGGCTTTTTGAAGATATGTGTGATTGTGGCATGATTGAAAGCAGAGGAGAAGGTACCAGAAGTTAGTGATAGATTGAAGAGATGGGTTAGGGATGGGACTAATGTAGTGGTGAGGTTGGGGAGGAGGTGTTCAAGTGCACAAGTGGTGAGGTGTGATTTGGAGAGAAGAGGAGCAAGCTCTCCTTCAGTGATTTTAGAGAGGGAAGTTATGGGGCTAGGGCATTGGTCTAGCATACAAAGGGAATGAGACGTGATTGTCCTAGTAATAGGCAACCCCTTAAAGCATGAGGTGTAGTAATTTGTGTCTATTTGCACAGAGACCACTAAATACCCTCATTCCCACACAAAATATATCAACTGTTTAAAATTTAATTTATTAAAGGAAATCTGTCACAACATTTTTCCTATCTAAACTATTCATATGGAGATATAGGCTACATAATGCTCAAAACAGTCCTTCCTGTGTGTCTCATATCAGCTGTCTTGTTGCTGAGAAATAATCTTTTATCACTTTATATAAGGGACCTCTTTCAGGCTCCGGGGCGGATGGTGCCTGGAGATAACTCTGCCCCCAGAACTTATTTCAACTATAAGGAGGAGTTGCCAGTGTGAGGTGACACAGTTACCAGTGTGATGTGTAATGGCCGCTCTCTGCTCTCCTGGTTCCTCTCAGCTTCCATCTCACAGGCAGACAGGGTGCAATATTGTTGCAATACAACAGAGCTCAGAGAGAAGCAAAAATGTGTTTGCAAGAAGACAAATTTCATTTCTCCTGTTCTGTGTTGCTTACTTGTCTCACAGTGGGAATGCCTCCTTCATGTAAAACAAGCTCTGAAGGCAGAGTTATCGCCTGGCACCATTCGCCCGAGCCTGGAAGAGGTCACTTACCGTATTTTTCGGACTATAAAACGCACTTTTTCCCCAAAAATTGGGTGGAAAATGGGGGGGTGCGTCTTACAGTGCGAACGCAGGCTTACCAGGGGGTTGTGGCAGCGGTGTAGCAGCAGAACCAGCGGCGGCAGAGGTGTGGCGATGCTGCGGCGGGTGGGCGGTGCGGAGTGCACCTGAGCAGGGTCCCTTCCTCACGATGCCTGCAGCAGAAATGTGTCCATGCCGAGCGGAGCGCATCACCGGTTTCCCTGCGGCCATCTTCATGAAGCCGTGGGCAGCCGGTGCCTCAGGAGAATGGTAGCTGGAGGCCGCACGTGCGCAGACTGAGATCTCGGTGGCACTCTGCTTCAGGAAAATGGCCGCCGAGATCTCAATCTGTGCACGCACGGCCTCCTGTGGCCATTTTCCTGAAGCCTCCGGGGGCCCACGGCTTCAGGAAGATGGCCACAGGGAAACCGGTAATGCACTCGGCTCTGCTTAACGTGGACACCGGGCCGCAGCGTGGACACATTTCTGTCGCCGGCATCCTGAGGAAGGGACCCTGCTCCATGCTCTGCCTCACCACCGACACCGGACCCGCAGCATCGCACCCCGGGACTGCAGCATTGCCCCATTTCTGCCACCATCGGTAGTAAGAAGGGACCATGCCTCCTGTGACCCCGCTATACCACCGCCAGCCCTCAGGTAAGATACCTTAAATTTGGACAATAAGACTGACCCCCATCTTCTAAAAATCTTTTTTCTGCTATTTTCCACCCCCAAATTTGGGGTGCGTCTTATGGTCCGGTGCGTTTTATAGTCCGAAAAATACGGTATATAAAGTGGAAAAAAAAAGATGATTTCTCAGCAGCACAGCTGATATTAGGCATACAGGTAGGACTTTATCAGCACTCTACTCTATAAACATGTATGGCTATATTAGTAGTTTAAGCAAGTCAAATGTTGTGACAGATTCCCTTTAATATTCAACCCAAATAACCATCTTGAGTGATACTGCAAAATTATCAACATGAATAACAACCACCTTAAATAACGCAGTTGAGTTTCTGGCCATTGAGAATCATTACAAGGGGTAGATGCAGGCACGTAGTCACAGTTTGTAGGTTTCGACAGACAAGTCCAATGTTATGCCAGCTGTGAGAAACTTTATTCAACCTAAAAGCAACAGCACTTCCTTGTATTGTGTGCCGCAACACCCAAATGCAACGATATGCGCATTTGGTCTGTCTATGGGATGTGATGGGAGAGTAGGGATTTGCTGCTATGAGGGGCAAGATCCATTAGAGAATGGCTCCCTATTGGTAGTTACAATTCAGTCTGTACTGAGTTTTGTGCTATTTGAATCAGGAAAGGCTTTCAGCAGATGCTTGTGCCACTTGGAATAATAAACAACAGTATTACTACTGCATGACTGGCAGACTACAATAGATGCGGAGATCAAATTCATGACATGATAAAAATTAAAATAACTACTTTTTAAGATATTTCAGAAGTCAACAGCACACATGAAAATAAGAAACTTTGTAAAAAATCTTAACAATCTGCTTCTTTCTCTGCCAGGACTCAGCAATCATTCTCCATTCTCAGGTAAAATCTGTATTCAGTAAAAAGGAATTTACTGACCCACTAAGTCTGTATTCACCTTCTTGATTTTACAATTCCGACCAGTGTCTCTTTATGTGGTAATAACGTTAATGTATCGCAGCGATGCAGATGTTTTTCCGTGACACATTGTACTTAAAGGGAACCTGTCAGCAGGATTGTGCTCAGTAACCTACAGACAGTGTCAGGTCGGCGCTGTTATACTGATTAAAATGATATTTTGGGTGATGAAATCCATCTTGTGATTGTTCTTTAATCTTTATTTTCAGTTTTGTGTTAATGAGATTCTCGTGCCCTAAGGCGGGGTTGGGGTATGTGTGCTCTGATTAGATATTCATAATGCAGACTGCTGACAGGTCACTGATCCCTCACTGACCTGCCCCCTAGTTTGCATAATGAAACTTCTGCTACTAGGTACTAACCATACAAACTTTTGCATCGGACGATTTTCCTTTTGCTATCTTAAAATGTAAAAAATTCCAAAAAATAATTATTATTATTTATTTATATAGCGCCATTAATTCCATGGTGCTGTACATGAGAAGGGGTTACATACAAAGTTATAGATACACGTTTGCCTAAAATACAAAGGAAATCTTTAACTTTTGCCCTTTTAGAGATAGTTTAATCTTCAACTTGCCTGTTAAAAACAGCAACTTTGCCCAAAGGGGTTTCAAAACTTTTACTTGTGTTCATATTATTTAGAATTTAGTGTGTGTGCGTCTGTATATACATACAATCCAGTATATAAATATGTAAGACTCACTTTTTTGCCCTCTAAATTTGGAAGGAAAATGTGAGTGGGTCTTATAGTTTTAAGTTAGCTTACCGGGGGGGGCGGTGGCAGTGGAGCGGGGCCACAGGAGGCAGGCGGTAGCGATGCTGCGGTGACTGGGCGCTTATTAGATGTCATGCTGGTGAGTGGAGGTCC
This sequence comes from Oophaga sylvatica, assembly GCA_033576555.1. Classification (NCBI taxonomy): domain Eukaryota; kingdom Metazoa; phylum Chordata; class Amphibia; order Anura; family Dendrobatidae; genus Oophaga; species Oophaga sylvatica. The sequence continues at coordinate 692,943,193 of JARQOD010000001.1, read as the reverse complement.
CCTTTCCCATATATCCCTGCAGTGGTCCTCAGGAAAATGGCCGCCAGAGGCAGCGCATGTGCAGATTGCTATCTCTGGAAACGAGATCTCGTTTCCAGAAATCTTAATCTGTGCAAGCTCCGCCTCCGGCGGACATTTTCCCGAGGCCTAGTGCAGGGAACTAATTGGTAAAGGGGAATAACTTCACTGGTGCAGACAGGGCGGCGTTAGGGGCAGGCACACCAGGTAGCTGCCTAAGGCCAACGCCTCTCCAGGGAAGTAAGAAGGGCCCGGCGCCGCCCCCATCACGCAATCATCTTATCGGCATCAAAGATGCCAATACAGTTGAAAGCAGTGATGGAGGTGAGCGCGTCAGATGACGCTCCCTCTCTCATCAATCCCCCTCTGATTCAGCATGTGCCACTGACAGCAGTGGAGCTAATGAGATGCTTTGCAGAAGCCAAAGCAGCAGGGGAACGAGGAGAAGAGGTAAGGTAGGTAGGGGTGTGTATTATACTGTGCATACGTGCGGGGGGGCTGCCCTATACAGTGCGTGCAGGTGGGCTGCCCTATACAGTGCGTGTGGGGGGATGCATTATACTCTGTTGGGGCTGCATTAACCTCTATAATGAAGCCCCCCTCATACTCTAAATAGATTCTAGATCATAGATTATAAACTCTATGAGAGGGGCTGCATTATACTCTATCAAAGACCATGGTCAGTGCATTATACTATATGGGATCTGCATTGTACTGTATCAAGGACTATCTTTACCTATCATTCTTCCTCATCCAGAGTAAAGAGGCCGGGAAACAAGCATCAAACGACTTCAATATTGTCGCTAGTTTAACGGCCTGAACTTAGTGCATGTACATACAACAGAAATGTTTCTGTGTGATAGTGCAATATGTGAGCATTTGGGGCTCCACTTTAAACTTTTGCCCAGTGCCCCACTTTGTTTAAAACCGGCCCTGGGTGCAGACATGCAATAAGCACCCACCCAGCCACCGCAGCGTTACTGCACTCTATCCACCACCTGCCTCCTGAAGCAGCGACCCTACCTCCTGTGACCACACTTCACTGCCGCCCCCCAGGTAATGTACAGTTAAAACGGATTATAAGACACCAACATAATTTTTTTTTTACCCATTTTCCACCCCAAACTTTAAAAATAACACCCAAAAAACATAACAGCTCTTCTTCAGCCCAAAACATATAATAAATCACACAGGCCTTTTGTCAGGGTAGGCAAGTACATTACCATGGTTGAACTCACACCACAAGCATTAGTTGTCACAGTCACATTCTGTAAATCAACACTGGGTTCTCTTCAGATTCACTACCACAGAGAAGTGTTCACCTCCCAGAGAGCTCACACTTGCTGGTCTATCACCAGCTCCAACACACATACTGCTCAGCTTCCCCCAGCTGACTCTCCCAAGTGAACACATGGTCTGGTTTCTAGACCTAGTTAGCCAGATGCACATAATTATAGCTCCATTTATTCCATGGCACATTGAGTGTGTGTACACGCAGAAAGGGAAATAGATATATAGAAGTGTTCACATCCCCGACAGCTCACATATAATACACACATACAAACAAAAAACAAGTACGATAATCTTGAACAAAACAATCAGTACCTCTGGTGCAGGGATTAAACCCTGTCCTAGCTGGCTTTCCTACATTATAATAAATATATATATTTTTTTTTTTCCCAAATCTTTCTTTATTGAAATTTTTAGAACATACACATTATGCACATGAAATAAACAGTGACATTAAGAAAAATACAACAAGTTCTTGTTCCATCAACCATCAATATGTAACTCATCCCCATCAGTAGAAAATTTCCCACAGGACGTCCATATAAGTATCTATTGCAGGAGGGGGTTTTGACTGACCCCAAGCTACTCCTGCAGCAGCCTACAAGTCGATTAATGTGACTAACAGGTTGAGAGCCAATACGTTCTCAGAACAAAGAACCCAAACAATGACAGTTATGACACAACGTAGCACGACACAAAACGCCAGACAAAGGACAAAGACAACGAACAACAAAGAACAAACGACAAAGACAAATACAGTAGACGAGGACGTCAGATCATGGATGTCGGGGCAGCATCATCCTGAAGCACAGTGGCGCAATCCGAAAGAAGAGTCAGTGACCAGAAGAAAGATGGAAGAGAGATAGATAAGACGGCAAGGAGGGTAGGAAGAAGCAGTGCAAGAGAGGAACGAGAAAGATGAGGGAGGACAGGAGTAAAGGTGAAAAGCGGGGGTGGTTAACAGAGCAGTGGGGGCATAAGACTAAAGAAAAGAACACCCAAACCCTGGTACCCTGGAATCTATAGCTGCTGAGCAGCTATGTGTGGGAGGGGCTGTCCATCCGTCACCACATTCGTGAACCTGTACTCTTCCACCTCTGCCACGGTTCCCAGGAATCTAAATGCTTATCATGTTTCCCCCTTTCCCAACTAGTCAATTCCTCTAGCCGTTGTAATTGGTTAACCTTATCCATCCATTCCTCTCGACTAGGGACCAAGGTACTGTTCCAAAATCTGGGCACCAAGAGTTTGGCTGCAATAATAAGAAAGGTGAGTAATGAGCCCTTCCGCAGTCGCACGCTCTGGGTATCCAAATTCAGCAGCACCAAAGAAGCCTCTAACAATATAGTGTAGCCCAAGATCTCATTTACACAATTATTCACCATCTCCCAGAAAGCCCTAAGTCGCGGACAAGACCACCAGATGTGTACCAGCGTGCCACGTTCCACTCCACAGCGCTAGCACCTGTCCGATGCCTGCGGATACATCTGTGCCAATCTAACCGGATGCCTGTACCAGCGTGAGATCACTTTATAGGTATTTTCCTGAGTGAGGACACAGGAAGAAAAACCATGCGCCCTCTCCAGTATCTGGCGATATTGCCTCAGAAAAGACCATATCCAACTCTCCCTCCCATTGCATTAGAAAAAAGGGACGGTTGGGGGCATTTTCTGCGATCAATCGGTAATACAGGCAAGAGGTCAGCTTTCCCGGGAGAGTCGGCTGAGCGACCACCATCTCAAACCACGAAGGAGGACATCTATGGGTCTCCAGACCTAAAAACTTTTTCCAGAAAGACCGAACATGCTGGATATGGGTGTCGCCCAAGCCCACCTCACTTGCTATACATTGAAAAAGATCCTCAGTGTGCGCTGCCTCACCTTCGAGCAAGTCCCCTAGGGACCATTTAGAGAGTCTTTCCACACCCCTAGGTGGTCATGGAAATCAGGGTTAACAACCCAAGGCAACACCGACAGGGGAGTACAGTGAAATGGCCTGGGGAAAAGTCTTTGCTCGTCCAGGGTGAGTTTTTCCGTCAGAGGAATTCCGCGAAAAAGCCAATGCATGTCTTTCACCTTGCCCCGTGCCCTGGCAGATGAGCCTCGCCCATGGCGCCATGACGAGGTCCATAGCATCGCAACCCCTCTATCTCCCAATAGTTCGAACGCCAAGCTCTTGCAGGAAGTACGCCTAGAAGCCGACAGCAAGTCTGCCAGAAGACTGAGTTGAGACGCTTTATAATAAACCTCCATGTCTGGCAGGCCAATGCCCCCCGCGTGGGTAGTCCTCCACAAGCCACGTGGGCCTGTCTAGGTTTCTTCCCTCCCCAAATAAAGCTCGAGAAAAGTCTACGCACGGTAGTAAAAAAGGACTTAGGGACGGGAATAGGGAGTGTTTGCAAAAAATACAAAATTTTGGGCATTACATAAGATTTTACAATATTTTTTCTACCCAGCCAGGAGAGATACGGATATTAATAGAAGATAATTGGCCCCTCACTTTCTGCAAAATATGACCATAATTGAGCTCATATAACGAATCTAAGTGTTCAGGGATCCGAACCCCCATGTGTGTAATAAAGGTGGGCGCCCAGGTGAACGGGAAGTTCTCTTGAACCCTCCCCCTCCTGCCAGGCGAAAAATTGTGACCCAACATCTCGCATTTATTGAGATTAATTTTATAATTAGATACGGAACCAAATGATTCCAATAAAGACAACAAAGGGCCCAACGATAATTCCGGAGAAGGTAAGAAAAAAAGTAAGTCATCCGCGAAGGCATTCACCTTATGACACCTACCCCCCACCGAGATCCCCTGTATCCCTTGGGACACCCGAACAGCCTGTAAGAAGGGCTCTAGCATCAATACAAATAAAGTAGGGGACAGTGGGCAGCCCTGTCTCGTTCCATTCCTAATTTCGAATGGAGCGGACATTAACCCTTCATGACCCAGCCTATTTGACCTTAAAGACCTTGCCATTTTTTGCAATTCTGACCAGTGTCCCTTTATGAGGTAATAACTCAGAACGCTTCAACGATCCTAGCGATTCTGAGATTGTTTTTCGTGACATATTGGGCTTCATGTTAGTGGTAAATTTAAGTCGATAATTTTTGTGTTTATTTGTGAAAAAAATGGAAATTTGGCGAAAATTTTGAAAATTTTGTATTTTAAAATTTTTAATTTTATTCTGTTAAACTAGAGAGTTATGGACACAAAATAGTTAATATAACATTTCCCACATGTCTACTTTACATAGCACAATTTTGGGAAACAACATTTTTTGTTAGGAAGTTAATAAGGTTAAAAGTTGACCAGCGATTCTCATTTTACAGCAAATTTACAAAACATTTTTTTTAGGACCACCTCACATTTGAAGTCATTTTGAGGGCTAAATATGGCAGAAAATACCCAAAAGTGACACCTTTATAAAAACTGCACCCCTCAAGCTACTCAAAACTACATTCAAGAAGATTATTAACCCTTCAGGTGCTTCACAGGAACTAAAGCAACGTGTAAGGAAAAAATGGACATTTTAATTTTTCCAACAAAAATTTTCTTTTAGCATCAATTTTTTCATTTTACATGGGCATCAGGATAAAATGGATCCTAAAATTTGTTGGGCAATTTCTCCTGAGTACACAGATACCTCATATGTGGTCATAAACCACTGTATGGGCGCACGGCAGGGCTCAGAAGGGAAGGAGCGCCATTTGACTTTTTGAATGGAAAATATGCTGGAATATTTAGCGGTTGCCATGTCGCATTTGGAGAGTCCCTGTGTGCCTAAACATTGGAGCTCCCCCACAAGTGACCCCATTTTGGAAACTAGACCCCCTAAGGAACTTATCTAGATGCATAGTGAGCACTTTGAACCCCCAGGTGCTTCACAAATTGATCCGTAAAAAAAAGAAAGTACTTTTTTTTCACAAAAATTTTCTTTTAGCCTCAGTTTTTTTCATTTTCACATGGGCAACAGTATAAATTGGATCCTAAAATTTGTTGGGCAATTTCTCCTGAGTACACAGATACCTCATATGTGGTCATAAACCACTGTTTGGGCGCACGGCAGGGCTCAGAAGGGAAGGAGCGCCATTTGACTTTTTGAATGGAAAATATGCTGGAATATTTAGCGGTTGCCATGTCGCATTTGGAGAGTCCCTGTGTGCCTAAACATTGGAGCTCCCCCACAAGTGACCCCATTTTGGAAACTAGACCCCCTAAGGAACTTATCTAGATGCATAGTGAGCACTTTGAACCCCCAGGTGCTTCACAAATTGATCCGTAAAAAAAAGAAAGTACTTTTTTTTCACAAAAATTTTCTTTTAGCCTCAGTTTTTTTCATTTTCACATGGGCAACAGTATAAATTGGATCCTAAAATTTGTTGGGCAATTTCTCCTGAGTACACAGATACCTCATATGTGGTCATAAACCACTGTTTGGGCGCACGGCAGGGCTCAGAAGGGAAGGAGCGCCATTTGACTTTTTGAATGGAAAATATGCTGGAATATTTAGCGGTTGCCATGTCGCATTTGGAGAGTCCCTGTGTGCCTAAACATTGGAGTCCCCCACAAGTGACCCCATTTTGGAAACTAGACCCCCTAAGGAACTTATCTAGATGCATAGTGAGCACTTTGAACCCCCCAGGTGCTTTACAGAAGTTTATAACGCAGAGCCGTGAAAATAAAATATCTTTTTTTTCTCAAAAAATGATTTTTTAGCCCACTATTTTTTATTTTCACAATGGTTACAGGAGAAATTGGACCCCGAAAGTTGTTGTCCAGTTTGTCCTGAGTACGCTAGTACCCCATATGTGGGGGGAACCACTGTTTGGGCACATTTCCGGGCTCGGAAGGGATGTAGTGACGCTTTGAAATGCCAACTTGATGGAATGGTCTGCGGGCATCTTGTTACGTTTGCAGAGCCCCTGATGCGCCTAAACAGTAGAAACTCCCCACAAGTGACCCCATTTTGGAAACTAGACACCGCAAAGAACTTATCTAGATGTGTGGTGAGCACTTTGAACCCCAAGGGCTACACAGAAGTTTATAACGCCCGGGCATTAAAATAAAAAAATCATATTTTTTCCACAATCAGATCTTTTAGTCCCCAATTTTTTTATTTTCGCAAGGGTAACATGAGAAATTAGACCCCAAAAGTTGTTGTCCAATTTGTCCTGAGTATGCTGATATCCCATATGTGGGAGAAAACTACTGTATGGGCACACGTCGGGGCTCGGATGGGAAGTAGTGACCTTTTGAAATGCCCACTTGATGGAATGGTCTTCGGGCGTCATGTTACGTTTGCAGAGTCACTGATGTGCCTAAACAGTAGAAACTCCCCACAAGTGACCCCATTTTGGAAACTAGATCCCCCAAGGAACTCCTCTAGATGTGTGGTGAGCACTTTGAATCTCCAAGTCCTTCACAGAAGTTTATAAACGCAGAGCCGTGAAAATATAAAATCATTTTTTTTCCACAAAAATAATTTTTAGTCCCCAATTTTTTTTCCCAATGTTAACAGGAGAAATTAGAACCCCCAAAGTTGTTGTGCAATTTTTCCCGAGTACGCTGATACCTCATATGTGGGGATAAACCACTGTTTGGGCATACGTCGGGGCTTGGAATAAAGGGAGCACTGTTTGACTTTTTGAACGCAAAATTTGCAGGAATCAATGGTGGCGCCATGTCGCGTATGGAGACCCCCTGATGTGCCTAAATAGTGGAAACCCCTCAATTCTAACTCCAACCCTAACCCCAACACACCCCTAACGCCTACACACACCTAACCCTAATACAAACCCTAATCATAACCCTAACCCCAACACACCCCTAACCCTAATCCCAACTCTAACCATAAACCTAACTACAAGCCTAACCCTAATTCCAAACCTAACCCTAATTCCAACCCTAACCCAAATTCCAACCCTAACCGTAATTCTAACCTTAGCCCTAATGCTAACCCTAACCCTAGTTCTAACCCTAAGGCTGGGTTCATATTGCGTTTTACCAGCCCGTTCAACACGTAGCGTTGACCGGCTGGTAACGGTATAGCATAACGCGATCGCGTTATGCTATACCCGCTAGCGCAGATGAATCAGCAGATAATCAGCCGCGGATCAGCAGCAAAATCCGCCGCGGATCAGCAGCGAAATCCGCCGCGGATCAGCAGCGAAATCCGCCGCGGATCAGCAGCGAAATCCGCCGCGGATCAGCAGCGAAATCAGCCGCGGATCCGCAGCGAAATCCGCCGCGGATCAGCAGCGAAATCCGCCGCGGATCAGCAGCGAAATCCGCCGGGATCAGCAGCGAAATCAGTCGCGGATCCGCAGCGAAATCAGTCGCGATCCGCAGCGAAATCCGCCGCGGATCAGCAGCGAAATCCGCCGCCGATCAGCAGCGAAATCCGCCGCCGATCAGCAGCGAAATCCGCCGCCGATCAGCAGCGAAATCCGCCGCCGATCAGCAGCGAAATCCGCAGCGGATCAGCAGCGAAATCCGCAGCCGATCGCAGCGAAATCCGCCGCGGATCAGCAGCGATGTCCGCCGCGGATCAGCAGCGAAGTAAGCCGCGGATCAGCAGCGAAATCAGCCGCGGATCACAGAGAAATCCGCCGCCGATCAGCAGCGAAATCCGCCGCGGATCAGCAGCGAATCCGCCGCCGATCAGCAGCGAAATCCGCCGCCGATCAGCAGCGAAATCCGCCGCCGATCAGCAGCGAAATCCGCCGCCGATCAGCAGCGAAATCCGCCGCGATCCGCAGCGAAATCCGCCGCGGATCAGCAGCGATGTCCGCCGCGGATCAGCAGCGAAGTCCGCCGCGGATCAGCAGCGAAATCCGCCGCGGATCAGCAGCGAAATCCGCCGCGGATCAGCAGCGAAATCCGCCGCGGATAAGCAGCGATATCCGCCGTGGATCCGCAGCAAAATCAGCTGCGGATCAGCAGCAAAATCCGCTAGGAAAAAAAAAAAAAATTCTTTATTTTTTTTATTTGTCCCTACCTATGATAAAGGGGGGGTTCATTTACTTTTTTTTATTTTGATCACTGTGACAGTTTATCACAGTGATCAAAATAAATTTTTGAACACTGGGGGGCGCACTGCGCATGCGCCGCCATTTTCCAATATGGCGGCGCCCATGAAGAGGCCCGGGCGGACGCCGGGCCCGATCGTGGGACATCGGTGGATCGGGAGAGGTGAGTAGGGGGGTCGGAAGGCTGGGGGGGGGGATAGGAAGTGGGGGCAGTGGACCAAAAGAGGAGGGGAGCTGTAAGTGACGGCGGTGACCGATCGCTGCCATCTTTCGGTGGCGGCGGCCGATCACCGCCGTGACTCGGTGTGGGGGGGGTCAGGGCTCGGTCTCCAGCCATGGCAGATGCTATTGCAGCATCGGCCATGGCTGGATTGTAATATTTCACCAATTAAATTGGTGAAATATTACACATTGCTCTGATTGGCTGTTTCACTTTTAACAGCCAATCAGAGCGATTGTGGCCACGGGGGGGTTAAGCCAACCCCCCTGTGGTGAAGCACAAAGGGTCCTGTAACTGCGGGTCGGGTGACCTTTGAGTGACCCCGGTCTCCCGGCCCGCAGGGACGAGATCCTTTCATGACGCCACATAGGCGTCATGGGTCGGATTGGCACAGGTTTTCATGACGCCTACGTGGCGTCATGGGTCGGGAAGGGGTTAAGCCATTAACTTTGACCCGGGCTCTAGGGGTGGAATACAGGTTACGCACTATTTTAATAAACTGGGCCGGAAATCTGAATCGAGTCAGAACCAATTCCAAGAATCCCCAGTCCACCCGGTCGAAAGCCTTTTCGGCATCAGTGGCTAAAAGCGAGAGAGGTAGGTCCCTTGCGGCAGAGTGTGCCATGGCATATATCACGCGTTGAACGTTGTCTTACCTCCCTGCCCGGGACAAAGCCCACCTGATCCGGGTGGACTAGGGATCCCAAGAATCCAGAAATCCTGGACGCCAACAACTTCGTCCACAGCTTATAGTCCGTGTTGAGGAGGGAAATGGGCCTGTAACTGCCACATTCCAGCAAGTCCTTATCGGGTTTGGGCAGAACAGTTATGTGGGCGTCCAAGGATGCCTATCCCAAGGGCAGGCCTTTAAGCAGAGCATTAAAATAGTTCACTAAAAAGGGAGCCAAGGTCGGAAAAAACTTTTTATAATAGAGTATCGGGTAGCCATCCGGCCCTGGGCTTTTCCCGGTAGGGATGTCTTTCAAAACTAGCCAAATTTCCTCAGAGGTAAATGGTGTCATAAGAGAGGACCTATCCGATTCCCCCAGGGTTGGGAGATCTACCGAGCGTAAAAAGGCGGCAGCCAAATCCTTCTTTGCCGCCGGAGACAGAGTCGAATCCTTCTCATGTAAATTGTAAAGGTCATGATAGTAGGATGCGAACCTGTCCGCTATAGCTTGAGAATCTGTCAACACTGTGCCATCCTGTGCCTTTAGTCGTTGGATAAGAGAGGTTTGGTGTAATTGTTTTATCATTGCGGTCATGGCCTTGCTCCCCCTGTTACCATGCACATACGTCGTGTGACGGGCGCGGAGGTATGCTTTCGCAAGTCGCACATTCAGTAGATCACTCAACTGCGAACGTAATGTCTGGAGTTCAGCGAATACTGAACGCGCCAATGACTTCTTATGTTGGGATTCAGTCTATGGATGTCTGACAGCAGGGCGTGAAGTTGGCTGTCCTACATTTCTTAAAATGCGCACCCAAAGCAATAAAATGGCCCCGCAGGACCGCCTTATGTGCCTCCCACGTGGAAGCCGCGGATACCCCATCTGTAACGTTCAACGCAAAGTACTCAGATTCGAGAAGCGATAGACGCCATCTCCTCTTTACTATCCAACAGGGTCGGATTCAATTTCCAAGACCAATTGGTGCCTATACGCCCCGGTAGTGACATGGTTAAGGAAATCGGAGCATGGTCTGACAGGGAAATCACACCCACTGAAGCCTCCAAGACACAGTGAAGTATGGACTGTGAAACAAATAGGAAGTCTATCCGATGGTATGAGTCATGGACCCGCGAATAAAAGCTGTAATCTCTATCGTTGGAATGTAAAGGTCGCAACCATCTACCACCTTCAGTTCCTGCAAGAGCTTATGTATGGCGCGCAAAGCTCTCTGAGCAATCTTGGAGTGGCCGGACGATGTGTCCAGCAGAGGTTGTAACGCTATGTTCCAGTCACCCCCCAGTATCAACACGCCCTCTCCAAACGTTTGAACCATGCGCAGCATCTTAAGTAGCCGGGCAGCCGTATTTTTGTTGGGGGCATAAAGATTACATAGTGTGATTAGTTGGCCGTCCACGGTCCCTTTGAGTAACACGTATCTACCCTCTGTGTCGATAAGTGAAGCAGCGCACAAAAATCTGCAATCAGCACGTACACCAACACTTACCCCTCTTGACCTGGAAGCTGACGCCGTGGAGTGGAACCACTGTGAATAACGGAACCGGGCGGGCAACGGAGGAATCCCGTTGTCGCGGAAATGGGTCTCTTGCAAAAAGAGAAAATCTGGGAGATCAGGCCTGAGAAGGGAGAAAACCTTGCTGCGCTTAAGCGCAGAATTGAGACCCTTTACATTATATGATATTATCTTAAGCGACAAAGGAGCCATCATAGAGTCCAATAATACAGAACAAGATAGCATATAACCCCCAAATGCCCACCAGTCCATCATGCCTAACCGATCAGAAAGGGTACGGAGACAAAGAAAAAGAGAAGAGTAGGTTGAGCATTCCGATACTGCAAATATCGGGTATCGGCCGATATTGGCTGTATCGGAATTCCGATTTTCCGATATTTTCGTCATATCGGATACCGGAATCGGGATTGTCACTGTCACTGTCGTCCGTCGGTCGGGTCTGTCAGGAGTCAGCGGCACTTACCTGGCAGAAGATCTCCGGCGGTCACGCCTGGACTGCTTCATGGCCGCAATCTTCTTTCCCCGGCGGTCACATGCAGTTTCTCGCGATAACTGCAGTGACTGCTGGGTAATCCCGGCCGTAAAGCAGTCAGTCCGATGACGTCACCCGGGGAAGCAGGTAATCAGCTGTGCTGCTCGCGATGACAGGCTCTGCCTGTCATTGCGATGTAGCAGAGCTGGATCGTCGTGGGACTGTCGTTATGGACTGCGTCGGACAGGTGGTATACTGTTGGTTTGTTTTTTTCTTTTTTTACAGGAGATCGATGGCGTCGCAGGAATGAGAGTACAATAAAAAAAATGAAAACTGTGTTGTCTCTTATTTCATTAAAAGACTTTTTTCTTGCTTTGTCTTTTTTTTAAACATTTAAAAACTTTGGGATTAATAATGGATCGGTGTCTTATTGACGCCTCTCCATTATTAACCGGGCTTATTGTCACCGTGCAATCAAGGTGACATTAACCCCTTATTACCCCGCTTGCCACCGCTACAGGGCAAGTGGGAAGAGCCGGGTAAAGTGCCACAATTGGCACATCTTTTGATGGCCAAATGTGGGGCTGCTGTAGCCTGGTATTATCAGGCTGTTGAGGGCCAAAATCCATGGGCCTTGACAGTCTTTTAATACCAGGCCGCAGCAGTCTGCATTTTACTTGGCTGGTTAACAAAAATAGGGGGGATCCCCACGCCGTTTTTTTTTCGAGGGGATCCCCTTATTTTTGTTAACCAGCCAAGCTAAGCAGACTGCTGTGGCCTGGTATTATCAGGCTGGCAAGGTCCATGGATATTGGATCCTTACCAGCCTGAAAAACCAGGCCTCAGCGGTCTGCTTCATCTGGCTGGTTAACAAAATAGGGGGGACCCCACGCCAATTTTTTTCGAGGGGATCCCCTATTTTTGTTAATCAGCCAAGATATGCAGACTGCTGTGGCCTGGTATTATCAGGCTGGCAAGGTCCATGGATCTTGGCTCCTTAACAGCCTGAAAATCCAGGCCTCAGCGGTCTGCTTCATCTGGCTGGTTAACAAAAATAGGGGGGACCCCACGCCAATTTTTTTCGAGGGGATCCCCTATTTTTGTTAATCAGCCAAGATATGCAGACTGCTGTGGCCTGGTATTATCAGGCTGGCAAGGTCCATGGATCTTGGCTCCTTAACAGCCTGAAAATCCAGGCCTCAGCGGTCTGCTTCATCTGGCTGGTTAACAAAAGTAGGGGGGACCCCACGCCATTTTTTTTTCGAAGGGAACCCCTATTTTTGTTAATCAGTTCCCTCTGACGTCACTGATTGTGTCCCTGGCTGACCTGAAGTGAAAGTGGTTGCAATCAATTAAGCTTTCCACTTAAGGGCCCGTCTCACATAGCGATATCGCTACCGAGATCGCTGCTGAGTCACTAGTTTTGTGACGCAGCAGCGAGCTCACCAGCGATATCGCTGTGTGTGACATTCAGCGACGATCAGCCCCCCTGCCGGGTATCGCTGATCGTCGCTGAAATGTCAGGACCTTTTTTTGATCGCTGGTTTCCCGCTGACAGGCACACATCTCTGCGTGTGACAGGCGGGAGACCAGCGATCCGCTGGTAACCAAGGTACACAGCGGGTTTCCAGGCGCGGGGCTGTGCCTAGAAACCCGCTGTGTACCTTGGATACCAGCGCCCTGATGCAGGGAGCTGGTATCCAAGGTACACAGCGGGTTTCCAAGCGCTGCGCGGTGCCTGGAAACCCGCTGTGTACCTTGGTTACCAGCGGATCGCTGGTCTCCCGCCTGTCACACGCAGCGATGCGTGCCTGTCAGAGGGAAACCAGCGATCAAAAAAAGGTCCTGACATTTCTGCGACGATCAGCGATACCCGGCAGGGGGGCTGATCGTCGCTGAATGTCACACACAGCGATATCGCTGGTGAGCTCGCTGCTGCGTCACAAAACTAGTGACTCAGCAGCGATCTCGGTAGCGATATCGCTATGTGAGACGGGCCCTTAAGCGATGTTACCCGCAGTGTCGCTGTCCCAGATCGTCCTGAGCTGCCTGTTTGGCAGCTCAGCAGCGATCATGTAGCGATACACCAGCGATCCTGACAAGTGCATATCGTTGTCGGGATCGCTGGTGTATCGTTATGTGACACCCAGCCTTTACTCTCCTGTCAGCCAGGAGAGGAACTCATTCATTTGGGGTTTACTGTGAGGCTGCAGCATTAGCTGCGGTCCCTGCAGTAAACATTAACCCTTTCTGAAGGATTACACCGTGGGACCTGACTGTGCATGGGATAGGTAAGAATAATTTTGCTTTTTTATTTTATTTTTATTACAGGAAATGGTTTTTGCAGTAAAATAAAAGATGGTCAAAAACATGTGTCTTTATTTCATTAAAATGATTTTTAATTAAAGTGTGTGTGTTTTATTTTTATTTCATGCAATAGGATTAATAATTGATAGTTGTCTAATTGACAGCTCTCAATTATTAACCTGGCTTAAGGTCACCTTTTAATAGCAAGGTGGCTTTAACCCCATATTAACCCATTCGCCACCGCTACAGGGCAATGGGAATAGAGGGCAAAGTGCCAGAAAGGGCGAATCTAATTATAGATTTGTCTTTCCTGGGGTGTCTGGGGGCAGATGTTAGTAGCCGGGGGGGGGCCAAAAATAATGGTCCCTCTCTGGGCTATTATTATCTGCCCCCACTCACTGGCTTTGTCTGTCTGGTTGCGAAAATAGGGCGGGAGCCCACGCATTTTTTTTCAGCAATTTTACACCTCATATATATATATATATACATGTCATTGAATTTGTGACACATATATATATATATATATTTATATTTGTAGTTCATACACTTCTACATAGTATAATAGCCGCTAATTCAATTGCCGGCTTTTGTGAAAATGCAGAACCCGACATGAAATGACACTTGGTGTACATAGGGTTAACCATGTCTTTTCATGTCCTTTGCTATCTAATTTGCACAAACAATTAAATCAGTCTATGTGTGCAAAATTTCACACCTGTAGGGGTTAATTAAAGGTGTAAATTCGTAGCAAAAAAGTCCGTTTTTTTTACAACGAATTTACACCTTTAATTAACCCCTACAGGTGTGAAATTTTGCACACAGACTGATTTAATTGTTTGTGCAAATTAGATAGCAAAGGACATGAAAAGACATGGTTAACCCTATGTACACTAAGTGTCATTTCATGTCGGGTGCTTCTGTCTTTTCACTGAAGCCGGCTTTACCCGGCAATTGAATCAGAGGATATTTTACTATGTAGAAGTGTATAAACTATACATATATGTATATATATATGTCACAATGACATGTAATATATATATATGTATTCTATGTGTGTATATTTAGTGTTTACAAGGAAAGAATGGGGTTTTTTTAGTTACGATATTTTGTTCCCATAGACTTACATGGGACTTCCGGATCGGTATCGCCGATATTTTAATGATATCGGCGATACCATTCCGATTCCGATACTTTTGGATATCAGAAAGTATCGCTCAACTCTAGAGAAGAGTAAAGGAGCACAGTGAAACGGGTCATTAGGATGAAAAGCAAGAGGGAGGTTAAGAGATGAGCAGAGCAGCCACTGTCAGGGGCGAAAAAGGGAATGGCAAGACCTGGGACAAAGCGCCACCACCGAGAGAAAGGGGTAACGACCCCAACCAACTGCAGCATTTGAAAACAAGGTGCAGAGCTCCCGACGTCCAAGACCAACAAACACACAGACATAAACAACATCCACCACAAACACAACACAGAACATAGATGATTCCCTAAGGAACCTAACCAAAGGTTGTCAAAGCAGCCGTACTGGTGTATACACCTGAGTATACACAAACTCGGGGAGCTCCAAAAGGATAGCAGGTCCCGTTCCAAACCCCGCTTAGGGGTCTGGAAGAGGCCCCACCCTCCACTCCACCACCAACTCCTCCAGAAAGGGCGACTTAATGGTAGAGAAAAGGCTTGACCATGCTAGGCAGTCTCATGAGAAATAAACCCAAAATGGCAAGTAAACAATAACACAACTAAACAGTAACATTGCAGAATAAGGAAAAAAGGGGAGGAGCCCCCGACTCATGCCCGCTGTATCCTCCCACTCCGCAGCGGCGGTCTGAGCAGTATGCGCAGACCTAACAGTTAACAGTTAAGACACATCTCAAAACCCAAGATGCAAAAAGCCTGGTGAAGATTAAAGGGTATGCCACACTAAACAATATCGCTAACGGGATCGCTAAAAAACGTCACTATTTAGCGATCCCGTTAGCGATATTGTTCAGTGCGGCATCTGCCAGCGACGAGCTTCCTGCTGTGATCTCGCTCGTCGCTGGAATCGCTCCGGACCCTATTTCATCGCTGGCGCTCCCGCTGGGTAAGTATCTTATCGCTGTGTGGCACCTTTTCTTAGCGATTTAGCGGTACTTTTGTACCGCTAAAGTCGTTAAGAAGATCGCTAACGGCGATAGCGTCGTTAACTATATCGCTAAATGTGGCCGCATTTAGCGATATAGAAACAATCCCGCTAGCGATCGCATTAGTATGCGTCGTTATTGTGATCGCTAGCGGGATTGTTTAGTGTGGCAGTACCTTAACCCCCCAATGAACTGCAGGGGGTAATCACAGGCAGCCTGAGGTTGTAAACGTTGAAGTACAAACATAAATTCCCTCAATCAGTTCAGAGAGCAAATGAAACTCAGAGAAAAGCAGGAGATGCAAAATAAGAATGGGCAATCTAAATGGGAAAGAACCCAAGGGCTCCCTCCTGTGTCCAGGAGCATACATTGCACGCTAAAAACTGGACAGGCTGTAAGGTTTAGTTCCATTCAGCTCACCGAACTGTACCACATCCCCCAAAAACATAAATGCAGCTCTCAGCATACCATCCCCGCACAAGGGGAAAGGGTTGGCAAACTCAGAGTAAATAACATATAGAAAAAGCATGTATATGAAAGGGAATCTCCATACCTCCCTGTTCAGAGCTATTCATGGAAGACAACTAAGCATAGAAGTAAACCCCTTCAACCAGCTCAGTCAGCCAGGGAAATGCAGGAGCAAAAAATGAAGAGAAAAAGTAGAGTATGGAGAAAACCCCTCAGTGCTCCCCCTGTGTTCAAAAGCAGGAATTACATTATAAACTGAGCACAGTGCATGGTTAGCTTCCACACAGAGAACTGAACTGCATCAAGACTATACTAAACATGAATGCAACTTTTAGTCAATCATTCCCATCACAGGGGAGAGAGGCATGGAAACACCTTACAGCAAAAAGGACCTGTGGAAAAACCATTAAATGGGGAAGATCCTCAGAACCTCCCTACACCTGGCAAAGCATAGCAGCACCAGGGAAAACAAGCGGAGCACGTCTCCTAGTACAGAAAGCAGAATAAAGCCACACAGGCAGGCACATCTCACTCCACTGCTGGCGTGTGCCCCTTCTTCTTCTTAGTAGCAGTTACTTGCCACGCCGTCACCTTCCCTGGTTTGCGGACAGACACAGAGTCAGTGATCGGGAGCCAAGAAGGGATAGTAACAGGCTCCATATCCAATGCCTCCCAGAAAGCTTGTAAGTCCCCTGGATCATGTAATTCAATGGATTTACCCTTCACAGTGGCTCGCAGTCCAAATGGGAACATCCACATATATTTACAGTTCTGGGATTTTAGGGCCTCTAACAGCGGCTTAAGCAGCCTCCTCTTTGCCAAAGTGGAGGCAGCAAGATCCTGAAAAAGCGATATAGGAGCGTCTGCATAGTGTACAGTACCTTGTGTGCGCGCTGCATCCAGGATGGCCTTGGTGTCGGTGAAGGAGAGGATTTTACAGATCACATCCCTTGGAGGGCCAGATGCCGGCCCACGCTGTCTCAAGGCACGGTGGATCCGCTCAATCTATATGGAGCTGGCCCTATCCGGGCCTAACAGGTCAGTAGACAGCTCGGTCGCCACCTTGGTGAGGGCTTCTGCGTCCCAGGTCTCCGGCAATCCTTTAATCCTAAGATTGTTGCGACGCGATCTGTTTTCCTGGTCCTCCAAAGCTAAAAAAGCGCGGTTTAAATGCGCCTCATGCCGTTCAGCTTGCACAGTCAGGTCCGCCACAGTCGCGCTTGTCTGTGTGTGGGCTTCTTCCACACTATCCAGCCTCTGGCCCATTACAGTAAAGTCTGCCCGGAACTCTGCCATCTCCTGTGTGAGTGGAGTGAGAGCTGCTTGTAATTGCTTCTGCTGCAGCTGAAGCGAGCGACGGATCGCCGCCTTGAAGAAGGCTTTGGTGAGTGGGGCATCCTTCTCCTCACCCCCCTCCTCTTCACTCTCTGCACTCACCCAGTCCTGCTGCTGCTGGCTGTGTGTCCCGGCTGCCGCCGCCATCTTAGGAGAGGCCTGTGGTGTAGCAGTCCGGCTTTTGTGAGCAAACCGCTGCAAATTGCTGTGTGATTTGGGCTTTTTGGGGGTCCCGCTGTGTTCCTCCAGTCTATCTCTGCCGTTTCGCACCATAATGGGAGAAAATAGAAGCTGTGGTGGGTCTCAGACTGAGATCTCCCCAGGAGCTACTCCAGCATGCAGCTAGTCAGATGGACGGTCAAGCCACGCCCCCATAATAAATATATTTTTAGGACAAAATATCTGAGGATATAATGCACAATAAATTGGATGTACAAGTGGACAAATCGGTACCTTCTGACAATTTTTATCTGCCACAACTTAATCAGCTGCCAGATGTTTGTTACGGCAAGTGCAAATGACTGTATTCTCTCATCCAAAAGAATAGGGTCGATTATACAAATTACATTATGATCAAACTCTGATTAGAGTTTGATCGGAATGTTAGCGTGGTGTGATAAAATTCTCTAGGATGAGGAGTAGATGGAGAAAAAAAATTCTCCATCCTCTCCATCCTGTCAGTCCATGGAAATCAAACTACACTCAGATGTTTTACGAGTGCAGTCTAATGGTTTCCACGGACTCCTTGACTTACATGGCAGAGTGCAATCCAAACCGAAAAAAAAAAAAGAAAAGTGGACATTTGCAAGTACCCATAGCATAACATTGGTCCATGAGCGATCTGATGTTTTGTTAGATTACACTTGGACAGAAAATATGCTTGCCTCCACCTACGCTTCGTTAAAAGACTAGCAGAAAACAAAAACTTTTCATTGAAGAAAATCTGATGAGAATCCCAAAAGACATACATACATCAGAAACGTCATAAGGCAATGCCTCCTCTCTTCTAAAACCTCCACGACCTCTACCTCTTCCCCCACGTGCTGGACGAGAAAGACTTCCAAAGTTGATTTCCAGCTGAGATGTGATATCATTGATAGATTTGCGGAAATTGTAATGGCTGTCATCTTCATCTTCCTTTGAATTCTATTGACATTAAAATGCAAAAGAAATTACCAGAGATGGAAATATCAATACAAGGCGATATTTACACATGTACACACGGACCAAAAAAACAAAACAGACCACAAACGGCCTTCAAACAGTAGTGTAATTAAAAAAAAAAAAAAAAAAGTATTTTCAGTTTGTTTTTTTTTAAACTTTTTTTTATAGGTCCTTTAAAAGGGGATATAAACCTAAAAAGCCATAGGCAATAACAAGGAATCCCACATATAATACAAACAACCTACAAAGACAAGAGGTCCTCCAAACAACCATCCGGGTTAAATGAATACATTTTATTTTGACACAAGGATTACAAAAACACATAAAATAAGGAGATGCCAACATGATAGACAAAAACTGCAAAACTGAACCAAAATGTGTCTGGGGTAAATACGTACGGCCAATAATACACAGCACCATATGTACAGAGAGGGATCTGTGATAGTAGCAAATAAATAATATCTCTATCTTCATGACAGATGCTAACTGCACTTTAGGAACAACAAAAAATAGCAATAGTTAGATAAAACATTTTGAGCAATATACCCCAATGGATAATGAACAATTATTGTGTACACTTCCTAAAGTATGAAGAGAATACTTTTCAGTCCAATGATGACAAAAGTGTTCTCAGAGTGATACCTTTATTGGCTAACCAGAAAATATGTTTGCAAGCTTTCAGGGCACAGAGGCTCCTTCAGGCAAGATTACAATTGGAATTGGATCTTGCCTGAAGGAGCCTCTGTGCTCTGAAAGCTTGCAAACATATTATTTTCTGGTTAGCCAATAAAGGTATCACTCTGAGAATACTTTAGTCATCATTGGACGGAAAAGTATTCACATCGATTTTTCTGGCTAACACGGTACCACAATATAATTTATTATTGTACATCTAAAGTATGAAGAAAATACATATACCGTATATACGAGTATAAGCAGAGGCATCTAATTTTACCACAAAACACTGGGAAAACTTAGTTATACTTAAGTATAAGCCTGGTATGCATGGCTTCCTCCTCCCACTGTCCTGGTATGCATGGCCTCCTCCTCCCACTGTCCTGGTATGCATGGCCACCTCATCCCCCTGTCCTGGTATGCATGGCCACCTCATCCCCCTGTCCTGGTATGCATGGCCACCTCATCCCCCTGTCCTGGTATGCATGGCCACCTCATCCCCCATGTCCTGGTATGCATGGCCACCTCATCCCCCTGTCCTGGTATGCATGGCCACCTCATCCCCCTGTCCTGGTATGCATGGCCACCTCATCCCCCTGTCCTGGTATGCATGGCCACCTCATCCCTCATCCTGGTATGCATGGCACCCATCAGAAAAACATTAACAAAAAAATAAAACATCCTACTTACCTTCCCTGCACTCCCTCAAATCATCTTGATCCAATGCCAGCCGCTGATTTATGCTTGTAAGCAGCGCATGGCAGTGACAACATGCGCTGCCTACAAGCCGAGGACAGCTGCTGGAATACTCCCTGCTCTCCATGCTGGGACTATGGGCATGGAGGGCAGTGAATATTCATTGCTCTTTAATAGCAAGCACATTAACAGCTGCTGGCTTGCTGTAGTTGCCAGGCAATCACGTGTGCCCACTACTAAAGGGAATGGATATTCACTGTTCTCTTGCCCATGGGAGTGGAGGGCAGTGAATATTCATGTGGGCACATGTGGTCGATCGGCAGTTGCAGGACGCCGGCGGCTGCGACTACTAAGTTCGCTATTAAAGAGCAATGAATATTAATTTCTCTCTAGCAATGGGCAAATGCTTTTGCCTCCTGTAACCCACTGCTTCACTGCTGCCCCTCCCTCTTGTGGGACCCTCACTCGAGTATAAGCTGGTAAATAGATTATTTTCAGCTGCAGATGAAGGAAGGGAGACACAGTCATTACTAGTGGGTAGGCGGAGCCCACATAGGATAAACACACCTCAGATTAAAAAAGTGTTGACCGGCCCCTCCAGCTATATAGGGCTCCTCCTACTCCAGCTCTCCAGTCTAAAATTTGAGGTTCACAGAGGATAGTCGCTGCTGAAAGCAGCTCCTCAGAAGATTTTTTTATTTTAGTCGGACAGAGACTTGGACCGCCAATGGTCTAGAAGTCTCAGGGGTCTCAGCGCTGCTGGACTCCCACCTCTCCCTTGGCGGATCTGTATTACCCTATAAGGTGGTCCCTGCAGAACCCTGCCGGCCCTGGGGATGAGGATTGCTTCCCTGGCGGGGACGCAAACCGCGCTTCTGGGGTCACTGCGTTCCCCGCCCTGGGGGAAGCTACGGGAACAGCGCCACAAATCTCTGAGGGGTCCCTGTGGCGCTCAGCTGGGTGAGTACTCCACATTTTAATGTGTTTGAGTGCTTCAGGGGCCGCTGCGGCAGCCGCTGCTACATGTATTCATGTGGTGATTGTGTACTTTTGTCCGCAGGTGGATGCCTGCAGGACATGGGAGCGGAGTGAGTCGCGCGCTTTTTTTGAAACCGGCGGGGGGCGTGGCTTCGCGCTCTCCCATTTTTTCATAGGCAGGAAGCGCTCTGAGCGCGCGCCTTATCCTGCCTTTTTTCTTCCGGTTTAGATCTCCTCTAGCGCGGCGGCCATTACTGACGGCCTCCTCGGGCTCCTCACTATCCGCTCTCCCCGACCGACCGAAAGGAGACACTACACCACGACCAGCTGGGTGAGTCGCCTCTACCTGTCAGGGCAGAAGCTTGACCCCCTCAGCGCAGGACAAGGTATTGTCACACAGAACGCTCCCGCTGCGATCACAATGGCGACGCATAGTTTTGCGGTCGTTTTTCTTTTGTGATCGTTTTTTTTATGTCGCTAGTAGCTTCCACGGTGGGTGATCTCATTGACGACGCATAAGTGGTTAGCGATCTCTTTAGCGACTTTGGAATTGCGATATACAATTCAGCGCAATATGTTAGCGATCTCTTTGGCGTTCTTGTTTAATGTGGCATATTTTTGAACACTGTCCTGCAGCTGTTACCTCATAAGAGGCACCTGCGGCTCGCACATCCTTTTCATTAAATAAGGGTTGTGGAGAGTCTGCAACATTAACCCCTTCTTTGGTGGTTAACCCTTTATTGGGAGACAAAAGCTGGGGTAGCTCTCTATTTAAGAAGCTTAACCCTTCAGCGTTCATTTTGCCTTTGAAAACCACACTGTTCTGGTGCTGACAGGTTTTTACCTGCCATATACTGTGTGAGGGCATGTCGGATCAGGGTCCAGGAGCGGACCGTCTCCCAGATCCGCTACAGGATCAGCCTCGCGTATCTGACACGCAGACCTCGACGGCGTCAAGCGCAGCGGTCGGAGGCTACAGTGACGCCAAAATGGATGCCCTCGCTCGTTCTATTGATGGCCTGTCTGACCTTCTAGGTTATTGGGTGTCAGCTAGAATCTCTCATGGCAGGAAGCGACACAGGCCGGTGCCATCTTTCTCGCGTAGCGACTCAGATTTCTGATATGGAGGGTTCCCCTCCAAGCTCAGATGGTGAGATATCCGATTCGGATAAGGAGGATCGGCAGGGACAATCTGCCTCTCTTTGAGCCGTACAGAGGCTTTTATTGGAGCCATGAGGGAGGCGTTACAGTTACCGGAGGAGGTAACTAGACGTCCTGGTAAGTCGGCCCGGATGTTTCAGGAGCCGCATAGGTCGCGATCAGTCTTACCATCTCTGGATGAGCTTAATGAGGCAGTGGAGAAGGAACGCCTGTGTCCAGATAAACGTTTTCAGGGGACACGGTTTTTTGAGACGCTGTATCCGTGTACTACGGAGTTGATTGCTAATTGGATTCCTTCTCCTGAAGTGGATGTCCCTTTATCCCAGCTTAGCAAATCCTCATTACTTCCTGTTAAAGGGAAGGCGAGTCTGCAGGATCCGCTGGACAGAAAAACGGAGATGGCGGCGAAATCCATCTACGAGGCCGCGGGTCATGGATTCAGAGCTGTGCTAGGATCCATGTGTGCTTGTAAAGCCTCCTTGAGCTGGTTAGATGGTCTACGGACGGCGTGGCAAGATGGAGCCCCACTATCCGAGGTAGAGGGGCTTTTCAAGTCATTGGAGGATGCAGCTCGATATGGCAGTGATGCAGGTTTGGATACTGCCTCCATGCTGTCCAGGGCACAATCCTCGGCGATCACAGTCAGGAGAGCTCTGTGGCTTAGACAGTGGACCGGAGACGCGGTTTCCAAGCAAGGTTTGCTTTCTTTAGCTTACAAAGGTGGTCAGCTATTTGGTCTGGCCTCACGGAGCTGATTGCCAAAGCAAAGGCAAAAGAAACGGCTTTACCGCAACGAAGAGCTGTGGCTTCTGCGTCTGGCAGGCCTAGTGCCGGTGGTAGTCGGCAGTCCTTTCGGTCCAGGGGACGGTTTGGTCAGCCCTCTTGGGGATCGGGTCGTCCCTCTTTTTCAGGAAAAAAGAGCGCTCAGAAATCTCGCACTCCCTGGAAACAGAGCTTCCGCCAAGACAAGAGGGAAGCTGACAAAAAGCCCGCTAAAGCGGACTGACGCCAGGGTCTCACTCGAGGGCTCTCGAGTGGGAGGTCACCTGCTCCAATTCAAGCCGACAAGGGCTTCTCGCGTGTCGGACACCTGGGTGACGCGGGTCGTGTCGGCAGGCTACTTCATAGAGTTTCTTTCTCGACCCCCAGACAGTTTTTTGCCTATCCCGCATTCCGTCAGAGCCCGGGCTAATTGCCGCTCTACTGCGGGAGGTCGATTCCCTTCTACAGAAGGGTGTGGTGGTACCAGTTCCACCGGAGGACCGGGGAAGAGGGTTTTATTCCAACCTCTTTGTAGTCCCCAAAAAGGAGGACAAATTTCGTCCCATTCTGGATCTCAAAAGATTGAATCGGCATGTCCGCACCCGAAAATTCCGCATGGAATCACTTCGCTCCGTTGTGGCGGCCTTGTCACAGAACGATTTTTTGGTGTCAATCGACATTTGCGACGCTTATTTGCATGTCCCCATCGGAAGGGCCCACCAACGCTTCCTGCGTTTTGCCATAGGTCAGGACCATTACCAGTTTGTGGCCCTGCCATTCGGTCTGGCCTCAGCACCCAGAGTTTTTACAAAAATTCTGGCTCCTCTCATGGCGATTCTGCGAAGACAGGGGATTACGATTCTTCCCTATCTGGACGACCTTTTGATTGTGGCGTCCTCAAAGGAGGAGGCTGTGACGGCTCGCGATTTATCCCTTCAGCTCCTGGAGGACTTCGGGTGGCTGATCAATTGGGAGAAGTCGTCCCTGGAACCGTCGCAGTCAATCCTGTTTTTGGGAATGCAGTTCGACACGGTACGAGCAGTGGTGTCTCTGCCCTCAGACAAGCAAGCGAGTCTTCTTCACCATGTGCAGGGTATGAAGTCTGCGACAGCAATGTCCCTTCGAAGGTGTATGCGCCTTCTGGGTTTGATGGTGGCGTCAATGGAAGCAATTCCATTTGCCCAATTTCATTCCAGGGCTCTCCAAATGCTCATCTTGAACCGTTGGGATCGATCACGGTTTTCACTGGATTGCAGTGTCATCATCTCCCACAGGGTGAGAGAGTCGCTAGAATGGTGGTTACGTCCGGAAGCGTTATCCCTGGGGAAGTCCTTCCTTCCTCCAAGGTGGTCGATCATAACCACCGATGCCAGCCTGACGGGCTGGGGGGGCGTCTGGAACGGTCTCTGGATTCAGGGAGTATGGTCATTGGAAGAGTCTGTCTTGCCGATCAACATCCTGGAATTGAGGGCAATTTTCCTTTGCCTCCAACACTGGACGGTCCCTTTAAGCGGTCTACCAGTCCGAGTGCAGACAGACAACGCGACGGCGGTCGCGTATATCAACCATCAAGGTGGAACGAGGAGCTTCAGGCTCATGATGGAAGTGTCTCGAATCCTGGTATGGGCCGAGGCCAGGGTGCCAGCCATCTCTGCGATTCACATTCCAGGAGTTCAGAATATCACAGCGGACTTCCTGAGTCACGAAAAGATGGATCCCGGAGAATGGAGTCTTCATCCGGAAATTTTTGCGCTGCTGTGCTCCCGTTGGGGGACTCCCCAAGTGGATGTGATGGCATCCAGGGTCAATGCCAAGTTACCGACATTCATGTCCAGGTACAAGGACTCGAAGGCTGTGGCGGTGGATGCTCTGGTGGCTCCTTGGGACCATTTCGAGCTAATTTATGTGTTCCCACCGATATCCTTACTTCCTCTGGTTTTGCGTCGGATCAGACTGGAGAGAGTCCCGGCTATATTGATAGCCCCAGATTGGCCAAGGAGGACGTGGTTCTCAACGCTGGTGTCGCTTCTGGCAGCGCCTCCACTTCCACTCCCTCTTCGCCCGGACCTGTTAACCCAAGGGCCCGTTCGTCACCCGGACCTAAAGTCTCTGCGTTTGACGGCGTGGCTCTTGAGACCGAAATCTTGACCCGTCAAGGTTTTTCAGCCGAAGTCATTGCCACTCTGCGAGCTGCCAGAGGTCCGGCTACCACTAGAATTTATCATAAGACTTGGGAAGCCTTCTTTTCGTGGTGTTCGGGTTCTTCTAGGAACCCGAGGAGTTTTTCCATTCCCAATTTGTTGTCCTTTTTGCAGTACGGGCTGGACAGGGGTTTGGCAGTTAGCACTTTGAAGGGGCAAGTTTCTGCTCTGTCCTTGCTATTTCGGAAGGCTATCGCTTCGCATAGGGACGTACGTTCCTTTTTTCGCGGAGTAACCCGTCAGTTTCCGCCACGGAAGGCGCCTGTGTCTCCCTGGCGGCTCAATCTTGTCTTGGAGGCTCTTCAACATGGGCCTTTTGAGCCTATGGACTCTGTTAGCCTTTCTTTGCTTTCTTGGAAGGTTGCCTTCTTAGTGGCGGTCACTTCTTTGAGAAGGGTTTCTGAGTTGGCGGCTCTCTCTTGCTCGCCTCCTTTTCTGGAGTTTCTCCCAGATCGCGTAGTGCTTCGCACACGTGGCGACTTTCTACCTAAAGTAGTATCACAGTTTCATGTTAACCAGGATATTGTGTTGCCCTCGCTCTGTCCGGAGCCAAGGAATGCGAAAGAACAAGCCTTGCACACATTGGATTTGGTGCGGGCTTTAAAGTTCTATTTGTCCATTACTCAAAATTTTCGGAAGTCGGATTCTCTGTTTGTGATTCCAGCAGGTCGTCGACGTGGGCAACGAGCTTCCAAGGATTCTATAGCTCGTTGGATTCGGTCAGCCATTTTAGAGGCTTACCGACTTAAGGGCGAACCTTGCCCGATTAAGATTCGAGCTCACTCCACAAGGGCTGTGGGTTCATCGTGGGCTTTTCATCAAGGAGCCTCGGCAGCTCAGCTCTGCCGGGCGGCAACCTGGCGTTCCGTCCACACATTTCCAAAATTTTATAAGGTGGACGTTAGTGCTTCCGCTGATGCGGCCTTAGGACGTAGGGTCCTGCAGGCGGCTGTAGTTTAAAAGTTCTTTTGAACTTATAGTTAGCGCTATTTGCGCATTTATCTAGGTTGTGGGTATCTGCCTTTTTTGCTTTCCTGCCCACCCTTATTTTTGGACTGCTTTGGGACGTCCCACTAGTAATGACTGTGTCTCCCTTCCTTCATATGCAGCTGAAACACGGATTTTGGTAAGAACTTACCTGTAAAATCCTTTTCAGCGAAGAAGGAAGGGAGACACAGATCCCTCCCATGGCAGAAGTGTGTTGTTGTTTTCAGATGCGGCGTGACCCTTCTCTGATAGCGATTATCTGGGCTGAGGTCGGCTAGATAAGGCTCTGTTCCAGCATTGCCAGCTCATCGCAGTGGTCAGGTTCAGTGAGTAGTACCTGGACTGTGTGGTTGTTTCGGCAATATGCATAACCTGTCTTCTTGTTTTTTTTCTGAAGTCCTTCAGAAGGGGTTATGTTGCTACGCTGGTGATATTTGCTCTTCCTTAAGCTTGGGTACGACTGGAGAGCTGGAGTAGGAGGAGCCCTATATAGCTGGAGGGGTCGGTCAACACTTTTTTAATCTGAGGTGTGTTTATCCTATGTGGGCTCCGCCTACCCACTAGTAATGACTGTGTCTCCCTTCCTTCTTCGCTGAAAAGGATTTTACAGGTAAGTTCTTACCAAAATCCGTGTTTTATCTATATTATTTAAATTTTGTATAATCAAAGTGCACACATCAGTATGGTGAGGTAGATTCTTGGAAGGTGCAAACTGCAGCAGGAAGAAATTCAGCAATACAGAAACACTTAATGAAAAATAGCTGCTGATCGGTGCTGGAATACCTCCTGGATAGCGACCGCATATAAAGCAATGCCAAATAAATTATAACATTTGGAATTTAGACTGTTTAATATATATCAGTTCAAGTATTGTGATCAATGCTCTGTGTGCAGGTAACCCAAAAGTGGAGTGACCGAACAGCAATATACACAATCAAGCTCTTTAAGCAGGTTACCCAAAAGTGTTATAACCAAATAGCAGTATATACATAAACGTATCAAAGCATGACAGTATGTTTAGTTACCTAGGACACAGATCGCGTCAGTGTCACCCACCTGACGAGCGTTTTGGCCAATCTTCAGAAGGGGTGTTTTTTTGTTTTTGTTTGTTAATTTCCTTTAAAAGCAAACTTGCCATCAGGTTTCCAGTTATTGAGAAAATTATTCGCCAAAATATTTTGTCCGTTTGACATTTTAGGTTATTGGAAGCACCAGGTTGCTGCTTTTAAGCAGTTGTCTTTGGTGTATGGCATTGCCTGTTAAGCAGTTGTCTTCATTAAACTAGTATCAGAGATTCTTTGCATGCTTTATGCTGGTAATTGTTCAGCTACTATGGGGTAATAATTTATGGTTCTGCGCACCCTACAGAGTTTTGGCGCTTTTAGTATAATGCAGAAAACTGCTTAAAAGTCAAAGCCATACACCAAAGAGTGAATGCTTTATCCATGGGATAACTACCACGGATCTTTCATGATGTAGCCACACTATGAACTATGAACACTATGAACTTTTCGAACACATATGGTGAAGGCAACTTACCATCTCTCACTTTAGTATGCCATTTATATTTTGTTCTATTTAGCAACCTTATGTTTTTATTCTGTGATATAGCCATCATTTTCCTATGAGTTGCTTTAGTTATTGGTAGCAATTTAATCAGTGTACTGCTTTGAACCCCAAAGCCCATGTCACCTTCCTGACCAGGCCAAATTTCACAATTCTGACCAGTGTCATTTTATGAGGTAATAACACTGGAACGCTTCAACAGATCCCACGGATTCGGAGAATGTTCTTTCATGACACATTGTACTTTATGATAGTGGTAAATTTAGTTCAATATTTTTTGCGTTTGTGATACTCCAATTTTTATGCACTTAAACCAGAGTTCTATCACACAAAATCGTTAATAACATTTACCACATGTCTACTTTATATAAAGCATAATTTTTGTGGGGCGTATGACAGGAAATACCAAAAGTGACACCATTTTTAAAACTGCACCTCTCAATGCTCAAAACCACGTTCAAGAAATTTATTGACTCTTCAGGTGAATTAAAGCAATGTGGAAGGAGAAAAAATTTTTCCTCTCAAAAATGTTGATTTAGCCCCAAATTTTGCATTTTCACAAGGGTAATAGGAGAAAATAGGAGAAATTGCACAACAAATTTTATGGCTGAGTACACCGATACCCACCAGTGGCACCTTTAACACAGCACGATTCATGATGCACAGATACGGCAGAGAAATATACTGTAGGTATAGCACAATGCCAAATATTTTAACTTACTTCTTACATTACATGAGTGATATCTATTGTAAATTCTGCAATAGATCAGAAATTGGACAGTATAGTCCTCCATACAGTATTATGAGCACCACATAGTGCTCCATAAAGAATAATGAGACCCATATATTGCTCCATACAGTATTATGTGCACCACAATGCTCCATACAGTATAATAAGCCAAATATTGCTACATACAGTATAATGAGTCCCATATATTGCTTCATACAATATGAGCCCCATATATTGCTCCATACAGTATAATGGACTCCATATAATTCTCCACACAGTATAATAAACCCCATATATTGCCCCATACAGAATAAGCCCTATATATTGCGCCACACATAATGAGCCCCATATAATGCTCCATACAGTATATGATGGGCCCCATATATTGCTCCATAGATAATGGGACTCATATTGCGCCATACAGTACATGAAGGGCCCCATATATTACTCCACATATAAATAGGCCCCATATAATGCTCCATACAGTATATGATGGGCCCCATATATTGCTCTATATATAATAGGCCTCATATAATGTTTTAGTATCTGATGGGCCCCATATAATGCTCCAAAGTAAAAAAAAAAAAAAAAATGGAAATACCTCTCCTCCGGACTTTTTAACGTCGCCATCTTCCCGTTCTCTGCGCTGACTGTCCAGGCAGAGGGCGTACACTAGTCACGTCATTGTGTCTCTGATCTGAAATATCAGAGTCAGGAGATGCGGAAGACGCCACAGCAGAGGAACAGGGAGAGGTAAGTATTGGAAAAAATAGTGCCCTGAGCAAGTAAGGGGGGGGGGGGGCCCACTCGTGAGCGCTGGCACCAGACCCCATAGCGTGTTGGTGTCTCCAACGGCAAGTGGGCCCCCCTGCCTGCTCAGGGCCCTGGCCCTGCTTAAACCCTGTATATGGTGGAAAACTACTATTTGGGAACACGGCAGGGCTTGGAAAGGAAGGAGCACGATTTAACTTTTGGAGCGCAAAATTGGATGGAATTTATAGCGGACAGATGTGATGTGGCTAATAAGTGGAAACATCCCACAAGTGACCCCATTTTGAAAACTACACCTCTCAAGGAATAAATCTAGGTGTGTAGTAAGCATCTTTAACCTGCAGATGATTCACAATTGTATAACACTAGGCTGAATAAATGGAAAATTAAATTTTTTTCCACTAAAATGATGCTTTGGCTCTAAGTTTTCAATTTTCAAAAAGGATAAGAGAAAATTAATAGTACAATTAGTTACGCAATTTTACCAAAGTAAGCCAATACCTCATATATGGTCGAAAACTACTTTTGAGGCACAGTGAGAAGCTCAGAAGGGAAGACGCACCATATTAAAGTTCAGATTTTGCTATAAGGGTTTGCAGGTGCCATGTCACAATGGCAGAGCCACTGAGGTGCCAGAACAGCAGAAACTCCCATAAGTGGCATCATTTTACAAATCATGCCCCCCAGTGATTTCATCTAAGGGGTGCAGCCAGTGAGCATATCAACACCACGTTTGTCACAGAAGAGAAAAAAAAAATAGACCTGTTTTTTGTACAATTTCTCCTGAGTGCACCAATTCCCTACATGTTAACAAAAAATACTTTTCATGTGCAGTGGAAATCTCAGAAGGGAAGGAGCGCCATATTGTAGTACATATTTTAACTGTTATGGTTTGTGGGTGCCATGACCCACTGGAAATCCCTTGAGGTGTCAGAACAGAAGATCTCCCCACAAATGACCTTATTTTACAAACTACACCTTTCAATGAATTCATCTAATCATCTAAGGGTGCAATGATCTTCTTGAAACCCCGAGTGTGTTACAGAATGTTATATCATTGGGCAGTGAAGAAAAAATATCATTACATTTTTACCACAAAAATTTAGTTTCAGATCCAAATTTTACATTTTCGCAAGAGAAAATGCGTAAAACTGGCACCAAAATATGACATAAGATTTCTGCTGAAAGTGTCAATACTCAATATCTAGTTGTACAGTACTGCTTAGCTACAGGGCGAGAATCTGGAGGGAAGGAGCGTTATTTGCCTCTTCACTAAAATTTTTTGCAGAATAGTTAAGTGCCGGGATTGCAGAATCCCCCCCTCTAGTGACCCCATTTTGGAGATTACACCCCTATAGGAATTTATCTACAGGCTAGTGACACTTTTGACTCCATGGGTGTTTTCCCGAAAAAAACAGCATTGTATGTTGCCGAGTGAAAATTGCATATCTGCCATTGTAGCACATATACATTGTGCCTGTACACTGTGGCCAGTTCATGGTTCTGGAGACACGCACTTGTAAATTAAGTGGGCTCTCATCACTAAAGACATACTGTGCACAGGGCTGACATCAGGGCATTACTGCCCTTACTGCTGTATGGGGTCCAGTAAGCAGCAGTACAGAAGGGGGCCCGCAGGTCTAGGGCCCCGCTCTTGTGCTTCTACTCATCGAGCCTCAAGTGCTGTGCACTGTGGCTCACACATCAGCGCACACGTCGGCGCCAGGAGCTTTCTCGGCGCTGTGCACGGCCATCTAACCTTGACGGCTGCGCGCCGCCCGGTCTCTCCGTGCTCCCTGTACTTCCAGTCAGGTGACAGTGTGTACGCGATGACGTCATCTCGTACGGGTCGACATGTACCGGAAGCTGGAAGCAGAGCTGCCCTGTTGGGGAGCGACTGAGGCAAGTATGTAAAACACTTTTGTTTTCTTTATAAAATTTATTCAATGGGTGAGGGGGTGAAGGTAACTGCAAGTGATGAAGTGGGGAGTGTAAGGGGGACTGCACATGGAGTTTGGGGGATAAAGGAGACTGCACATGATGGAGTGGGACTGCACATGATGAAGTTGGGGGGGAAGGTGACTACATATGATGAAGTGGGGGGAAGGGGACCGCACATGATGAAAAAAGGATTGGGGGCTGAAAATGATGAAGGGGCACCGCAGATGAAGTTAGGGGGTGATAGGGGACTAATTGATGAAGTAAGGGGGACTTCAAATTAAAGTGAGGGGACTGCAAATGATGAATTCAGTGTGAGGGATGGGGACAGCAATTTAATTGAAGGTGGGGGTGGGGAGAGCAAATGATGAATTGAAGGTGGGGGGTGGGGAGAGCAAATAATGAATTTTGAGGGGGGGTAAATTATGTATTGAATGTGGGATAGAGCAGTTGATAATAAATAGAGGGTGGGAGTGAAAGACATGACAATGAATTGGGGTGTGAGGGGCATGTAAATATAATGGGGTTAGGGTTAGAGCAGGAGGTACATAGTGAGGGAGCGTTGAGGATGAAGTGACTGGTAATGAATTGGGGGAAAGAACAGGTGCTAATTAATTTAAAGTGGCTATTTATAGTTAATGGGTGCACAGTGGCAGATAATTTATATTTGGAATGGTGGGTTGCATAATAACCAATTACATAATGATGGTGGGTGCACGTCTGTATTCAGATGTGTAGTGTAGAAGAAAGGGAAAAAGTGGGGATTGTGCTTTGGAAGCGGTGATCTAAGTAACTTATTTTATGCAGAGAGGAGTCCTGGCTGGAAGAAGTGATAGCGGTCTGTGCTGGATGAAAGGAAAAGCAAAGATGAAGGACTTCAGCTAAAGATATCACTGGTGAGTCAGTGTGTTACCTGTACACTGGTACTGTACACTGTATACTACATACATATAAATAGCTCCTGTGTATAATGTCACTGGTGATCACTGTATTATCTGTACAATGACAGTAAATACAGAGTTCCTGTGTACAATGGCACTTAGCATTGTGTTGTTTTTTTTTTTTACTAATGATCAGTATTGTAGTATTCAGTCACTATGTGGTAGTAAT
The DNA here is from genome assembly GCA_033576555.1 of Oophaga sylvatica. Classification (NCBI taxonomy): domain Eukaryota; kingdom Metazoa; phylum Chordata; class Amphibia; order Anura; family Dendrobatidae; genus Oophaga; species Oophaga sylvatica. The sequence continues at coordinate 692,910,985 of JARQOD010000001.1, read as the reverse complement.
ATGTGATCTGGTCATGGTGTGGCGGTATTTGTTCCTTGTATGTGGTATTATTAGGTCACTATGTGGTGGTAATATATGGTCTGGTCATAGTGTGACGATATTTGTCCCTTGTATGTGGTATTAATGGTCATTTAAGAGAATGAGTTACATACTTTTTTTTTTTTTAAAGAAAAATATATAAAAATATATTTATTTTTAATAGAGTAGAGTAGGGCCCAGACAAAAAAGTCTACTGTGTCATGGCGGCTTAAAAACGCTTTTGGCCAGAAGAAAAGCTGCTGGTTATGAATGTGATCTGGTGTTAGATGGGAACTGTTAATATCTGACTGGTGAGGACGTGAGAAGTTGAGTTTTTCCAAGAGGGGCGATGGGATGGTGAAGGAGGAGATTGTGTGGAGCCTGGGCGGAGTCTCAAAGGGGCCCGAAAATTTTGCCAGTATGAGGCCCTGAAATTCCTAGTGGCAATCCTGACTGTGCATGCTACCTGCGGATTAGGCACACTGTGGGGCTCAGAAAGGAGAGGGGCATTTAAATTTGGGAGTGCAGAATTCACTGGATTTTTTCATTTGGGAGGCGAGGAGCCATAGCTCTTTTCCAGAGCCTTTGTGTTACCAGTAATGCGGAAGCAGAGGCAGCAGAGTCACTCTGTACTCAGTCTGTCTAGCCTCTTTTCACTTTTATGTACAATTAAGATGACGGACACTGCCGGATCATATAATAGTCGCAATTATACTAACAGTACAGAGATTATTATATTCAGATCTCTCCCTATCCATCCATTGATCCGTCTCTCATAATCCAAGTCAGAGAGGGGAAAATCTTTATTGTCAGGGTGGGCGCTTTATGCATTACTCTTGTTCCTTGCAATGTCCTGTACAGGAGATAGTTCCGGGCCTGTGAGTGACACTGGGGGAGGAGTGGGAATGCTTTAGGCAGAGTTTGGGTATGGTTCCACGTTCAGGATGGCAGGCGTTTTGGATGGAGTGGAAATCCCGCTCCACCCAAAGCCCCGCCCCCTTCTGAACACGCGGTGAATCTGAACACATCCGGAATCACTGCACTGCTACATAGGCCTGTGCTATTTACATTGCGGCGACGGAACGTCGCCGCAAGGTAAAAGGACATGCTGCGATCTGAAAAGACGCGCCGCATGTCCGTTTACGCAGGTCTGACGCCTGTGTGTTTTAACGCATAGTGGAGACGGGATTTCATGAAATCACCTCCACTATGCTTTAACATCTGGACACTGCGTGTTTGACGCTGCAGCTGTACACAGTGTCAAACACGCAGCGTTTCCTGACCGTGGAAACATACCCTTACAGGTTTGTGCTCACTGCTGGCTTGCAGAGCACTACAAGGAATGATGGGAAATGTAGTAAGAAGGGAGAAGAAGATTGTGAAGATTATGTCATAGCTATGACAACAGAGCTTGTGCCAGGGCACAGGATAAGAAGCAAAAAGGCATAAATACATGAAACGTGGCAAAAAAGGTATATGGGGTTATTTAGGGGCATTATCCTTAAAGGGAACCTGTCACCCCATTTTTGCCCTATGAGATAGGGCCACCACCATCAGGGGCTTATCTACAGCATTCTGGAATGCTGTAGATAAGCCCCCGATGTCACCTGAAAGAATAAAAACGAGTTATATTATACTCACCCAGGGGCGTTCCGCCGTCCGGTCTGGTCCAATGGGCGTCGCGGTCCGGTTCGGCGCCTCCCATCTTGTAGCGAAGCCGGAATCTTCTTTCCGTCCTGTCGCGGCTCCTGTGCAGGCGCACTGCTCTGCCCTGGTGAGGGCAGAGCAGAGCACTGCAGTGCGCAGGCGCCTGACCTCTGACCTTTCCCGGCGCCTGCGCACATATAAAGAATTAAACTCTACAAGCAGCCGAGAGTACCTCAGGGTATACCCAGATTTAGGGTTCATGAATGGAAGGACAACCGAATTCAACCACCTGAATGCCTCCTTGTCCTGGAAGCGAGTGGGAAAATTGTGTGGGATTTGGGGCACCCACTGCTGGATCAAGGTTATCTCTACGTAGATAACTTTTATACCAGCATCCCACTCAAAGTCGCTCTGCCAGAGTTACTGCAGCATTCGGTACTGTGCACAAAAATCAGAGAGGACTCCCTAGGTCCCTAATTGGGCAGCTGCTCAGAAAGGCTGAGAGCATGTAGAGACAACATGCCGTTGGTCAAGTAGAAGGACAAAAAAGCCCTTTACTTCACCACTATACATGATGGCAGCACCCCACCACTGTACGAGGTACCTCTACACAGATCCACAAACCAGACTGCGTATTTAGGTACAATTAAAACACTGATCAAGTCCTCCAGCTCCACAGTGCCCTACAGAAAGCTAAGGTGTGGTACAAAAAGCTGGACATAAACATAGTACAGATGGCATTGTGTAATGCCATCATGCTACCACATGTTTAACTTTTTTGTGTGACATAATTCAGTGGTTTAAAAGGCATAAGTAGTATAGGAACTGTATTACTCGTCAAACTCAAATCTGACAGGTCGACACGCCCCCTATCATTTAATCCGTCTCCCTGTCAGATTGATCCAGGTCGTCACGCCCCCTGGCTGAACTTTGCTCAGGCTGGGAAATCTGGTCTGCTGGATTTGTGAATTTCAATCAAAGTGATTTATTCGTCTCTATTGATATTTTATTCAGTGACTTTGATTAGTCTGTGGAGTATTAGTGTATTAAAGAGGAGAGAAACTTTTAAGGACCCAGTAAATGTATAAGGAGTTCTAGTTAAATACAGACTTCTGTATATAACTAGTATATAATGATTTTTAGTGAATTAAAGAGTGAATCTTGATCTTTTTTGTGGAGAGAAACTTTTAAGGTCCCAGTAAATGCATGTAAAGCACTACTGTGGTGGATAGATGTATCAAGCTGCTAAAATGTGTTTATTTTTTAGTATTATCCAGGATATAAGTTTTAAACTACAGCTGCAAAGGCAGTTTAATTTGAAGTATCACCTTATAACACATTTGGAATTATGACGCTCAACTTATAGTTTTATTCAGTATATATATTTTTAGCTTGGCAGTGTATCTACACTTATCTCAGCAATTCATTGTATACTAAGAAGAATCTTGGCATGTTTTGTTAGAGCTCGGTAACTTATTACCAATCTGTGTGTACAAGGCTTGGGTTGTGTTAGAAGTCTAAATATTTTTCTATTTACTAACTAACATGGTACATAGATATACATCTTTACTGGCACATAGAAATGTAGTACAACAGTGTTGACATGAATTGTCAGAATGAGTGAAGGTCGATGCTACGGTAATTCAGGCAAACAGTAAATAGTATTGCATTGTGTATAGTCAGTGGGATCTTTTAAAACCAACACATTTATGTGTATTCTGATAGCAGTGCCCATAAAACCGAAGGTTTCTAGCAAACATAACATGCACTAATGTGATTTTAAAACAATGGGTTTCTGAAGGGTCTTCCCACACTACCACTCTGTGGGAAGCTGTGTGGAAATGACAGGCATAAGAGATCATTCATATTAAAAACGTTTATTGCCAGAAATAATCATGATTTTACTGTAATAAATAAATACATCTCAAAGACATTTCAAGCATTGAATTAATTGTGACACCAAAATGTCGACACAAATGGCAATACAGGTCATGGGATTCTCTCTAGACAGGAACAACGCTGTTGAATGCTCCAACACGTGTAGTGAGGGTTTTTTAAAGTTGATTTCTTCTCAGCAATGAAATTTCTCACAATTGTATCATTACGCGGTTTATCAGCAGAAAACTTCTCCAATATCTTACTGAACGGTATGTTCCGAGCTAAGAAATGTAAAAAGTACAGGCAGTAGTGCCCACAGACAGTACTATACGTGTCTTGGATCTGGTTGCTTTGGTAATAATAAGTCTCACAATTCGTGTTCAGGAAAGTCACAAACTCGCTCGGAAAGATAGCGTTGTCAGCACATAATCCGTAGCTATCAAAAAATATGGCGTTCTTGGCGTCACAGAGCACGATTAATATCCAGTGTCTGCCAGGTTGGTGTGCGGGGTCTGTATTTACGATGAATCCGACAGGGCGTTGATTTACCCGATGTGGTGGAAGCAAATCACACGGAAACACACCGCCAAACACCCGCTCTGTAAAGCTATCCCCCTTCAGTATGGTCGTGAGTTGCAGGCTATCCATCACTAATTAAAATCGTACAAGATCTCTCTTCTATTATTAATTTCCAGAATGGCCGGGTTGATTGCAAAAACAATCATGTTTATCGTATGGGGTGTCGCTAGTGCAAACCGGACTTCAGCCCGAAGGTTACCTGTTTTAATGAGGGAGAAATGACCGCCGGGTTCCTGATCAGCTGATAAATCAAACGCAAACAGAGTGAATCCGGACATAAACTCTTCACGATCCACGGCCATGGCACAATCAGCTTTCTGCTTGCCTGATATATGTGCGAGAGCCATATACTCTCTGACGGCTAAGTAGTCATTAAAGTTAGGGTTATAAGGCCTCGCAGGGATCTGTTGCCCGTCCAGGTAGAGGGCTGCGTGATTGACGTTGTAGTGATGGAAGAACAGGGGATTTCTGGCGTAAGACCCGCTAAATGCTTCATTATCTACAAAACCCAATATAACAGTTTTCGGTATCTGGCCTAGGAAGAGATTCTCGTGGTTCGTGATCCGTGTTCCAGCGGCTATACTGTACACTTTCATGCATGTCCGGTCAATAGCGTACTTGGCTGTCGATGCCAAGAGGGCCTGACTGTGGCCTATTCGGACCGCTGGGGACACTTGTACTCTCTTTACAAAGAGAGCGGCTTGCATGATTTGCACTTTCAGCGGATCGGCCTCAGCCGACATGAGGCAGAAAGCGTCCTTATTTCTCGTTAGCTTAACCTTAAGATCGAGTCCGTTCAATATTAGCTTTGGTTGATTAAATATATCACCAAAAATTGGACCAATGAGGTCCAGGGGTTTGGAGCGGTGGGTTGCAGCGGCTCTTTTAATAAATCCTGCATTTGGGCCATCCAAGCTTCGGTCATTATGGTGACCAGCTGTGTCTTTATAGAACAATCCGGCAGTAAATTGCGAGGACAGCGTCTGTGAACTGTAATTTAAGAGAGTCTCTATGTATGCTCTATAGCTGTAGAGATTGTCCGATTGTGAGATAACTCGGTCCCCCAGAGTAATATCGACCTGATTAAAGAGTGTGGCAAGAGGGTAGTTTATGAGGGCTACACGGGCGTCATCGGCGATATTCGAATTATCCTGCTTGACGATGCGACAATTTATGTACAGCAGGGTGTTATTCAGGTCGTAATAATAATCCCCGCTACCCGATATGAAAAATTCCAGTGGAGCATTATCCGTCAGAGCGGCAATCGGCTGAACTCCTACAAATAGGGATTTCTCTATACTCGTCTGTGTCGGCGGTATGTCAAAAATATCCAGTTCAGATTTAGCGCACTCTACAGAAGCATCGTGCAGGAAAGCCATGATGATCAGAAGATATCCTCAGCAGTACGTCTCACTCGTTTCTGACGGGGTCGACGCTTGGTTGGTTTTTTATTCATGAGGATCGGGGGTAAAGCGGGGCATGAGCGACGCTTTCTTTTATGCGGTTTTTTAGCGACAAACTAGACCAGCGCCACCTTGCTCGGGCTGTGTATTTATACGATTCATAAGCGCTGACGAGACAGATGTGACGGCGTCTTTAGCAATGTTTTTGACAGTCGTCTTCACGTGCGGTTTTACCAATTCTAAGCCTCTTCTGAAAAGCGGTACAGCACGCCGAAATAAGCCTTTAAATATCCCAGCCAGACCCGATCCGTACATGTACTCGCTCCCGCTGAACCCCTCTAATCCGTGCCCAGACTGTGCAATATAGTAGCGGGCATAAACAGCTGGGTCCCCGTACGGCCTCTGAGCCACGATTTTCTAGCGTGCTAATCGCGTCTCTTCCGGAAATGTAGTCTCACAATACACTTTCCGTACTTGAATTTAACTGGAGTGCCCTGGTCCGATAAGATGGAGATTGTTACAGAGTCAAAATGATGCTTGCATAAGGGCACATAATCGGGTCGTGTGTATTGAAGCGTGGTAATTTCACCGCTCTTGCCGCTTATTTGCGCCGTTCTCAGAAGTTGTACGTAGCTGCCGCCCACAAGCTGATGCTGGATGATGTCGCTGTAAATAAATAATGTATAAAAACCGGCTTTTATATCGGCATAAATCTTCTTCCGCTCAGTCTGGTTATTATCATACGCTTCGATGTATGGCTGGAGGCCTAAAATATGTCCCAATTTCTGACCCGGGGCAAATTGTATCGTGGGGGAATCCGGTAGGGTAACACTCCTCCCACTTCGTCATAGCGCAGCTTAAAACCGTCGCTGGCAAGCTTCAAAATATCAATTCTCTCATTAATAGCACGTATGAGATCCGGTATTGTGTTATAAAAACTGGGCTTCACATAATATTCCTGCATCACATCACCCCGCTTGCCTATATAGAAGTTCCCTTCACCCCGCTCAAACGTGTACCATGTATGGGGGTACTGAATCTCAGTTAGAGCAACTTCGTATTGTCCTGAAAGCTGAACGGGTTTAGATAATTTTGTGGTATACTCGGCGATTGTGTTTTCAGGATATATATCGCCAGAAGCGTTGGAGGGAAGGGTGATAAAGAAGGATTCGGATTCCATGGTTATATGTCCGTCAGAGCCGACGCGGGTACCCACGAATTAAATTTATCAGGATAACCTTTCCATTTAATATAGCAGTGAATCGCCCCCTGACACGTTTTTTTCTCAAAATTGCCTCAACGCGGTAGGCGCGGTTTTCATTGAAATGTATTTTTTGCAGCTCCTCCTTATAAAATGATCCCTCGATAGCGTCGCCCGCTAAATCGTTAATTTTATAGAGAGGATTATGAAATTTATTGGAAATGGCGCTAATTAAAAATATCTCCTCGCTGAATGTTTGCTCATAACCCTTCGTAAAAGGGTTCTTAAAATGAGATATTCTGACATGATCTCCAATTTTTAAAGATGGCTTAATACGCTTTTTAGCCACGATACCGCTATAAATATTTTTCCATATCTGTAACGAGTTCTGCTTCATCACATCGCACGGACGTGTCTGTATCGTGGTGTGAAAGGTTTGATTGTAACTATGCACCAAACCTGGTAAAATGTCGATATACCTAAAGGTATTATGTTTCGTCAGATAGCGCCACATACATGTTTTTAATGTACGATTAAATCGCTCAACTATAGCGGCCTTTACGGTATTGTTGGTGAAGAAATGGTGAATTTTATGCATTTTACAAACACGCTTCATGTGTGAATTCATAAATTCTTTGCCACGATCCGTCTGTAGTTTCTGCGGCGTACGTCGGTCGCTTTCAAATATTAACTCGAACGCCCGAGCTACAGACACACCGGTTTTGTTGGGCAAGACGACAACCTAGGCGTATTTGGATAGTACGTCTATCACGGTCAATAGATATTTCACGGCGTCATTTTCCCTAGAATATTCAATTAAGCTAACCAAATCAGCCTGCCACTGCGAATCAACGTCCGAGACAAAGATTTTATTGGTGGGGAATCTTGTCCTTACAGGCTTATGAAGGGTGTAAGCATCTTGTTTATTCAGCCAATCGACCACCTCGTGTTGTTTTATACCACGCGTTCTAACCGATCTGTATAGATTTGTAACGCCGCTGAATGATGCCGGGGCTTCGGGCATGAAATATTGCTTCTTTAATATTGCTTCAGGACCCTTAGCAGGCATGATGTCTCTGTAAAACATTAATAGATTTTTTTCTATCTAGCAGTTCATGGTATTGACAGAGGGCGTGTTCTCTCTGTTAGCCCCTAATAAATACAGGCAGCTCACAAGCAACACAACGCTCAGCTGTAAGACTTCATACCTCACAGAACACAACTCCATTCTGAACAGGACTATAGTGAGTATTTTTACGGATTTCGTTTCAATTATATTTAAGTCTGTGTAGTAATTGCATGAATAACTTATCCGTGTTTTCATAGTTGTACTTTATTTGTTTTAATAATATACCACATCTGTGTTGATTAATAGCTGTATATTTACGCTGTAGTGGAAAATTTAGCTCGCTTACTATTAATATTAATAATTACTATAGATTGACGCTAAAATTCATACAGTTAATTTTATTTTTAGATGGAGGAGCAAATGTTTTCTAACAGTCTTTCAGAAGTCTTACTGGCTTTGCAACAGGGTATGCTTTACGCCTTATATAGACACAGCGGGCTATTCTAGTTAAGAGTTGTTTTGCACATTATTTTTATACCGCTTTATTCTATCACGTTTAAGAGCCGGGTATATCTGCTGGGATTTCACCAACCATGAACTATTCTGATCCCCGCCACACCGTTTTACCCGAGACCGCGTGTAGTAACGCTACTGATGGGTGGTACGTGAGCGGTCAGGCGGCGCTGCCCAGCGTGGGTACGTTGTGTGGCTGTGCGATTGTTGTGTGTGGTGTGTGTGTGTGTGTGTGTATATATATATATAATAGATATATAGAGTTGTTTTGCATTTTATTTTTGCTTTATTCTTTAAGAACCGAGTATAATGAGCTGCGAACTGCCTGATGAGGTATTCGCCACCTTGAACTATTCGGATCCCGAGGCCTGTATTTTAACCGATGCCGTTTGTAGCAGTTCTGGAGCTGCCGGGCCCTGGGACGGGCTTTCAGCGCCGGGCATCGAGGGTACGCTGTGTTTCTGCGTGTCTGTATATATATATATACAACTGTATATAACAGTTAACTATTTGAATTTAAGTGTGTAAGCGAAAATTAACTCCTTACAGATGTCGCGATGATAGCAGTGCTGGACTCAGCCGAAATGCCTATGAACTCATGCACTAACAGAGCCCAAGAAGACGTCGCGTTTTCTAAAGCTCCTAAAAAGCGGAGCCTGGCGGCTGTCAAGAAAGATAAAGGTACGTGCCGCATGAAAAACTGTTTTGCCCAAACGGCTGGAGAAAATTGTTGATGCACCTTCTAATGACTATTATTATTTATAGCGCGTAAAGTGAAACCTAGGAGCAGGATATTTACAAAAGAGAATATACATCTGCTAGTGGAGAACGCCTCAGACGTCCCAGAAACCGCTGCTACAACCGTGCAGGCATCATCGTTAACCGGTAAGTGTATATTTTGATATATCAGACTAGTCTTAATACAACGTATGTTACTCTTGTCACACATAGGATCGCGATGTTCCGCACGTATCCGCTACATGTAGAATCTCTCCTTAAAGATAGTTGTAAAGTCAGATTGACACATATACAATCTCATCCACAGATAAATCTAAAGTCGAGAGAAAAATAACCACGACCCCTCTGCAAACACTACGTCTCAACGAGAACCACGCAGAGCCATTCTTGACGCCGATACATATACCTATGGGCACTGATGGCCCACAGCCACAACAGCAGTTCTATCTGATGCCGGGCGTGCTATCCCATTCAAGCGGCGCGCAACCATCCAGCGGTGCTGTGAATGACGCTGAACTATACTCTGAAGTACAGGAGCGACCACGTAAACACGCGCAGAGAACTACGTGTGCTTCAGAAACATCACCACTCACATTTTCCGCCATGAATACCACAACCCGACAGACTCGTGAGGCGCTTGACCGTGAGATTGATCAGCTCGCTGATGGTAAGAAGCGCACCGTAGAACCGATCATTATACGGACCACTCATGCTATACAGCCTTTACTGCCATCTGTAACTGAGTCCACTAATTCCACGGGTATTGAACTGTTGGATACCATTAATTTACCCACCACATCTCACGCTGCTGTATCTAATCCAGTTAATGTTGTGATGGGGTTAAAGAGAGTGTTAACGACTAAGCATAAAGTGTGTAAAAAGCCGAGGCTTCATACAGATGTGTCTGTAGCTGTTATCAATACGTGTTCTGCAGCCTCTGTACCTGTTAGCAGTGTGGATTCTGCGGTCTCTGTACCTGTTAGCAGTGCGGATTCTGCGGTCTCTGTACCTGTTAGCAGTGCGGATTCTGCTGTCTCTGTACCTGTTAACAGTGCGGATTCTGCGGTCTCTGTACCTGTTAGCAGTGCGGATTCTGCGGTCTCTGTACCTGTTAGCAGTGCGGATTCTGCTGTCTCTGTACCTGTTAGCAGTGCGGATTCTGCGGTCTCTGTACCTGTTAGCAGTGCGGATTCTGCTGTCTCTGTACCTGTTAGCAGTGCGGATTCTGCTGTCTCTGTACCTGTTAGCAGTGCGGATTCTGCGGTCTCTGTACCTGTTAGCAGTGCGGATTCTGCGGTCTCTGTACCTGTTAGCAGTGCGGATTCTGCTGTCTCTGTACCTGTTAGCAGTGCGGATTCTGCGGTCTCTGTAGCTGTTAGCAGTGCGGGTTCTGTGGTCTCTGTACCTGTTAGCATTGCTGGTTCTGCAGCCACTCTAGCTGTTAACAGTGGGAATTCTGTATCTCCGATCGCTACAGCGCAGATGTATGACGCCATTGGGTGGGCCCCCGCCGGAGCCGCAGTGTTTAAGGAGCAGTTAGATCGTTACTTACGTTACAAAATCTGGCTACCCAAAATAGTGTTTTTCTGTAATACTTTTGAAAGATTGCTGTCTGAAGTAGTCACAACAGATGCCTGTAAGGCAGAACTATACGCGCTTCGCCGGATGCAAGTAGACACCGAGATACCCGATGGTGCTAACCCGTTATGACTAAATATGATCGGTTCGGGCCTGCATAAACCAACTAAAACAGCCCGTTATAATAGGTCCAGAGTTATAAAACGAGCTCTAAAACTACTGGTCAGTGCTCGACGCGCAATATGCGCTAGACGTCGGGGTGGAATCACCTGTCCTGCTATACCACCGCAGACAGCCCCGGAGCCACCACACACAGATGCTCCTGTCTCACATAGCCATGATGCCCTGAAAATGACGTCCGTTCCGGTGCACAAAGCTCACAAGCCTCTGCTGCGGATGCTAACTCTGCTGATGATGTGAGGGGATCGGATCATACAGTATTTTTACAACACTTCCATCATCACCAGAGGGACAACCGTAATTTCAGTGCGCGCATACATACCGATCATTTTAGATTTGTAAATTTGGAGCGTGTACGATCATTTGTCGAGGCTGTGAACATTGTTCACGACAGTATTCAGTCATTACTGGACAGAGTCATTAGGGACATTGAACCTGGTGATTTTGTGCAGTTAAGGCTTGAAGGTGGTGACGCTTTAGACCCCATTTTCACTACAAAGCAGAGCCGTGAGGATTTTAATTCTGAATCTTTTTTAAATGCTGTTGCTCGCACACTTCAAAGTAATGCTGAGTGCTTGGCAAGCAATACCCTAAAACTAGTCATCACTACCGTTAAAAACCGACGAGGCGGTGTAAAAAGACGCCTGAAATCTATAGCGAGCAGTCGGATCATTAAACAAAAGATGCGGTGGCTGTATGATTTTAACAATTACAGTACAAATCTGTGTTTGGCCACTAGTGTGTGCGCCCTGATAGAGGACGCGGATGTCAGTGATGCAGTTTTACTGAATCGCTCTAAAAACATACACGCGACGCTGGGGATCCCTGATGAGCGGTTAGTGAGTTTTAGCGACATTCCAGCATTCGAGAACTACTTGGGGGTCACCATTAAAGTACTGTACTACAGTCAGGGTGATTGGCGCTACTTTCAGACCGACAATGCAACTAGTGCTAAAACCGTATTCATACTGTTCCATGATAACCACTACTATGGTATCAAGAATATGAAAGGCTTTATCGGGAGCGATTACTTTTGTGAGCTCTGCAATTCATTGTATAATAAGAAGAACACCCATTCATGTCAATATTTTTGTAAAGCTTGTCAAAGAGTGGATTGTGTGGAGTGTGCAGGTGTACAACAAACTCCACGGTGCCCCGTATGTCGGGTTCATTGTCGCTCTAGTAAGTGTTTAGAGCGCCACAAACAATTAGCTCTGAATGATCCGCCATTCTGCAGGCTTAAATATTTTGTGATGAGTGTCAGCGCTTTGTGTTCAGGAATAGCGAGGGCGTGCATGAATGTGCGGGGCTACGTTGCACCGTATGTCGTGCGCGTGTAAATAAATTTGACGCCCATCTCTGTTACATGCGACGCTATGTAGCAGAGGACGAAACAGATTGTTATATCTTTTACGATTTTGAATGTATGCAAGAGACAGGTACACACATCCCAAATTACATTTATGCCACAACTCTGAGTGGTGAGCAGTCCTGGGAGTTTGAAGGTGATAGTTGTACGCACGACTTTCTACTGTTCTTTACCAGCGGGAAATTTTCAGGGTATACATTTATAGCCCACAATGCAGGGCGCTATGATTCTTACTTTATTGTTAAGGAGCTGATTTTTGAAAAGCTACAGGTAAAGCTGATAGCCCAAGGTGGCCGCCTCTTGTGTGTGACGGTGCCCGATTTGTCTATAAGATTCATAGATTCGCTAAATTTTATCCCCATGAAGCTCAGTAAATTACCTCAGGCCATGGGCTTTTCAGGTGCCAAAGGTCATTTTCCACACTTTTTTAACACCCGAGAAAACCAAAGCTATGTAGGTCCCATACCCCATGTGAAATATTATGGGTTGGAGTACATGGCCCCGGCTGAGAAGGTAGAGTTCCTGTCCTGGCATGAGGGTGAGAAACACACAGTTTTTGACTTCAAGAGTGAACTAAAATCATACTGCAAACAGGATGTTGAAATTTTGAGACGCGCCTGTGAGATCTATAGAGAACGCATTATGGAAATGACGCTGAAAAGTGTTAAAAAATACTGTGACATTCAAAAAGAAATGGTTGTGGAGAGCAGCTGTATTGACCCATTTCAGCTCATCACCCTGGCCTCTGTATATATGTCAATGTATCGGTTTAAATTTCTACCCGAAAAAACGATCGCCATTTTACCGGGTGATAATTATCACAAGACGAAAAAGCGCTACTCATCCGCCGCTATACAATGGCTCATGTATGTAGCGCATACTGAGAACATTGACATTCAGCATGCCTTAAGAGGAGGTGAGAAACAACTCGGTCAGTATTTTCTAGATGGTTATGCATATGTTAACGGCCAGCACATAGCTTTTGAATTTCAAGGCTGTTTTTTCCACGGGTGCCCATCGTGCTATAATGAGAATGATACAAATAAAGTTACAAACACCACCTATGGTCAGTTATATCATGTCTTTTTAGCTAAAAAGCGTTACCTGCAGCTGCGCGGGTACACCATAAGAGTGATATGGGAGCACGAGTGGCGTGAAATGGTTAAAAACGATTCTAACCTCCAGGCATTTCTCCATCAAATGGATTTTCCCGCTCCCTTAGACCCCCGCGATGCGCTTTATGGGGGTCGAACTAACGCCATTAAGCTCTATCACCAGGTTGAAGCTGATGAGACTTTACATTACTACGACTTCACCAGTCTGTACCCCTTTGTAAACAAAACTAAAACATACCCTGTAGGTCACCCCGACATCATCTATGACAACTTTGGTTTCATTAAAAAATACTTTGGTTTAGCTAGAGTCAAGGTCTATCCCCCGAGAGATTTATTTTTTCCCGTTCTACCTGTAAAACTCAACAAAAAATTGATGTTCCCCCTTTGCTATACATGCGCTGTAAATTCAGAGGCAGAGGAGTGCCGTCATAGTGATGAAGAACGCTCCCTGACAGGTACCTGGTGCACCATAGAGCTCGAGCTGGCGATAGATAAAGGGTACCGGATCGCCCGCATCTATGAAATATGGCATTTTCCAAACACCAGCGATGATCTGTTTGCTCACTACATTAAATTACACCTTAGGGATAAGCAGGAGGCTTCAGGGTATCCTAGCTGGTGCACTGATGATACCAAGAAAAAGCAGTACATTGACAGTTTTCTTGAAAAAGAGGGTGTACGGTTACGACCTGAAAATATAGCCGTCAACCCCGCTAAAAGACAGATCTCCAAACTTTTCTTAAATTCTTTATGGGGAAAGTTTGCTCAGAAGGCCAATCTACCAAGCACCAAGATTGTTAGGGATCCTGATGAGCTTTTTAGGTATCTCTTCCTGCCATACTATGACATTTCTACGCTGGATTTTATCGATGACGAAACCGCTACCATTAACTGGAAATATGCGGAGGGGCACCACACAGTCAACAAAAACACAAACATCTTTATAGCCTGCTTTACCACAGCGTATGCGCGGCTAGAGCTCTATTCTCTGCTGGACCGGCTACAGGAGAGGTGCCTTTATCACGACACAGATTCAGTTATTTTTGTGCACAGGGAAGGTGAGTGGCAGCCGCCTCTAGGCGATTACCTGGGGGAATTGACGAGTGAGATACCCGAGGGCACATACATCACAGAGTTTGTTTCTGCAGGGCCCAAAACTTACGGGTACAAGCTCAACACAGGGAAGACTGTCTTAAAAGTGAAGGGAATAACGCTAAATGTTGGTAACTCCCAATCTATCAATTTTAGCAGTCTGAAAGATCTAGTTCTGGACTACCCCCGTAATTCAGACGCAGAAACTCAGAAGCGCATCGTCGTACAGCAGCAGGGCATTGTGAGAGATAAAAAAATATTGGAATATTGAATCCCGTGTCCTACAAAAGACCCAGAAGTGTGTCTACACAAAGCGTCGCCTATTAGACGAATTCACCACACTGCCGTATGGCTATTAGCACAGTATTGTGATGGATACGCAGCTACAACACCCGCTCTCGTGCATTCTAGCGGGGCCGTCTAATTCTGGAAAGAGTTATTTTGTAAAACAATTGCTGTATAATATTGAAAGTAGTTTTTCTCACAAGCCGGATAATATTGTTTGGTTTTATTCATGCTGGCAGAAGCTATATGATGAAATCTCTCTCTCTTTTCCCAACACCAGATTTGTGGAGGGTCTGCCGAATACATTCGTAGATGATGAATTATTCCCACCGGGCAAGGTGAATTTGGCGATTGTTGATGATCTCATGGATAGCGCTAGCGAAAATTGTGAGATAGAAAAAGCGTTCACCAAGTATGTGCACCACAGAAATCTCAGTATTTTCTACCTGGTACAAAACATATTTTGTCAGGGTAAGAAAAGCCGCACCATAAATTTAAACACAAAGTACATGGTCCTTTTTAACAACCCTCGAGATAAATTACAAATTTTAACACTAGCTCGTCAGATGTACCCCGGAAAAACACGTTTTTTCCTAGAAGCCTTTGAGGATGCTACGCGGGAGCCTTATGGGTATTTGCTGGTCGATTTGAGAGCTAATACACCGGAGGATCACCGCTTACGGACGGGGTTGTTTCCACCGGCGTTACCAGCTGTCTATGTGCAGAAGAAAATCGCTTCTAAAAAGTGAATTTTATGCGGGCTCGCACATTCCACGCTGTATGCGTTGTGCTGTAAAGATGTCCGAGAGACTCCGGCGTAACTGGGCTCTCTTAAAAACCCTGGTGAAGGCAACCCCATCCGTCCGGAAATCTATTTTGCGCAATGCGAGCGTGGATTTAATCACCGCTATAGGTGAGATTGCTTTAAACATCTTAAAAGGCAGAATCCCGTTGAAAGAGCGCCAAAAAGGCATACTGAAGAAGTGGCGTAAAGCTATAAGAACCATTAGCGATAGAGCGCAGTCCATAAAGAAAAAGAAACGGGTACTGAATCAGACCGGTGGCTTTATCGGTCCTCTTTTAGGCTTTGCAATACCCATAATAACGAGTCTGCTCGCGGGCAAATAATGGAGCATGCTGAGAAAATGTATCTAGTCCCCAAACATGAGCTACATAAGCTAAGGACACCAATCCCCGAGAGCATACGCGAAACTATTATACGACGCCTCGATGATGAAATTAACTCCGTTTTACAGTGCCGCGACATCCCCGACGATGTGAAAATTAAAATGTATAGCACCGTGCTGGAGCGCTACTTGGTACATACGAAACGCAGCTCAAAAGAACTGACAACTTTAAATCTCGTTAGCCCTCAGGATCCTGAGCATCAACAGCCGCCAAATACCGTCACCGATAAAAAAAAATCACGAGATCGCTGAAATTGTAGGTCATATAAACCAAAGATATAAAAAGAATGCTGAATTTTTACTAAACAGACTACTCCAGAATAAGAGTGTGACAGATTGGAATGATAAAGACGAATTTATTTTCAAAGGCGCTGTAATACCCGGGTCTAACTTAGTGGATTTAGTACGTAGTACAACGCAGAGTCACGCTCTGACCGTCAGGAATTTACCTAGGGGTTGGGAATCGTTTATGCGAGCTATGGCCGAGCTGAATATACCCTCTACTGTTGTGGGTAATCACACTACTAGACAACATTTAGACGAATTAAAAATGTCCTCCAGCGGTGGTGTATCTACATCGATGAGGTTAGACCCCGCACCCCGCACAATTCACTCGCTGCACTCACCGTCATTAGGCACCACAAGGGGAACTCTACTACCTAAAAAAAGGTCTCTACCGATACTGCCAACCATGTGGCTCACGATGTAGCCTATGTACTTGTTAATTATCTATTTTATCGTGTGTGTGCTGCTATTTGTTAATTGTGCATGTGACACTTTTTATTTCATTCTGTATGTACTTTTAAATGTTTGAAATGTCTTTGAGTTGTATTTATTACAATAAAATCTTGTAACCTTGTTTTTACAATACCGTGTCAACGCTTTTTTAAAATACGAATAAACCATTCTGTAATATTGTAACACGGCCATATACATAATATGCCCGTACAATGAGACAGGGTTATAAGTCTCGTCAGTTTTAAACATGCCCCAACATGCTTGGGGCTATACACAACACAACACAAGCCTTAGATACACGGCCAAGCTAAAAATATATATACTGAATAAAACTATAAGTTGAGCGTCATAATTCCAAATGTGTTATAAGGTGATACTTCAAATTAAACTGCCTTTGCAGCTGTAGTTTAAAACTTATATCCTGGATAATACTAAAAAATAAACACATTTTAGCAGCTTGATACATCTATCCACCACAGTAGTGCTTTACATGCATTTACTGGGACCTTAAAAGTTTCTCTCCACAAAAAAGATCAAGATTCACTCTTTAATTCACTAAAAATCATTATATACTAGTTATATACAGAAGTCTGTATTTAACTAGAACTCCTTATACATTTACTGGGTCCTTAAAAGTTTCTCTCCTCTTTAATACACTAATACTCCACAGACTAATCAAAGTCACTGAATAAAATATCAATAGAGACGAATAAATCACTTTGATTGAAATTCACAAATCCAGCAGACCAGATTTCCCAGCCTGAGCAAAGTTCAGCCAGGGGGCGTGACGACCTGGATCAATCTGACAGGGAGACGGATTAAATGATAGGGGGCGTGTCGACCTGTCAGATTTGAGTTTGACGAGTAATACAGTTCCTATACTACTGGCATAAAAATTAAAAAGTCATAATGAACAAGTTGTACCACTATCATGAAGATATGTTACGAAATAAAAATCTTGGAATCACTGGGATCCGTTGAAGCATTCCAGAGTTATTACCACAAAGTGAAACTGGTCAAAATTGAAAAAAGTGGCCTGGTCATGAAGGTGAAAACAGGCTCTGGGTAGTGGACAACATCTTTAAACTAGGGTCAGAGCATAGACCCTACCAGCATACATACAAATTATACTGTCAAGTATGACACTACAGACATCAAACTTACATTCTTGAACTTTGACTTGTGGATAACAAAAGCTTTCGCAGGCACTTTCGATTCTGGTTTGCGTAGCTTTAATTCAACTTTTGGTCTGCTTTGGTCCAGAATAGACTTCCATTCATCCAGTGACATCTCTTTAGCATATTCTTCATAATTCTCATTTGCACCTCTAGCCAAAGGGGGGAAAAAAAAACTTAGCAGAATGAAGGTGTTTTAATATGTACTAAAGATTATTTGGGGTCTCAGGGTAAGACCCTAGCAAGGACACAGTGAGGTCAATTTTTGCAATTGGTCATCAAGGTTTTTACCCACATTTTCCCTTTTAGTGACATACATGGCAGAATGAACGAACACCAATAAATGAACATGACCTTACTTGAAGTCTCTCTCATCTTCTATCACGTCACAGGTAGCATCAACAGGTTCTGTGGCTTCTACAGGTACTGGCTCTACATCACTAGAAAAAAATTCTGCTTATGATCATTGGCATTACTGGCATCGGAAATGAGAAAACAATTCAGTCCTATTTCTACATGCAGTTTAAAATGTCATTTTTTTTAATCTTTACAAACACCACCAAGATGGGTATGGTATAGAAAGGTTTATACAACTACAGTGATGTACAAAACCAGTTGGATTGCTGCAATGTAATACAAGAATATACTCAATCATGCAAAATCATCTGAAAGGCATGTGATTGGCTGTATGGTAGTTTGTAACCAATGTCATTAAGAACTCTTCAGTGTACAATCAAGGAGTCCTGGAAGTGATTATCTGGCCCTCAGAGTCCTGATCTCAACATCAGTGAGTCAGTCTGAGATTATATAAAAGAGAATATGTGAAAGTCTATATTCACAGAAGATCTATGGTTTCTTCTCGAAGATGTTTGGAACGACCTACCTGCCGAATTTAAAAAAAAAAACAATAAACAAAAACCTGCAAGTGTGTCTAGAAGAATTGATGCCCTGCTGTCATTTTGAAGGCAATACCAAACATTGTTTCGATACAGATTTCTCTCGTTTACCTATTTTGCATTTTGTTAACTGACAGCATTTTTTCCACACCTGCCTAGAACGTCTGCAAAGTAAGAACTGTTAATAGTTTATTCTGAAGTACTCTGTCTTTGAAATGAAACTTGTGATTTTAAGCTTCATAGAGAAATTATAGTTCAGTAACGCATACAATATTTCCCAGCATGCTATTCCACCGAACTCAGCACATGGACACAACACTGCGGTTCATTCCTATTAGCAAGAAGTAATAGTGGGTGTAGACCTTGCCCAATCTAGTGAATCTTTATTTTTAGTGTGCTATACAATTTGCAGTGGTAGTTTTAGTATAATCTTTGGCCACCAAAAGCCATCATCCACCAATATCAAAATTACAGTGACCAGTCCAAGGGCTGGATGGGATGAGTCCTACCCATTACTGGGTAAGATTTAACCTATAGATCTACAAGCAGACGTATAGTAAAGTATGAACTATAGCTTCAATTTGGCTGTATAATTCTGTACCTGAAAGCATCTTGAAATGAGCCCCAGTTGTGTGGTCCACCACCGCCCCTCTTGTCTTCTGCTCTTATCCTACTAAGGACAAAGAATATTGGTTTTACATAGATCGTAAATGCGCCCATCAAGAAATGCAAGGATTACAGTATGATCAGCATTGATAACTAGTACATTTATCTGAAAATGAAATCAATGTTTTTAATGTCAAAAATGGAAATTTGGAAGCTCATACTTGTCAACCAACGTGAACAAGCAGAGCTGCATTTTAAAGCATGGCTGAACAAGTGCGGCTGTTTTAAAGTGAAAAGTGACATCTCTAAAATGCATCCGTCAGAAGGTGTGTGATGTCTAATGTGAGAGCAGCATGATGTAGGGGCTAAGAGCCTGATCAAAGAGGTCACTTTAAACCACTAATTTTATAGAAACAGCAACAAATAGCTTATTAACAGAAGGTTATCACTACAGGATTGTGTTATGTCTCCTGGTCAACTGATGTGTGTAACCTCACACCCACCACTGATTAGCAGCTTTTTGTCAGTGTACAATCAGTAATGTAGGTGGGGTTTTACACAGCTCAGCATTCTGAGCACTGCTAGGTATGCAGCAGAGAAAGCAGGGATTGTATCAAAACTGCAGCATGCAGTGACAATTTGCTGGATTCAGGCTCTAAGCCCCTATATTGTGCTGCTCACAGATTACATCACAAATCTGCTCACAGATTCTGTCAGGAATCAAACCCAGCACCTCTTGTGCACCAGCTCTTCCCTCTGAGCTATTCCGCTCGCTGGACAGTTCCTTGCAAAACCAGATACTTGTACCTGTGCGGTTCCTGATTGTCTCCACCCCGCGTTTCTCACTGAACACACTACTTACACCTGGCACTGCACTTCCTTGCAAGATTATTGAGCTCCCAGCCTTTAATCTAGCTTCATTCCACCTGCTGCTCCGTGTACCGACCTCTGGCTATTTCCTGACTACAATACCTGCTTATCTTCCCAACTATACTGCTGCTCCGTGTACCGACCTCTGGCTATTTCCTGACAAAGCTACCTGCTGGTGCTGCCCCTAGTGGTTGCAATATACTGCTATTCCAACTCAGGTCAGTCCATAACCGATTCCCTTTAAATGCTCCAGATTTTCTTTAAAAATAATCTGTCAGCAGGATGAAAGCAGCATGAAGTAGGCAGAAACCCTAAATTCAACGATGCATCACTTAGTCTACTGAGTGTGGCCTGAGAGTTTACAGATTTAGCATGCAGCAGAGCTGAGAAAGCTGCCCTCTCCCACACCAGGCTCTGTCACCAGCTAGTGTTAATCGCAGTTCAAGTAACAAGTAAACACTACACAGCCAGATATGTGACAATGTGACATTGTTGAATTCAGTGTTTTAGCCCCTACCTCATGCTGTCCTCAGGTTACATAGCAAAAAACTGCTGACAGATTCCATTTAATAAGTTCAACGTTCCTCTGGTTTGACATTTCTAACTTGTACTACCTTATTTAGTTGATAATTTCCAACTAAAACTCACAGTATACTTCTTCATATGGGTTACATGATCTCATGCTGACCCGCTGAGCATTACATGACTTTATGTTCTTTAAATGGAGGATGGGGGCTGGAATGAGTCAATAGAACTGCCTTTATGATGAAAATGCATGCATTGTACCACTACAAATCTCCATAAGGGAAAGCAGAGACCCAATCACAGATAATGAGGATGACTGTATGACTCCTGTCACAGTTCTAAATCAGAGGTTGAACTGTGATCCTCTACATGGTCCATCTGCTCATTTAGTAAAATATAGAAGGATGAATAATCCGTATTATCCCAGTAGATTGAGTGCACTGGCTATAAGTGGTCACATGATGCACCACGTGATTTAAAGTAGGAGCATACAGAGAAAAAATGCAGGATGAGAGCTAGGAATCAAGATGGAGGCAGAAAGGAAGCCTAACTGCAGGGAGGGAAAAGTACACTGTCACACTGCACTTCTCTTATCTACAGAATCATCTAGGGTTGAAATTATAAATATAAAAATCAGGGTGTTTTTCATTTTATGGTGACAGACGATGCAATACCAATTATGTGTACTTTTTGCTTTATCTTTATCACAAAGGCTGTGTTTTTAGTGGCAAAGCAGATTTCCAGGATTTTTGTGCGTTTTTTTTTTTTTTAACACACACTTTTTCCCCACTTTTTCATTAAGTCCCACTGCGAGACACGTATGATTTTTTTTTATATGATTGCTGGTTTCATTGCATTGCTCAATCCTGCTATGGGTGGTCTTTTAACCTCCTTAGATAATAGTATTTAATGGGTTAGTCGGCCCCAAAACAAGCCAGGGCCGATACCGCAGGGTGTCAGCTGTCACCAGCAGGAATTGCGCCCCATGGGGGGACGCTATTCACTTATTCCGGACCGATGTTTTAAAATGACGATCATTAATAAGGCCCCTTAACGGCCGCTGTTCTAATGTGTGTTGTCGGTCGCTAAAAGGTTAATGATAGCGGCTATTAAATAATTATATTTTTATAGCGCGTATTCCACGGCACTTTACAATTAAGCGGTTACATGTACAGACAATAAAGTACAAGTGTAGGCCCCACATGACAGGGGTTGGGCCATGAGAACAATATAAAAGTATTCTATGTAATTGAAATACTCGGATCCACTTCTATCAGGTTTCATAATCCGAATGTGTTTGCCATCCACAGCCCCCAAACAGTTTGGAAAATTACAAATGTCCTGGAATTTTGCAGCATTTTCCAGCCATAGTTCAGTTGTGAGTTGGGGGAGGAATTCTTCATGCAGAACATCACAAAGCACGGCAGGTGTCTCCAAAAATCCCAGAAAGTGTGGACACTCCAAGACGGAATTGAAAATGTAGAGATAAGGTCTCTCCGGTAGCCAGGAATCTGCCGAACAGAAAATGGGAAAAAAAAATAATCAGTACATGGCTTTTAGAACAATCATATTAATGTCAGGTGTTTCTTTATCAAAATTACATACCTCAGGGTCACAAACAGACATTCCTCAGCAGGAATTGCTCGACGTAGCTGTGTGTCCTGCCTGGTGATGGTTCCTTGTACAAGTAGCAGCAAGTCATGGAAGCTCTGTTCTGACATTCTCGTGTACTCGAAAAACTTCTCAGGGTTTTCACACAGCTCTGTGTACAATGAGTGGTAGGCTCCATGGCTCTCTCGAACTTCAACGATGGGGTGTTGCCAATAGTGACTAAGTCATCTCAGTCTCTCTTCTTTCTTCGTCACAAGCCACAGCAAAGGCAAAAGCCAAATTCAATGACAAATCAAGATTAATCATGAAGCTCTCAACACTAAGATCCATCTTGAAGCTGGATACAGCAGAAAAAGGACAATGATTTCATCAGTGCAGTGTGTCTACAGGTGCATCTCACAAAATTAGAATGTCATCAAAAAGTTAAATTTCTTTCAGTTCTTCAATGCAAAAAGTGAAACTCATTATATAGAGTCATTACAAAACAGAGTGATCTATTTCAAGTGTTTATTTCTGTTAATGTTGATGATTATGGCTTACAGCCAATGAAAACCCAAAAGTCATTATCTCAGTAAATTAGAATACTTTTTAACACCAGCTTGAAAAAATGATTTTAAAATCCAAAATGTTGGCTTACTGAAATATATGTTCAGTAAATGCATTCAATACTTGGTCGGGGCTCCTTTGGAACTAATTACTGCCTCAATTCTGCGTGGCATGGAGGCAATCAGCCTGTGGCACTGCTGAGGTGTTATGGAAGCCCAAATTGCTTTGATAGCAGCTTCCAGCTCATCTGCATTGTTGGGTCTGGTGTCTCTCATCTTCTTGACAATACCACATAGATTCTCTATGGGGTTAAGGTCAGACGAGTTTGCACACCAATCAAGCACAGTGATACTGTTGTTTTTAAACCAGGAATTAGTAATTTTGGCAGTACGGACAGGTGCTAACTCCTGTTAGAGAATGAAATTTCCATCTCCAATAAGCTTGTAGGCAGAGGGTAGCATGAAGTGCTCTAAAATTTCCTGGTAGATGGCTGCACTGACTTTGTTCTTGATAAAACACAGTGGAACTACACCAGAAGATGATATGGCTCCAAAACCATCATTGATTGTGGATACTTCACGCTAGACCTTGGAAATCAAGGTCCCAGAGTCTGGAGGAAGAGTGGAGAGACCGACAATCCAAGCTGCTTGAGGTCTAGTGTGAAGTTTCCACAATCAGTGATTGTTTGGGGAGCCATGTCATCTGCTGGTATAGGTACCCCGTGTTTTATCAAGACCAAAGTAAGCACAGCCGTCTACCAGGAAATTTTAGAGCACTTCATGCTTCCCTCTGCCGACAAGCTTTTTGGACATGTAAATTGCATTTTCCAGCAGGACTTGGCACCTGTCCACACTGTCAAAAGTACCAATACTTGGTATAAAAACTACATTATCACTGTGCTTGATTCGCCAGCAAACTCGCCTGACCTTAACCCCATAGAGAATCTATGGAGTATTGTCAAGAGGAAGATGAGAGACACCAGGCCCAACAATACAGATGAGCTGAAGGCTGTTATCAAAGCAATCTGGGCTTCCATAATACCTCATCAGTGCCAAAAGTTGATCGCCTCCATGCCACGCTGCATTGATGCAGTAATTGATGCAAAAGGAGCCCCTACCAAGTATTGAGTGAATTTACTGAACATACATTTCAGTAGGCCAACATTTCGGATTTTAAAATGATTTTTTCAAGCTGGTGTTATGAAGTATTCTAATTTACTGAGATAATGACTTTTGGCTTTTCATTGGCTGTAAGCCATAATCATCAACATTAACAGACATAATTTGAAATAGATCACTGTTGTAATGACTATATACGAGTTTCACTTTTTTGTATTGAAGAACTGAAATAAATTAACTTTTTGATATTCTAATTTTGTGAGATGCACCTGTATATATAGAAATCCCATAAGACACGCCCATTGGGTGTCTGGTATCAAGGAAACTACTGGAAAAGCATTGGAAATATCGAATGCATGTGCAGAAACAACGCAAACGCATGCAAAAACGCATACAAACGCATGAACACGCAGCGTTTTTTGGCGTCATGCGTAAGAGGATGCAGATTAAAAACGCTGCGTAAACATGCATTTGCATGCGTTTTTGCATGCATTTGCGCATGCAGATGATACGCTGCGCACACAAACGCTAATGTAAACTTAGCCTAATGCGGCGACGCCTGCTGGCAATGTTCCTGTCGCAAGGCCTGCCAGTGACAATGGGGCTCCAGGACACAGGAGGTCAGCAGCGGGACAGGGAGGAAGAAGAGGTGCAGCACAGGGCTGTCCTACATGTCTAGCAGTGAGAGGTGAAATGAACACTGGTGGAGATATGTTCGCAGGTCCTGCCCGAGGCAACACTGAGCAGGGACACATGCAACAAGCCGGGGGTCATGGCAGAAGTAAACAGGGAGTATGCAGGAGTCAGCTGCAGGTCAGCAACAGGAGAAGTGGGCAGCAGTTCGCTGGCTCAGAAAACCCATTAGATACAGTGGGATTACAAGTGACCCATGCCTCAACCGACGTGAGGGTTGGGTGTCAGGAAGAAGTAAGAAGCGGGCAGGTGCCCTATGGGTCAAGGATGGGGATGAATGAGCAGCAGAATTCGGGATCTACGGCTGGCAAGCTCACAGCACCCGTGCAGCCCAGCAAGTATGGCTATGTTTTGGCCGTTGCAAAATACAAGATTGTCAGGTTTAAGTGAAAGGGGGCAGACTGCAGAGATGATGGGTGAACTTAGCAGGGGTGTAGGTAAGGCGGAAGTTATGGGGGTTAAGGAGTTGCTAGGTAGCGATAGAGCACCTTTACTGCGTTTGGAAGGGGGATCTGGTTTGGGGAATGCTGTATCACCTACCTTGGAATGGAAAAAGGCACAGGATAACTTAGAGGGCAGAGGTAGAACTGGCGGGAGTATTGCTTAAGTAAGCGAGGTGGGTCTGCAGCAGTGTATCCATTTTGATTCAAACTAAGAAAAATAATGCGATTAAATTGGATGATAGGGCAAGAGGTGAGGTACATGCATGTTTTGAGGAACCATTGGGGCTCATTTGAAAAAATTTTGGCAGGATGAATACGCGGAGATATTCTCGCTGCTACCACTTGGAAAAATGTGATCTTGACAAGGGGAAAAAAGATAAATGCAAAAAAAGAAAGAAAAACTGAGATGGTGTCTCATTCCACAGAAGTTTATAAATTGGTTACAAGCGTTTGCTATTTTGCCCAGTGTAGTGGGCGAAAAAGATCCCGAGAACTGTTTTTTTTTTGCTACATGGATTCATTTGGGGAGGCACATATGACTTATGGGGGTCAGGCCTGGATCTGTTATGATGAGCAATTCCATCAGAGGAAGGCTGTACATCCTAGTATTCGGTGGGGCAGAAGGATATCGGATTGCAGTTCACCGCCCCTCCTCCCCCCCAAGACTGTTTGCATCTTAATGATCAGGCCAAATTTTACAATTCTGACCAGTGTCACTTTATGTGGTAACTCTGGAGCAACTTCAATAGATCCCACTGATTGAGTGTCTTTTAGTGACATATTGTACTTCATGATAGTGGTAAAATTTATTTGATATGACTTGCGTTTATGATAAAAAAAAAATGGAAATTTGGCAAAAATTCAGAAAATTTTGCAATTTTCAAACTTTCAATTTTTTCCCCTTAAATCAGAGAGTTATGTCACACAACATAGTTCATAACTAACTTTTCCCATAGGTCTACTTTTACATCAGCACAATTTTTGAAACCCGATGTTTTTTTGTTAGGAAGTTATAAGGATTAAAAGTTAACCAGCGATTTCCATTTTCAACAAAATTAACAAAACCAATTTTTTTTTTGTTTGTTTAAAAAGGTACCACATTACATTTGAAGTTACTTTCAGAGGTCTGCATGACAGAAAATACCCAAAGTGACACCATTCTAAGATCTGCACCCCTCAAGGTGCTCAAAACTAAATTCAAGAAGTTTATTAACCCTTCAGGTGCTTCACAGGAATTTGAAGAATGTAGAAGGAAAAAAAATGAACATTAACTTTTTTCAACAAAAATGCTTACTTTAGATTTATGTATTTTCTTTTTTATTTTCACGAGGGTAACAGAAAAAATTGACCCCAAATTTGTTGTGCAATTTCTCCTGAGCATATCAATAACCCATATGTGTGGGAAATCACTGTTTGGGTACACGGCAGAGCTCGGAAGGGCAGGCGCTCCATTTGACTTTTTGAAAGTAAAATTTGTTGGAATAGTTAGCTGGCATGTCACGTTTGGGGTGCCCTTGATGTGCCTAAAAAGTGGAGCACCCAAAACGTGATAATTTTGGAAACTAGACCCATCAGGGAACTTCTCTAGATGTGTGTTGAACACCTTGAACCTCCAGATCCTTGAAAACTTTGTAATGTAAAGCCGTGAAATAGAAAAAAAGAAAATTGCTAAAAAAATTTGAGTCTTCAAAAAAAATTTTCCATTTTCACAAGGTAATAGGAGAAAATGGACCATAAATTTTGTTGTGCAATTCTCCTGAGAAGTCCGTGGTCACACTTGCGAGAAACTAGCATGAGTCTCGTACCTCAATACCCGGCACTCGGGGCCGGAGTGTACAGCTGCATGTATTTCTATTCAGCTGAACGTTCCGGTCCGAGTGCCGGCGGCAGTGCCGGGTATTGAGATGCGAGATTCGTGCGAGTTTCTCGCAAGCGTGACCCCTGCTGTAAGCATATACCCCATATGTGGTGATTAACTACTGTTTTGGCGCATGGCAAGGCTCAGAAAGGAAAGAGTGATGCATTGGAACACAGATTTTGATTGAATTGTCCACTGGTGTCATGTCACGTTTGCAGAGCCCATGAAGTGCTTAAATAGTGCAAACCTCCGACAAGTGACCCCATTTTGGAAACTAGACCACTCAAGGAATCTATGTAGGTGTGCGGTGAACATCTTGAACCCACAGGTGTTTCACAAAATGTTACGAAGTTGATCTGTGTAAATGAAATAAGGAGATTTTTGTGTACTCACCGTAAAATCCTTTTCTCCGAGCCAATCATTGGGGGACACAAGACCATGGTGTTATGCTGCTGCCACTAGGAGGACACTAAGCAATACACAAAGAAAGTTAACTCCTCCTCCTGCAGTATACACCCTCTGTTGGCTCAATCCTGAACCAGTTCGGTGCCAAAGCAGTAGGAGCTCATAACAGAATGCAATATGTAAAAAAAACAAAGAAACAACGAGGCTACTGGCTAAACAGGGTGGGAGCTGTGTCCCCCAATGATTGGCTCGGAGAAAAGGATTTTACGGTGAGTACACAAAAATCTCCTTTTCTCCATCGCCTCATTGGGGGACACAAGACAATGGGACGTCCCAAAGCAGTCCCTGGGTGGGAAGCCATAACAGATGAAGCCTCATGAACCACATGCATAAAACGCTTAAACAGTCAACAGACAACTTACAGATGCACAACAGCTGATTGCAGAATTTGTCTGCCAAGTGCCGCATCTGAAGAAACTTGAGCATGGATTTTGTAATGCTTGACAAAAGTATGAAGACTGGACCAAGTCGCAGCCTTGCACACTTGTTGTGCCAAAGCCTGGTGCCGAATGGCCCAGGAGGCCCCCACAGACCGAGTGGAGTGTGCCTTAATCCCAGCCGGGATAGACTGACCTTTGACACGGTACGCCTCTTGGATCGCCAAACGGATCCATCTAGCTAACGTGGCCTTGGAAGCAGGAAAACCCTGTCTGCGTCCTTCCGGAAGCACAAACAGGGCGTCCGACTTACGGAAAGATGCAGTTCTCGAGATGTACCTTCGGAGAGCCCTCACCAAATCCAAGGTGTGGAGGGCTTTTTCAGTACGGTGAGTCGGCGCCGGACAGAACGAGGGCAGGACTATATCTTCATTGATATGAAAAGCCGAGACGACTTTGGGCAAGAAAGAAGGAGAAGTCCTAAGAACTACCTTGTCCTGGTGAAAAATGAGAAAAGGAGGTTTACAGGACAAGGCTGCCAATTCCGATACCCGCCTGATGGAGGTAATTGCAACTAGGAAGACAACCTTCCAAGAAAGAAGAGATAAAGGCACTTCCGGCAAAAGCTCGAAGGGGGATTCTTGTAATGCACTGAGGACCAGATTAAGATCCCAAGGCTCCAAAGGTCTCTTGTAGGGAGGAACGAGATGTGACACTCCTTGGATAAAAGTCCTGACCTGAGACTTAGATGCAATCCGTCGCTGGAAAAGTACGGATAAGGCGGAAATCTGCCCCTTGAGGGAGGAAAGTGCTAACCCCGAGTCCAATCCTGCTTGGAGGAATTCCAGAATGGAAGGGATAGAAAAGATCAAAGGGGAACGACCTTTATCCTTACACCAGGAAAAGTATGTTTTCCAGACACGATGATAAATGCGGACGGAAACCGGCTTTCTGGCATTGATCATTGTAGAAACAACTTTTTGAGAAAAACCAGCCTGGCCTAAGATCTAGGCTTCAATGGCCATACCGTCAAATTCAGCGCTTTCGAATTGTGATGGAAAATTGGACCCTGTGAAAGAAGGTCTGGACGATCTGGTAATCTCCAGGGTACGTCTGCGACCAGACGCACTAGTTCCGCATACCACGGACGGCAAGGCCAGTCCGGAGCGACAAGAATGAGAGGAACGCCTTCCGCCTTGATAATTCGGATCACCCTGGGTATTAACGGAAGGGGCGGAAAGATGTAAGGAAGGCGAAATTGACTCCAAGGGAGGACTAGTGCATCCGAGCCGATGGCTAGCGGATCGCGGGATCGACTTATGAAAGTCTGCACTTTGGTATTTAGCCTGGATGCCATGAGATCCACATCCGGCATTCCCCAATGCTGGCAAATGATTTGAAACATTTCCGGGTGCATGGACCATTCTCCTGAGTCTAAGCCCTGGCAACTGAGAAAGTTGGCCTCCCAATTGTCCACTCCTTGGGATGTGAACCGCGGAGATGGGTGAGCGGTTTGACTCGGCCCACCGCAGAATATGCGATACCTCGAGCATCGCTGTTCTGCTGCGAGTGCCTCCTTGACGGTTGATGTACGCCACGGCCGTGGCGTTGTCTGACTGGATCCGGATGGGACGACCGGCCAGAAGGTGATGGAAATGCAAGAGGGCTAGTTTGATAGCGCTGATCTCCAGGATGTTGATCGGGAGATGGGTCTCTGGGAGAGACCAGCGGCCCATAGCCGTGTGGTGAAGGAACACCGCTCCCCATCCGAGGAGACTGGCATTGGTGGTCACCACCAACCAATGGACAGGCAGAAAGGATTTTCCCTGATCCAATGATGGAACGTTTGTCCACCATTTTAGCGAGCTTCTGACTCTGGGAGAGAGATGAAAGCGGCGACTTAAGGACGCTGGGTTCCTGTCCCAGACTGATATCAGCTCCTGTTGAAGAGGTCGGAGATGGAATTGAGCAAATGGTACTGCCTCGATGGAGGCTACCATTTTCCCCAGGACCTGCATGGCAAACCGTAGAGAGTGGGAGCGGCCTAGAGACAACAGGAGCACTCCCCGCCTCAGAGAAGCAATCTTCTCTGGAGGGAGAGATACTAACCCTTGGGAGGTGTCCATAATCATTCCCAGAAAAGGAATCTTCTGAGAGGGAATGGGAGAAGACTTGTCCAAATTCACTAACCAACCCAGGCGCGAGATGGTGTCGATAGTGATCTCGACACTCTCTGCGCAGGCCCAAAAGGTCGGTCCTTTGATGAGCAGATCGTCTAGGTACGGGAGGACCACCACACCCCGAGAGTGTAAAATTGACATGACGGCCGCCATGACCTTTGTGAACACTCTGAGGGCGGCTGCGAGACCGAAGGGCAGAGCGGCAAATTGAAAATTATCGTCTCCGACTGCAAAACGCAGAAACTTTTGATGGCCTCTGAAAATCGGAATGTGAAGATATGAGTCTTTGATGTCGACTGACGCCAGGTATTCCTCTCTTTCTAGAGATGCGACAACAGAACGGAGAGATTTCATTCTGAAATGGCGGACTCTGATGAATTTGTTCAGCAGTTTTAGGTCCAGGATAGGACGCAAAGAGCCGTCCTTCTTGGGGACCACAAAAAGGTTTGAATAAAACCCTTTGAACTTTTCCTCGTGAGGAACTGGGACGATGACCCCGCTGGTGCAAAGAATGTTCAAGGCCTGAAGAAAGGAAGTTGCGAGAGCCTTGGATTTTGGGGGGCGAGACTGGAAGAAGCGCCTTGGGGGAAGAGACAAGAATTCGATCTTGTAGCCGGAGTCTACGAGATCTCGGACCCACCGGTCGTGAACGACCGACCCCCAGACCTCGCGAAACAAGAGAAGGCGGCCGCCTACCCAGTTTGGTTCCCCCGGCCCAAGCAAGGAGTCATTGGGAAGATAATTTTCGAGAGGAGGAGCTCTTGTTTCCCGACTGAGAGAATCTGTTTCTCCAGGGTTGAGAAGGCCTGAATGATGGTTGCGAGCCCCTGTCTGTGAGAAGAACGGGGTGCACAGGACGAGGTAGAGGACCAATTAAAGGAGCTGCGAAATGGCTGGGAACGACTTTGGTACTGGGACTGAAAGGGTCGATT
Source organism: Oophaga sylvatica (assembly GCA_033576555.1). Lineage (NCBI taxonomy): Eukaryota > Metazoa > Chordata > Amphibia > Anura > Dendrobatidae > Oophaga > Oophaga sylvatica. Next base: position 692,880,100 of record JARQOD010000001.1, on the reverse strand, counting down.
GATTCTGCGCTGTGGAAGAAATTTACTTTTACCACCAGTAGCGTCAGAAATAATCTGATCAAGACGATCTCCAAAGAGACGCCCTGATTGATAAGGCAGCGAAGTCAAAGACCTCTTTGGTGCAGAGTCTGCGCGCCACTCTCGGAGCCAAAGAGACCTTCGAATGGCGATGGCATTGGCGGCTGTGAGTGCAGCGCAATTAGCTGCATCTAAAGACGCACGTACTAAGTAATCGCCTGCCCGAGTAATCTGATAGGCAAGATTACGTGCCTCAGGGGGAAGAGGGATATTGCTAGTAACTTTAACCAGATCCTCAGCCCAGGCCACCATGGCCCATGCCACCCAGGTGGCCACGAAAGAAGGAGAGAGCGATGCTCCAGCAGCCTCAAAGACCGATTTAGCGAGGTTGTCCACCTGTCTATCTGAGGGATTTTTAATAGATGAGTCATCTAAAAGATACAGAAGGGTTTTTGAAGCCAATCGAGATACAGGTGGATCTACTACTGGCGATTCGGTCCACTCTTTTGCTACAGTTGCCGAAAATGGGTATCGCGCTTTCAGAGACTTCAGCCCTGAAAAACCTCTGTCTGGCCGATCCCTATGTCCCTGAACAATATCCGTAAACTCCGGGTGGTTACCGAAGACTTTGTGAGGACGTTTAGCTCTTTTGAAAGAGAGGGTGATCTGGGTGAGACCTGGGTTCTTCATCTACCTTCAGGGCTTTATTAACTGCCTCTATGAGAGAGTCCAGGGACTCTTGAAACTCGGGCGAGGTCGGGTCATCACCTATATCCGACTCATACTCAGAATCATGATCACTGAGATCTCTGGGAGAAGGGGAATGCGAACCTGAGCTCGCAGATGCCGAACCACTAGATGGATTGGGGGATGCATTATGGCGGCGTTTCCTAGACGGTCGCTTAGCTGATGCCGCGGGTCGACCCCTATCTGATGAGGTCTCTCTGAATGCTGACGGGCCCCTTTCTGGAAAAGGGACGCCCTGGCTAGAGGAGGAGCCACGGAAGGAGTCCAAAGCCTTAGTCAGAGAATCCATGGACTGTGCCAGAAAGGCAGGCCATCCGGAAGGACCCGGCTCACTGGGATCAGGAGTAGATAGGGGCTCCTGAATGGTAGTACGGGGCTCCTGAGCGGTAGAAGCAGAGGGCTCTTGGACACATGATGCACAGAATTGGGAACCATGCTTTGATGGCAGGGAAGCGTTGCATAAGGCACAGGCGGCATACACCACAGTGTGGTTTTTGTCAGGCCTTTTTGATCCCTTTGATTGTGACATATTTGCAACTGTGAGCCTGCTGCAGGAGAAGGGTTAAGCGCTGTGTAAGCCTACCCATGTCCTGTGTCCGAGCCCCCGAGGGAAGAAGGAACGCTGAAGAATAGGCTGTTCAGTGCCGCAGCGTTGAGAGTCCTGACAGTCCAGAAGATGGCGACCGAGATTTGGCCCTTTTGCGCTTCTCGTGGGTCACGAGAAGCGCCAGAAACATGGGAGGGAAGAGATGGAGAGACTAGGGAGGAGTTAATCGCTCCCTGCCAATGGCCGGGCCTAGGACAGAGCGCGATGTGGGTGGAGCTAACTGAGCGCGATAAGCCCGCCCTCCTCTTGAGGCCTATCCCGGTCCGAAGCCGGGGCCTAAATTTGCGGCACCGGCCCTGCGACGCAGTAGAGATCGCAAGAGCGGCAGGCGCGGATCTTGCGACACGATACGATCGCAAGAGCGGCCTACTCCGAGTCGCAGCCAGGGTCTAAATTTTTGCAACGCCGGCCCTGCGACACAAAAGGGATCGCAAGAGCGGCCGCGACAGATAGAGACGTGGATCCGCAACGGCGACGCCGCTGACAGCGCAGAAGACAACTGTTTTTGCAATGGTTTTCAGATGTACTCACTGCGGAGCCTCCTGGCTCAGAGTACCAATGGCTGGCGCGTCTGTACGTCCTCAATCCACCATCCCTTTTTTTATAGGGAGGCGAAGAGGGTTCCTTCCAATCATCCTAGCACCAGCCGCTTTCAATAGTGGTGGTGAGGGGTTTTCTTGTTCCCAAAAAATTCCGGAGCGCGTTTACAGCCGTCAGACTCATGGGGAGAGCGGCCCATTGAAGGTGTCCGTTGCCCGATGGTAGCGTTGCAGGAGGGGGTACGTGGAGGCGACACTCCGCGTTCCCGCCTGTTGATGGTTTTGGGAGATTGGGACTTTTCCTGCAAGACCCGTCGCCCTTCCAAATCGTGGAAAAATAGTAAGAATAATAAAAAAAAATGGTAAAAATAAACTTGGGGCCTGAAAAAAAGACCCTAGTGCCTCCTACAGACACTAAGCAAGAACTGGTTCAGGATTCAGCCAACAGAGGGTGTATACTGCAGGAGGAGGAGTTAACTTTCTTTGTGTATGGCTTAGTGTCCTCCTAGTGGCAGCAGCATAACACCATGGTCTTGTGTCCCCCAATGAGGCGATGGAGAAAAAAAAATTTTCACTCAATGTTTTAGCCCAAATTTTCTCATTTTCACAAGGATAGCGGGACCCGAAAATTCGTTGTGCAATTTCTCTCGAGTACGCAGATATCCCATATGTGGTAGAAAAATACTTTTGAGGCACAGTTCAAAAAGGAAGAGGAACCATATTGGAGTTCAAATTTTGAGGGACTGGTTTGAGGGTGCCATATCACATTAACAGAGCCCCTAAGGTGCCAGAACAGCAGACACCCCCCCATACAAACTACACCTCAATTAATTCATTAACGGGTGCAGTGATCATATTGCCACCACAGGTGTGTCACAAAATTTTATACCATTGGGCTGTGAAGAAAAAAAATTACATTTTTGCCATCAAAACTTTATTGCTTTAGCCCCAAATGTTACAATTTCACACTGGGAAATGGGTAAAAATTGCATTAAAATTTGAGCCACAATTTCTGCTGAATGTAGAAATACCCTGGCTGTACAGCACTGCTCAGCCACACAGCGAGACTCCGGAGGGATGGAGTTCTATTAGCCTCCTGCAATGCAGATTTTCATAGAACAGTTTGCGGACTGCATATACAGAGTCCCCAAGTGCTAGAAGAGCAGAATTCCCCATCAAGTGACCCCATTTTGGAAATTATACCACTTTGGGAATTTACAGGTGTAGTGACAATTTTGACTCCGTGGGCATTTTCCAGAAATAAGCAGCAGTGGATATTGCGGAGTGAAAATTGCAAACTGCCATGGTAGTGACCAGTACATGGTAGTGCCCGTACATTGTGCCTAGCTTATGCTTATGGAGACATGTACCAGTAAATTAGGTGGGCTCTCATCACTACAGAAATGCAAATCATGTGGACGATAAATATGGTTTAGGCACAATGTGGGGCTTAGAAGGGAGAGGGGCATTTGGATTTGGTAGCACAGAATTCACTGGATTTCCTGTGGGTGTTACAGGGAGCAATGGGAAAACAGGAGATGAGGAACCTGGGCCCCTGAACCGCCCCTCAGACTAGGGGGAGCCCTGTCTTTCCTTAACTTGGGGGTACCCTTGATGGTAGGGAGGCCCAAGTCATCGACCTGTCCCTATCCCCTGTTTAGCCCAGAGCTAAAACTCCCAACCCCTACCCCAGGAGGTGAACAGTAGTGGAAACCACAGGAAAAGAATGACAGGTAACAAAGTAATCTGCACCACAAAGCAAATTAACAAAACAACAATGTGTGTATGCGGGGAACACAATACCAATAGGGAAATAACTTAGCTTTCACTGCTGCAAAGCACCACACAGCAGAACAACAACAGCAACTGGACTCAAAACACCAGACGTGGCTGACACCAGAGAGCTGCTCCTGCTAGGCTGGTTTCCAGAAAGGACCTGTATCACCCACAGTCAGCTGATGCATCAGGTGACCTTTTAAAGGATGGTGGGATTGGTCGTCACCTGCATCAGCTGACCCAGCAGAAATGCAGTAACACCAGATTGCCTGCGGGGGAAAACCGGACTATAACTCCCGATGGTCCAAAAGCAAAAAAGGTTTTATTGAGTGGAACCAGAGCTGCCACAAATTCAAAAATGGATCGTGACAGTGGGAGAGCGAGGAGCAATTTTGCTTTTCCAGAGCCTATGTGCTACCAGTAACGTGGAATCCCCTATATTTCCTTTGACAGGTGATGGACCGGAGTGGGAACTTGCTTATTTTGTGGATTGATTTGAAGCTTTTATTGGGAACATTTTACATAACATTTTGGATCACATTTATCCTGTGATCTACGCTGAGCACTTTCTTTGGGGTTTCCATCTAAATTTCCAAATGATGTGATTCAGATGAAACCCCGAGTGATCCATTCATTATAATAATGCAGAGTTGCTCTGGACTTCGTCTGGCCTCTTTCAGAGTTGTCCTTTGCAGAAGTGCACAAAATTGTGGCCAACTGCACTTTTATGCACGCCTAAAGAGACGGAAACCTCTGGATCACAGACCAGACAGCGTATCCATCTGCCTCATTATAGACAATCTTCCGCTAGGGGTTTCATCTGAATCACATATTTCAGATATTTACAAGGAAAAAACGGTATAAGAGCTCCACGCAGGCGCAGGATAAATGTGGGCAGAGCTTTTCTGCGATCTTTTGGAGGCAGAATGAACAAATCAACCGCAGGTGAAGAATTGGTTTTACTTAATTTTTACGCCGTTCCTCATGCCGTATAAGTGATTAGACTATTATTCTTCGGGTTGGTGCATTCACACCAAGTCGAAGAACATGTCCTGTTCGAAACTCTTCTGATGATATGTTTTTTTACTCCCATGTCTCCCCCCTTTCTCCAAATATTTTTCGTAACTGTTTGTGGATACCTCTTTTTATATGAACAAGAATAAATCTTCAATTTTATCCACAATGTACCGGGAGCTGGAACATTTTCTTTCCAGCAATTACAGAGATACCAGTTTTATTTCGGGTTTTCGAGTTTGGTTGCTGTCACACTAAAAGACGCTTTTTTATTTTTGGAGAGCTATAATTCTTTATATATTTCTGCCGACAGTCATGTGATTGCTTGTTTTTTTATGGGACGAGTTGACGTTTTTATTGGTATCATTTTCAGGCACATGACTGATTGCTTTCTATTCCAAATTTTGGGAGGGAGAATTAACAAACAGCAGGAACTTTTTGCTTGGCGGTATGAAGAAAGACGGATTTTGGTAAGACCTTACCTGTAAAATCCTTTTCAGCGAAGGTAGGAAGGGAGACACAGTCATTACTAGTGGGTAGGCGGAGCCCACACAGGATAGAACACCTCAGATTAAAAAAGTGTTTGACCGGCCCCTCCAGCTTGGGCTCCTCCTACTCCAGCTCTCCAGTCCGTACACAAGCTAAGGAAGAGCAAATATCACCAGCGGAGCAACATAACCCCTTCTGAAAGACTTCAGAGAAAAAAACAAAAAGACAGGTTATGCATATAACAGAAAAAAACACACAGTCCCAGGTACTACTCACTGAACCTGACCACTGCGATGAGCTGGCAATGCTGGAACAGAGCCTTATCGCGCCGAACTCAGCCCAGATAATCGCTATCAGAGAAGGGTCACGCCGCATCTGAAAACAAAACAACACACTTCTGCCATGGGAGGGAGCTGTGTCTCCCTTCCTTCCTTCGCTGAAAAGGATTTTACAGGTAAGGTCTTACCAAAATCCGTCTTTCAGCAGCAGATGGAAGGAAGGGAGACACAGTCATTACTAGTGGGACGTCCCAAAGCAGTCCAGAAATTAAGGGTGGGCAAAAAACCAACAGAGGCAGATTCCCAACAACTTAGATAAATGAGCAACTAGCGCTAAATACAAGTTAACGAAAACTTTAAACTACAGCCGCCTGCAGGACCCTACGTCCTAAGGCCGCATCAGCGGAAGCACTGACGTCCACCTTATAAAATTTTGTAAACGTGTGGACGGAGCGCCAGGTCGCCGCCCTGCAGAGCTGAGCTGCCGAGGCCCCTTGATGGAAGGCCCACGATGAACCCACAGCCCTCGTGGAGAGCTCGAATCTTAATCGGGCAAGGTTCGCCCTTAAGTCGGTAAGCCTCTAAAATGGCCGACCGAATCCAACGAGCTATAGAGTCCTTGGAAGCTTGTTGACCACGCCGACGACCTGCTGGAATCACAAACAGAGAATCCGACTTCCGAAAACTTTGAGTAATAGACAAATAGAACTTCAAGGCCCGCACTAAATCCAATGTGTGCAAGGCCCGTTCCTTCGCATTCCTCGGCTCCGGACAGAGCGAGGGCAACACAATATCCTGGTTAACATGAAATTGTGACACCACCTTAGGTAGAAAGTCACCCCGTGTGCGAAGCACTACGCGATCCGGGTGAAACTCCAGAAAAGGAGGCGAGCAAGAAAGAGCCGCCAACTCAGAAACCCTTCTCAAAGAAGTGACCGCCACTAGGAAGGCAACCTTCCAAGAGAGCAAAGAAAGGCTAACAGAGTCCATAGACTCAAAAGGCCCATGTTGAAGAACCTCCAAGACAAGATTGAGCCGCCAAGGAGATACAAGCGCCTTCCGCGGCAGAAACTGATGGGTTACTCCGCGAAAAAAGGAACGTACATCCCTACGCGAGGCGATAGCCTTCCGAAACAGCAAGGACAGAGCAGAAACCTGACCCTTCAGAGTGCTAACTGCCAAACCTTTGTCCAGCCCCTACTGCAAAAAGGCCAACAAATTGGGAATGGAAAAAATCCTCGGGTTCCTTGAAGAACCCGAACACCACGAAAAGAAGCCTTCCCAAGTCTTGTGATAAATCCTAGTAGTAGCCGGACCTCTGGCAGCTCGCAGAGTGGCAATGACTTCGGCTGAAAAACCTTGACGGGTCAAGATTTCGGTCTCAAGAGCCACGCCGTCAAACGCAGAGACTTCAGGTCCGGATGACGAACGGGCCCTTGGGTTAACAGGTCCGGGCGAAGAGGGAGTGGAAGTGGAGGCGCTGCCAGAAGCGATACCAGCGTCGAGAACCACGTCCTCCTTGGCCAATCTGGGGCTACCAACATAGCCGGGACTCTCTCCAGTCTGATCCGACGCAACACCAGAGGAAGTAAGGATATCGGCGGGAACACATAGATTAGCTCGAATTGGTCCCACGGAGCCACCAGAGCATCCACCGCCACAGCCTTCGGGTCCTTGTACCTGGACATGAACGTCGGTAACTTGGCATTGAACCTGGATGCCATCAAATCCACTTGGGGAGTTCCCCAACGGGAGCACAGCAGTGCAAAAATTTCCGGATGAAGACTCCATTCTCCGGGATCCATCTTTTTGCGACTGAGGAAGTCCGCCGTGATATTCTGAACTCCTGGAATGTGAATCGCAGAGATACCAGGATCCGAGACACCTCCATCATGAGCCTGAAGCTCCTTGTCCCACCTTGATGGTTGATATACGCGACCGCCGTCGCGTTGTCTGTCTGCACTCGGACTGGTAGACCGCTTAAAGGGACCGTCCAGTGTTGGAGGCAAAGGAAAATTGCCCTCAATTCCAGGATGTTGATCGGCAGAACAGACTCTTCCGACGACCATACTCCCTGAATCCAGAGATCGTTCCAAACACCCCCCTAGCCCGTCAGGCTGGCATCGGTGGTTATGACCGACCACCTCGGAGGGAGGAAGGACTTCCCCAGGGATAACGCTTCCGGACGTAACCACCATCCTAGAGACTCTCGCACCCTGTGGGAGATGATGACACTGCAATCCAGCGAAGCCTGCGATCGATCCCAACGGTTCAAAATGAGCATTTGGAGAGCCCTGGAATGAAATTGGGCAAACGGAAGTGCCTCCATCGATGCCACCATCAAACCCAGAAGGCGCATACACCTTTGAAGGGACATTGCTGTCGAAGACTTCATAACCTGTACATGTCGAAGAAGAGTTGCTTGCTTGTCTGGAGGCAGGGACACCACTGCTCGTACCGTGTCGAAATGCATCCCCAAAAACAGGATTGACTGCGACGGTTCCAGAGACGACTTCTCCCAATTGACCAGCCACCCGAAGTCCTCCAGGAGCTGAAGGGATAGATTGCGAGCCGTCACCGCCTCCTCCTTTGAGGACGCCACAATCAAAAGGTCGTCCAGGTAGGGAAGAATCGTAAGCCCCTGTCTTCGAAGGATCGCCATGAGAGGTGCCAGAATTTTCGTAAAAACTCTGGGCGCTGAGGCCAACCCGAATGGCAGGGCCACAAACTGGTAATGGTCCTGACCTATGGCAAAACGAAGAAAGCGTTGGTGGGCCCTTCCGAAGGGAACATGCAAATAAGCGTCGCGAATGTCGATTGACACCAAAAAGTTGTTCTGCGACAGGACCGCCACAACCGAGCAAAGCGATTCCATGCGGAATTTCCGGGTGCGGACATGCCGATTCAATCTTTTGAGATCCAGAATGGGGCGAAATTTGTCCTCCTTTTTGGGGACCACAAAGAGGTTGGAATAAAACCCTCTTCCCCGGTCCTCCGGCGGAACCGGTACCACCACACCCTTCTGCAGAAGGGAATCGACCTCCCGCAGTAGAGCGGCAAATAGCTCGGGCTCTGACGGAATGCGAGATTGGCAAAAACTGTCCGGGGTCGAGAAAGAAACTCTATGAAATAGCCTGCCGACACAACCCGCGTCACCCAGGCGTCCGAAATGCGGGAAGCCCAAGTCGATTCGAATTGGAACAGGCGACTCCCCACTCGAGAGCCCTCGAGTGAGACCCTGGCGTCAGTCCGCCTTAGCGGGCTTTTTGTCAGCTTCCCGCTTGTCTTGACGGAAGCTCTGTTTCCAAGGAGGGCGGGATTTCTGAGAGGTCTTTTTTCCTGAAAAAGAGGGACGACCCGATCCCCAAGAGGGCTGACCGAACCGTCCCCTGGACCGAAAAGGCCGCCGACTACTACTGGCACTAGGCCTGCCAGACGCAGAAGTCACAGCTCTTCGCTGCGGTAAAGCCGTTTCTTTTGCCTTTGCCTTGACAATCAGCTCCGTGAGGTCAGATCCAAATAGCTGACCTCCCTTGTAAGCTAAAGATAGCAACCCCCGGTCCACTGTCTAAGCCACAGTGCTCTTCTGACTGTGACCGCCGAGGATTGCGCCCTGGACAGCAGTGACGCAGTATCCAAACCTGCATCACTGCCATATCGTGCTGCATCCTCCAATAACTTGAAAAGCCCATCTACCTCGGATAGCGGGGATCCATCTTGCCACGCCGTCCGTAGACGGTCCAACCAGCTCAGGGAAGCTTGACAAGCACACATGGATCCTAGCACTGCTCTGAATCCATGACCCGCGGCCTCGTAGATGGATTTCGCCGCCATCTCCGTTTTTCTGTCCAGCGGATCCTGTAGACTCGCCTTCCCTTTAACAGGAAGTAATGAGGATTTGCTAAGCTGGGATAAAGGGACATCCACTTCAGGAGAAGGAATCCAATTATCAATCAACTCCGTCGAACACGGATACAGTGTCTCAAAAAACCGTGTCCCCTGAAAACGTTTATCTGGACACAGGCGTTCCTTCTCCACTGCCCCATTAAGCTCATCCAGGGATGGTAATGCCGATCGCGACCTATGCGACTCCTGAAACATCCGGGCCGACTTACCAGGACGTCTAGTTACCTCCTCCGGTAACTGTAACGCCTCCCTCATGGCTCCAATAAAAGCCTCAGCACGGCCCAAAAAAGAGGTAGAGTGTCCCTGCCGATCCTCCTTATCAGAATCGGACATCTCCCCATCCGAGCTTGAAGGGGAACCCTCCATACCAGAGATCTCCGAGTCGCTACGCGGGAAGGATAGCACCGGCCTGTTCCGCTTCCTGCCATGAGAGGATCTAGCTGACACCCAATAACCTAGAAGGTCAGACAGGCCATCAATAGAACGAGTGAGGGCCTCCATTTTGACATCACTGAAACCTCCGACCGCTGCGCTTGACGCCGTCGAGGACTCCTGCGTGTCAGATACGCGAGACTGATCCTGTAGCGGACCTGGGAGACGGTCCGCACCTCCTGGACCCTGATCTGACATGCCCTCACACAGTATATGGCAGATTAAACCTGTCAGTAACTAGAACAGTGTGGTTTCTTAAGAGAAAGAAAAAAGAACGCTGAAGGGTTAAAGCTCTTAAAGAGAGAGCTACCCCAGCTGTCCCTCAATTAAGGTTTAACCGCCTATCAAGGGGTTAATGTCGCAGACTCCCCACAACCTCTGTTAAATGAAAAAGGGTGTGCGAGCCCCAGACAAAAAAAGGGCCTCTATATGAGGCAACAGCTGCAGGACAGCTCAGTCTGCCACCTAATTGTGCCTCAGAAAGGTGCCCTGCGCTGTGGGGGTGAGGGGGTTAAGCTTCTGCCCTGACAGGCAGAAGCGACTCACCCAGCTGGCCGCGGTGCAGTGTTCCTTCGGTCTGTCGGGAGGAGAGGAGAGTGAGGAGCCCGAGGAAGCCTTCAGTAATGGCCGCCGCGCTGTGAAAGAGGGAAGCCGGAAGAGGAGAGGCAGGAAAAAGCGCGCGCTCAGAGCGCTTCTTGCCCGCGAAAGACAGAAAGCGCGAAGCCACGCCCCCCGCCGGCTTAAAAAAAAAAAAACGCGCGCGACTCCTCCGCTCTCCCCGCTCCCATGTCCTGCAGGTATCCACCTGCGGACAAAAAACACAAGTCACCAACATGAATACATGTAGCAGCGACTGCCCCAGCAGCCGCTGAAGCACTCAAAACACATTTAAAATGCTGAGTACTCACCCAGCTGAGCGCCACAGGGACCCCCAGGGATTTGTGGCGCTATGCCCATAGCTTCCCCCCAGGGCAGAGAACGCAGTGACCCCAGAAGCGCGGTTTGCGTCCCCGCCAGGGAAGCAACCTCATCCCCGGGGACGGCAGGGTTCTGCAGGGACCACCTTAAAGGGTAATACAGATCCGCCAAGGGAGGGGTGGGGGTCCAGCAGCGCTGAGACCCCTGAGACCTCAAGACCACTGGGGTCCAAGTCTCTGTCCGATAAAAATAAAAAAAATTTCTGAGGAGCTGCTCCAGCAGCGACTATCCTCTGTGACCTCAAATTTTAGACTGGAGAGCTGGAGTAGGAGGAGCCCAAGCTGGAGGGGCCGGTCAACACTTTTTTAATCTGAGGTGTTCTATCCTGTGTGGGCTCCGCCTACCCACTAGTAATGACTGTGTCTCCCTTCCTTCCATCTGCTGCTGAAAAAGCATTTTTTGCCTCTTTATGGAGTAGACTGAAGGGGTTAACTGGTGGGACAGTTTTATAGAGTCGCATATATATATTTTATTTATTTTTTTACTTAGTCCCACTTTGGAACTTTCACTTTCTGAACTTGATCGCAGTTATAAGGATTATTGCTATATCTTATAGCCCGTAAGCCCTGCAGATTAGTTTGATCATGCACTGCGCATGATCTAACTAACTTGCTAGTGACTGATGTCAGACGACATCGGGTCACCATGCCAACGATCGCGACCCTGCGATTACGTTGTGGGGTCTCCAGATGCTTTCTTTCCTCTGCCTGCTCACTAAATGCTGCAGCATTTAGGAGGTTAAAGTGCCAGAAGTGGGTCCCCCTACCTCTCCTGGTCTTAATCCGCTGACATCCGGCAGCGATCGTGCGTGCAAAATCGCCTGGACATAACCATATGTCCAAGGTCGTGAAGGGGTTAAAAGTGATGGAGACATATGTATCAGCAGTCCTGTCCAGGGAGTGGGGGTAGTCAGTTGGAAACTGGGGGAGGCACCAGTCATAGGGTTCTGGGATCAAAAGATAAGCTTGGAGCATGCTGGCAATTTAATGAGGGGCAATTCAAACAATTTATAGGTAGTTTAGGAAAAAATTGGGAAGGAGGTTCGGCTTGTGCGTATGGAGAGCCAGTTTTCTACTCCTCCAGTAGCAGATTTGGTTAATTCACCACTGGGTGTGGTACCTAAAAAAATAGCTGAATACATTTTAACTCATTCATCACCTCTAATCCAAACGCTCTATCAGTAAATGACAGGATTGACCCTGAATTATGTTCAGTGACTTATACATTTGATACGGCAAGGTACAAAACGGAAAATGAAAACAGACAGAAGCGGCATTAAGGTTGTTGCCTGTTCAGAGAGTATACGGTTGTTAGGTTGTTATTGGGAAGGTGGATACTTTCAAGATAGGAGTTTGCTGATGGGTTGTGTGATTTCTTTTTCTCCGTTTGAAACATTGTTATTTTTTTGGAATAGGTGGTGATGGATGTTTCCGCTAGTCAGTCAGTTATTCGTTACTTAGATGATTTTTTGTTTATGGGTCCTCTTGATTGGGCAGTTTGTAACAATCTTGATGACCATGGAATGGATGGCAAAACGTTTTGGAGTGCCGTTAGCAAGGGAAAAAAAAAAATGGAAGGACCTTGTACACAGTTAAGGTTTTTAAGTATTTTAATTGATTCAGAGTGAATGGAATGTCATTAACCGGAGGACAAGTTAGTGTCCGAGTCAAGAGGTATGGCGGGCACAACGCTTGCACAAGTTGACGCTGAGGGAGCTACAGTCGTTATTGGGAAGATTAAACTTCGACTGTAGAATTTACAGTCAGGCAGACTAGGCAGCTGCCTAGGGCTTCTCCACTCTTCCTCCAGACTCTAGGACCTTGATTTCCAAATAAAATGCAAAATTTACTTTCATCTAAAAAAATCACCTTGGACCACTGAGCAGCAGTTCAGTTTTTTTTCTCCTTGGCCCAGGTAAGACGCTTCTGGCATTGTCTATTGGTCAGGAGTGGCTTGACACAAGGAATTTGACACTTGTAGCCCATTGTCCTTGATATGTCTGTGTGGTGGGTCTTGAAGCAATGACTCCAGCAGCAGTCCACTCCTTGTGAATGTCCCCCAAATTTTTGAATGGCCTTTTCTGCATCCTTTCAAGGTTGCGGTTATCCCGGTTGCTTGTGCACCTTTTTCTACCACACTTTTACTTACTCTCAACTTTCCATTAATATGCTTGGATACAGCACTCTGTGAACAGCCAGCTTCTTTAGCAATGAGCTTTTGTGGCTTACCCTCCTTGGAGCCTACTGAAACAGACTAAGGGACCTTTTTAAATGCTTAGGAAGCCTTTGCAGGTGTTTTTTGTTCATTATTCTAATTTACTGAGACAATCACTCTTGGGTCTTCATTGGCTGTAAGCCATAACAGAATCATAGAATCATAGAATAGTAGAGTTGGAAGGGACCTCCTGGGTCATCTGGTCCAACCCCCTGCTCAAAGCAGGATTCTCTATTATATAGAAATATGAACAGAAATATGAACAGAAATAAACACTTGAAATAGATCACTCTGATTGTAATGACTCTATATAATATACGAGTTTCACTTTATTAAAGAACTGAAATTAACTGTTTGATATTCTAATTTTGTGAGAAGCACCTGTAGTTCAACAGTTACAGGAGGAGTGAGGGCCCTGTTTGCAAGCTTACAATCTATAAGGAAATAGGGGGGGGACACAATAGGTAGAAAGTGCTTGTCCTGTATGGTCCAGCCATCATTATGATGAATAGAGCATTTCAAATAAGCTGCATGAGCTGGGCTCCTAAAGGTACTGTCACACTTAGCGATCGCACCAGCGATCACGACAACGACAACCTGGCAAGATCGCTAGTGCGATCGCTATGTGGTCGCTAGTTAGCTTCCAAACACAAAGATCTCATCAGAGATCAGCGATCTGTATAACGACCTCTGTGGTCGTTGGGAAAACCTAGTCCCACCTGCGACGCTGGTAAAGTCGTTCATAAAGGGTGTCACACTCAGCGATTCAGGCTCACCAGCGGGACACCAACGACCAAAAAACGGCTCAGAACGTTCATAAGCGATCAGCGACATCTCAGCAGGGGCCACATCGCTGCTACATGTCACACACAGCTGCGTCGCTAACGAGATCGCTACTGCGTCATAAAATCGGTGACTCTTTAGCGATCTCGTTAGCGATCTCGCTTAGTGTGACAGTACCTTAAGTGACAACTGTCAGTCAAGAACTACACCTAATTTACATACCTGATTGAGTTTTGAAGGATTGCATTTCCCAGAAAAAGGAGGCGTTTGGTTGAAGATTGCCATTTTGTTGCTAGGCCCTAGCTTATGACTAAAAGAACCTCAGTTTTTTCAGGGTTCAGTTTCAGCAAGCTAACATTTATTTATTCTTGCAGTTTGGCTAAGCAATAATTTATAGAGGAGGGTGGGTGACTAACTCTTGGCTTAAATTCCAAATATAAAATTGTGTATTGTCAGCAGATCAGTGGTATGCCAGACCGTGGTTCTGGATCACCCTGCCCAATAGCAGCACATAAATTGAAAAACAAATGCAAATAGAACAGGGTACTGTGGTACTCCATATTTTGAGGGGACTGGACTAGAGGATGAAGAGCCAAGAGATACTCTTTGTGGCCTTTAAGTCAGGAATGAACTGTGCCACCAATTAACTACAAGTCATGAAGTCTGTGTATTAGGATATCATGGTCAGTTGTATCAAATACTGTAGAAAGACCTAAGAGTACTAGATGGTGGCCCGATTCCAACGCATCGGGTATTCTAGAATAAGTATGTAGTTTATTTATGAAGATGTATATAGAGGCTGCTACTGCTGGTGAGGTATATGTGGAGGCTGCTGCTGGTGGGGTATATGTGGAGGATGCTGGTGGGGTATATGTGGAGGCTGCTGCTGGTGGGGTATATGTGGAGGCTGCTCCTGGTGGGGTATATGTGGAGGATGCTGGTGGGGTATATGTGGAGGCTGCTGCTGGTGGGGTATATGTGGAGGATGCTGGTGGGGTATATGCGGAGGCTGCTGCTGGTGGGGTACATACAGAGACTGCTGCTGGTGGGGTACATGTGGAGGCTGCTGCTGGTGGGGTGTACGTGGAGGCTGCTGCTGTGGTTTACGTGGAGGCCGCCGGTCGGGTACTTCCGCTGCGAGCAGCCGGGAGATGACTGGCTGGCGCCGGTCATCTCCCGGCTGCGTCGCCGCTGACCTCCATGCGGCAGGAGATGACCCACAGCTACCTTGGGAGATCAGCGGCTAGCGCCACTGATCTCCCGACGATAGCGGTGGCGTGCGTGGTTCAAATCCTGCACCAATTTGCGGCCGGACTGCCCCTGTCGCTGACTGGTCGCGTCCGGCCGGGCGCGACCAATCAGCGACGCAGGATTTCCGTTACAGACAGACAGAATTAGATTATATAGTAGATTAGGATAGTGCATCCTGCTGCATCAGTGCTAGGTTTTTGCTTTTTGGAAGCCATAATGGAAAGGGTCATAAATGCAGTGATTGACAGGATGGTATCTATTTAGATATCAATGGCCTTTTCTTTGACTTTCCCTAAGGCAGGTTAGAAACCGGCTTGTAGATACTCATAGCATCTGGGTCCATGAGAGTTTATTTAAGAAAGACTTGATGACAGCATGGAAAGATATGATCTACTGAAAGAAGCAAAGAGTTAACTATATTCTTGAATGCAGCGTGACCTTTTATGTGAGTGGCTTCTTGAGAAAAACCTATTCATCCAAGGTAGTAAATAGCGCTTTCCCAAACAGAGAGGCAGGCATCTATCAAGCATTGGAGTCCTCAAGTATGAGCCACCTGTGATGTTCGATTGTTAAGATTGACAATTCTGTAAATTCCTTGAAAAAATTGATCCATCAACTGGGGGTTGGTATATCACTAATATTCTGATGCTTTTGTCTGCTGAAATTTAAGCACCAAAATATTCAAAGGAGTTTGTTGTACCAAGAGGTAGCATTCTGATCATTACAGTGGATTTGAAACAGAGAATACTATGCCAGGAGAGAAAGGGACAAGGGGAGTTGGGGGTAGCCAATTAATTTGTATTGCAACTTTTAGTGTGGGGCCTGTATTCCATTTGATCCACATTTCAGTTACAGACGTTAAATCCTGGGATTCGATTAGGTCATGTTAGGACTGCAATTTAGTGGTCGATTGATCTTGCATTGCAAAGTCCAGTTCTGATTTGACTTTCAATAGCCAATGTTGTATTCTGAGCCTAAAATTTCACCCCCATGTGCATGCAGTTTTTATGTTGTTCCTATCCTTACGGTAGCTCAGGGGCGGACTCTGCTACGTGGGCAGTCACCCTCTTTAGAGCTGCCTGGCCACAGTGTGCCTTAGAAACGCTGTTCTTTTGAATGTGTGGCCGTGTCAGGAAGAGTATTTTGTGTGTATGCAGCAGGAGCAGCAACATACACATTTGGGGACACACCTCTACATACTGCAGGAGAGGAGCACAGTACCAGATGTGAGATGTGCTGCTTCTGAAGGCTGCATACACAGGGGCTGAGGAGCTATTTGCTGCATATGAAGGCTGTATGTACAAGCGCTTCGTAGCAAA
Organism: Oophaga sylvatica; assembly: GCA_033576555.1. Lineage (NCBI taxonomy): Eukaryota > Metazoa > Chordata > Amphibia > Anura > Dendrobatidae > Oophaga > Oophaga sylvatica. Next base: position 692,863,749 of record JARQOD010000001.1, on the reverse strand, counting down.
GTACTGCATATAGAGGCTGTGCATTCTGGGGCTGAGGAGCAATGTACTGCATATAGAGGCGGTGCATTCTGGGGCTGAGGAGCAATGTACTGCATATAGAGGCTGTGCATTCTGGGGCTGAGGAACAATGTACTGCATATAGAGGCTGTGCATTCTGGGGCTGAGGAACAAGTACTGCATATAGAGGCTGTGCATTCTGGGGCTGAGGAGCAATGTACTGCATATAGAGGCTGTGCATTCTGGGGCTGAGGACAATGTACTGCATATAGAGGCTGTGCATTCTGGGCTGAGGAGCAATGTACTGCATATAGAGGCTGTGCATTCTGGGGCTGAGGAGCAATGTACTGCATATAGAGGCTGTGCATTCTGGGGCTGAGGAGCAATGTACTGCATATAGAGGCTGTGCATTCTGGGGCTGAGGACAATGTACTGCATATAGAGGCTGTGCATTCTGGGCTGAGGACAATGTACTGCATATAGAGGCTGTGCATTCTGGGCTGAGGAACAATGTACTGCATATAGAGGCTGTGCATTCTGGGGCTGAGGAACAATGTACTGCATATAGAGGCTGTGCATTCTGGGGCTGAGGAACAATGTACTGCATATAGAGGCTGTGCATTCTGGGGCTGAGGAACAATGTACTGCATATAGAGGCTGTGCATTCTGGGGCTGAGGAACAATGTACTGCATATAGAGGCTGTGCATTCTGGGGCTGAGGAGCAATGTACTGCATATAGAGGCTGTGCATTCTGGGGCTGAGGAGCAATGTACTGCATATAGAGGCTGTGCATTCTGGGGCTGAGGACAATGTACTGCATATAGAGGCTGTGCATTCTGGGCTGAGGAGCAATGTACTGCATATAGAGGCTGTGCATTCTGGGGCTGAGGAGCAATGTACTGCATATAGAGGCTGTGCATTCTGGGGCTGAGGAGCAATGTACTGCATATAGAGGCTGTGCATTCTGGGGCTGAGGAGACAATGTACTGCATATAGAGGCTGTGCATTCTGGGGCTGAGGAACAATGTACTGCATATAGAGGCTGTGCATTCTGGGGCTGAGGAGCAATGTACTGCATATAGAGGCTGTGCATTCTGGGCTGAGGAGCAATGTACTGCATATAGAGGCTGTGCATTCTGGGGCTGAGGAGCAATGTACTGCATATAGAGGCTGTGCATTCTGGGGCTGAGGACAATGTACTGCATATAGAGCGTGCATTCTGGGGCTGAGGAGCAATGTACTGCATATAGAGGCGGTGCATTCTGGGCCCGAGGAGCAATGTACTGCATATAGAGGCTGTGCATTCTGGGGCTGAGGAGCAATGTACTGCATATAGAGGCTGTGCATTCTGGGCTGAGGAGCAATGTACTGCATATAGAGGCGGTGCATTCTGGGCTGAGGAGCAATGTACTGCATATAGAGGCTGTGCATTCTGGGGCTGAGGAGCAATGTACTGCATATAGAGGCTGTGCATTCTGGGGCTGAGGAGCAATGTACTGCATATAGAGGCTGTGCATTCTGGGCTGAGGACAATGTACTGCATATAGAGGCTGTGCATTCTGGGGCTGAGGAGCAATGTACTGCATATAGAGGCGGTGCATTCTGGGGCTGAGGAGCAATGTACTGCATATAGAGGCTGTGCATTCTGGGGTGAGGAGCAATGTACTGCATATAGAGGCTGTGCATTCTGGGGCTGAGGAGCAATGTACTGCATATAGAGGCTGTGCATTCTGGGGCTGAGGAGCAATGTACTGCATATAGAGGCTGTGCATTCTGGGGCTGAGGAGCAATGTACTGCATATAGAGGCTGTGCATTCTGGGGCTGAGGACAATGTACTGCATATAGAGGCTGTGATTCTGGGCCTGAGGAGCAATGTACTGCATATAGAGGCTGTGCATTCTGGGCTGAGGAACAATGTACTGCATATAGAGGCTGTGCATTCTGGGGCTGAGGAGCAATGTACTGCATATAGAGGCTGTGCATTCTGGGGCTGAGGAACAATGTACTGCATATAGAGGCTGTGCATTCTGGGGCTGAGGAACAATGTACTGCATATAGAGGCTGTGCATTCTGGGCTGAGGAGCAATGTACTGCATATAGAGGCTGTGCATTCTGGGCTGAGGAACAATGTACTGCATATAGAGGCTGTGCATTCTGGGGCTGAGGAGCAATGTACTGCATATAGAGGCTGTGCATTCTGGGGCTGAGGAGCAATGTACTGCATATAGAGGCTGTGCATTCTGGGGCTGAGGAGCAATGTACTGCATATAGAGGCTGTGCATTCTGGGGCTGAGGACAATGTACTGCATATAGAGGCTGTGCATTATGGGCCTGAGGAGCAATGTACTGCATATAGAGGCTGTGCATTCTGGGGCTGAGGAGCAATGTACTGCATATAGAGGCTGTGCATTCTGGGGCTGAGGAACAATGTACTGCATATAGAGGCTGTGCATTCTGGGGCTGAGGAGCTATTCTGCATATGAAGGCTGTATGTCAAGCGCTCGTAGCAAATACTGCATATAGAGGCTGTGCATTCTGGGGCTGAGGAACAATGTACTGCATATAGAGGCTGTGCATTCTGGGGCTGAGGAGCAATGTACTGCATATAGAGGCTGTGCATTCTGGGCTGAGGAGCAATGTACTGCATATAGAGGCTGTGCATTCTGGGGCTGAGGAGCAATGTACTGCATATAGAGGCGGTGCATTCTGGGCTGAGGAGCAATGTACTGCATATAGAGGCTGTGCATTCTGGGCTGAGGAGCAATGTACTGCATATAGAGGCTGTGCATTCTGGGCTGAGGAGCAATGTACTGCATATAGAGGCTGTGCATTCTGGGGCTGAGGAGCAATGTACTGCATATAGAGGCTGTGCATTCTGGGGCTGAGGAGCAATGTACTGCATATAGAGGCTGTGCATTCTGGGGCTGAGGAACAATGTACTGCATATAGAGTGGCTGGTGCATTCTGGGGCTGAGGAGCAATGTACTGCATATAGAGGCTGTGCATTCTGGGGCTGAGGAAGCAATGTACTGCATATAGAGGCTGTGCATTCTGGGGCTGAGGAGCAATGTACTGCATATAGAGGCTGTGCATTCTGGGGCTGAGGAGCAATGTACTGCATATAGAGGCTGTGCATTCTGGGGCTGAGGAGCAATGTACTGCATATAGAGGCTGTGCATTCTGGGG